>OU015769.1:7034845-7222345 GCA_907173295.1 Fagus sylvatica | reverse complement strand
AACCGAGATGGATCAAACACTTTTGGATTTTCAAATATGTCATTGTTCATATGAGTTCCATCGGAGACCCAAAACACCTAAAGAAGCAAACTTGTGAGCACCACTGCACTGGTGAATTGGTGATATTGATAATAATGGTTATACATAAGGATACTTTCCATTTGAAAAAGATCAATTTTTCAGTATATATTAAATATTATTAATCTAAAAATATACAAACTGTTATGTTATTTAAAATTTTGAATGATGTGACATTCTCTATACTATTAGATCTATGAAATAAAAATCATGACCTTACCTGCCACCCTTTAGGAATGGCATAGCCACCATAGCTAGTATCTTTCATTGCTTTTCTAAATCCACCAAAGGCAACGGGGATTGTCCTCATCAATTCTTGTGCAACTCGCCATGTGTATTTCATCTTTTGTATCTCACCCCATGTTAACTTGTCTTCTTTTCCTTCTCTCTTCTTTACAATGTCCATTTGTTCTAAGAATAAGCACACAAAAATGTAATAGAAATAAACCCAAATTAGAACTATGACAAATATTACTATGAATAACTTTATGGACACACCCAAATTCACTCTCATTTTCACAATCTATTGAAATGACAAGTTGTGATTGGTTGAGAAATTTTGAAAAGTAAGTGGTGCAGTGTACCCCAATGATAGTGATAGTTTACCACTCACAACCTACTACCCTAACAAATCATGAAAATTAGTGTGAATTTAGATGTGTCAGTAGACAGCTTGTATTACTATTGCATTGATATGCAACCATAAAATTCCACCTTCTAAAACTTTCTTATAGATTTCAGGATCTCTAGCCAGCTTCCATATCATTAGACTTATAAGAATTGTAGATGTATCATGACTAGCAATCACTAGGGTAATGCAATTGTCTATAATGGCATGGTGGCCAATTGGTTGTTGATTTTGATCTCTCAATGCTAGCATGCTAGATATGACGTCACTTGTAGGGCTCAAAATTCCGCTTGAGAGCTCCTCATTTTTCTTCCTCAAGATTGGCAAAATCCGGTCCACAATTCTTGACCGAGCTTTTAGGCCTCTCCAGTAAACAGTGCCAGGAAAGTTTACTGGAAGAGACCAAATTGCTTTGAATACTATATTGAAATCCTCAAATAGTTCTTCCCTAGTGCACTCATCTTTGATACCAAAAAGGATATTGAATGCTATAGTAAATGTAAGCTTCTTCATGAAAGTCACAGCCTTAATTGTGTCGGTCTCTTTGGTTTCGATCAGTAATAGTCTCTTGACCAACTCATCCATCTCTTTGAGGTAGTTTTGAAGGTTTTCAGGCTTCAAAAAGCTCATCATTGCTCCCTTTACCATTCTATACCTGTGTGACAAATGAGATAGCTCCGTCACTCAAAATTGTTAAGTCTATGTAAAGATTTGTATGTAAACTATTGTTAATATGAGTAATTGCTACACACACAAGACATTTTTCACATATGTGTGCCATACTACTACCACTGATATCATTTTATTGTTTAGTATTAACAACTTGACACCTTGGTAGTTCTGAAATATGTTGTGAAAATTATTGTGTTAATATATATGTGTGTGTGTGCGCGCAAGTGTATATCGATGTAGTACCTGAAACCTGTGAGTCCCAATATACTTTCCTTTCCGAAAATGGCTTCCGCTGTGACTGGTTGCTTGGCAGCAAAAACATCGTCTTCAGCACCGAGTATAAACTTGTTACCAGCTTTACCAATTATAACCACAGTTGGTGAACCCATTAAGGAGGTTTTGAACACCGAACCATGTTTTAATATCCTTTCATCTATCCAATCCTGGCCTCGATCTTGTGTTTGAGCTCGGAGAAAACCCAATGTCTCTCCGATTAAAGGATATCCTAGAGAGCCTTTAGGGAGATTTTTGGTTCGAGATTTTGAAAGATATTTTGATAGGAGGAAAGCTGAAATCAAAGTGAATGCAATTAAGATAAGGAAAGGCATTTTGACAACCTCGGACTCTAAGTTTTGCATCGGGACTAGAAGCTCTTTGTATGTATAAGTACTATAAGCAACTTTGGCTCGTATTATATAGAGTATTGAACCCTGAGGGGTAGCTTAACTGGTCCGGCCTTGGGTGTGCTCCCCAATGGTCACTAGTTCAAATCTCCTCAGGGCCACCTATCCAAGACAAAGCCTTGCGTCTATCGTGGTACACGTTGCGTGTCCCCCTGGGATTAATCGAGGTGCGTGTATCTACGGAACGTTGACCCGGACACCCAAGGTTATAAAAAAAAAGAAAAAGTATTGAGTATTGACCCTCCAACGAAAAAACAGAACAAAAACAAATTGAGAGTAAACTAAATTAAATATATCAACCATGGCCGGTGAAACAAGTTGAATTGATAGTGAAATGACGTGACGGGGTTGATATGCCCATTGAAAAAGATGGAAAATATTATCTATTACAAGTTTACAACTGCCTTTGTTAACTGTTTGATCTAAAGATAAAAATTGTATTTAATATTCAATTATTGTTGTGAATAATAGTCATAGCAATTTTTGTTGACTTTATTCACATGGGATTATATCCCATGTGGTGTTAGGTGAATGCAATTATTCTATTCATCGAAAGGTGAATTACTTTGTGTTAGAGAGAAAGTGTGTTCACCATTTAGAGACAAAGGTTTAATAAGAGATATGTAATTTTTGTTGACTATATTCACATGGGTTCACATGGGATTATATTCCATGTGGTGTTAGATGAATGCAATTATTCTATTCATCGAAAGGTGAATTACTTTGTGTTAGAGGCAAAGCGTGCTCACCATTTAGAGACAAAGGTTTAATAAGAGATATGTAACATACTCCTATTAAACCTTTAACCGACCAAATGTGCTTTAACATGTGGGTCACCGATTAATTTAATCTTACATTCTCCCACTTGGCCCATATGATCACTTTCATCAAGGTTTAATAAGTTCAACATTAGGCGCACAATAATACATATCTAATCTTATTTTAATTTGGTCATCTTAATACTATAATTAAACAACCCACTAAGGCAAGCCATGGCGATTCTATGTCAATTATGTGACATAGTTCCTTCCATGTACCACGACACCAATATCCTGTTTAATATAGTCTATAAATGAGAAGTGGATTTAGAAGGTCTAACAATAATGTCTCTTTTACAGAGACTATTCATGTTATCATACATGTACATACACAAAATAAAACAGGAATTATCAGAAACACATATATTGAGATCTCTAAGAGTCAAATAGCATAAATAACATAAAGTACCTTATTTCATTAAAATAGCAATAATCAAGTGCTATTTTCATGACCCATTCGATTGACATGTTCCTTAAATGTCTTTGGAGCTAATCCCTTTGTCAATGGATCCGCAACCATAAGTTGTGTGCTAATGTGTTCTATTGATACTCGTTGTTTCTGAACATCTTCCTTATGTGTTTCGCACTTAGAATACTTGTCGTAGAGAAAAACAAGGTTATCACAATAAATTCTATTGGACACAGAGTCAATCCCAAGTCCTGAGATAAAATGCAACCACAATCCATGTTTCGCCACAAATTCACCATAGTGGATGAAGTAATGATCATGGTTTTAGAACCGGCCGGTTCAACCGGGGACCGGTGCCTTGTCGTTAAAAAACCGGAAATAAAGAAAAAGTTAGACCGCCGGAAAAACACAGTCCAACCTGATCACTTTTTAAATACAAAAAAATTTTATTTAAAAAATAATACATAGTTATCATTAAAATTAACAATAAATTCAAAAGGTAACCCAACATTAAATGTTAAAGTCACACAAAAGGCAACCTAACATTAAATGTTTGGCTCACACAACACAATATTTAATTAATGAATGGTAGCCCACAAATTAATATAGTCCACCCTCATATTTAAAACTTGAAAGAGTGTAGTATTTATAGAGGAGAAAGTGTAATTCTCTTTTCTTTTTCCAATGTGGGACGATGAATAAGTCCTACAAGACAACTAGATGGAAAAACAAAATTCCAAATAGCAAATACTATTTATAACTACATCAAAATACAAAATTAATTAACATATTAAAATTTGAAACTTAAAATTTAAATTAGGGCACAAATTTTAAATCCATGTTTTTAAATCTTCAAATAACTAAAGAAAGTTCTTACCATAAATATGAAAATACTATTTTTGCTTATGATATTATCTCAAAGTTCTTCTATGATTTAAATATGATTATTTTGTAATTTTAATATGTTTGCCTAAATATAAGATGTGAAAACAAATTCTAAATATTATTAGTTAAATTTGTTATATATATTTTATTAATTTATATAATTTAAAAATTATTTATGAGCTTCCATAGTGACCACTGATGACTCCCTTTTCCGGTTCTCTCAGCAATGATAGTTTGCTTCGCACTTTTCCATGATATTGCTCATCCAGCTAACATGAACAAATAACCAAAAGTGGACTTTTTACTATCAATGCATCCAGCAAAGTCTGAATCTGAGTAGCCAGTAACCTTTAGACTGTCAGATCTCCCAAATGTGAGCATAAAATCCTTTGTGCCTTGCAAATACCTCATCACTTTCTTTGCAGCTTTCCAATGATCCATTCTTGGATTGATTTGGTATCTACCTAACCAGTGGCGTAGCCACATTATGCCTTGGCTGGGCTATAGCCCAGTTAAGGTTTTTTTTTTTTTTTTTTTTTTTTTTACCTATATTTTTTTATATAAAAAAAATTACCTTAAATTAAGTAATTACCCATTCAAGATTTTTTTTTTTTTTTTTTTTTTTTTTTTGCAATTAGCCCACCCTAAAATTTTTTTTCTGCCTCTACCCTTGTACCTAACATACCAACTGCAAAACTGATGTCTGGCCTGGTGCAAGTTTGTGCATACATTAAACTTCCTACTACAAAAGCATAAGGAATTCCTTCAATTTGTTTCCATTCCAATTCATTTTGTGGGCATTGCATAAGGCTGAATTTGTCACCTTTCTGAATAGGGGCAACACTAGTAGAACAATTCTCCATTTTGAATCTTTCTAGAACTCTTTCAATATATGCTTTCTGAGACAACCCTAATATTCTCTCATGGAATATTTCAATTCCTATCACATAAGTTGCCTCATCCATACCTTTCATTTCAAAGTTCTTAGAAAGAAATTTCTTGGTTTTCGTGCAATATACCAAGATCACTACTAGCAAGCAAAATGTCGTCAACATACAAAATCAAAAATATAAACTTACTCCCACTAACCTTCAGATAAATATACCAATCAACAAAAGATGTAATGGTATCATTGAACTTAAGGTATCATTGTCAGGAAGTTTGTTTAAGTCCGTATATTGACTTCTTAAGTTTGCAAGTCAAGTGTTTTTTTCCTTCAACAGAGAAACCTTTAGGTTGATCCATATAGACTTTTTCTTCTAAACTCCCATTTAGAAAAGCAGTTTTCACATCCATTTGGTGTAACTCCAAATCATAATGAGCCACCAAAGCCATAATGATTCTAAGTGAGTCCTTCTTGGATACAGGGGAGAAGGTCTCTTTGTAATCAATGCCTCCTTTTCTGAGAGAAACCTTTTTTTTCTAGTAAGAATGGATCAATGTAAGTATATTATGACTATTTAATTTTGTGAAGATCATGATAGTTCTAAATTCTTGATTAATGTAGTTGTTAATTATCTAAAAACATAGAAAGATAATATTACATGTGGTATCAGAGCCTGTGTTTAAGAATTATTGTGATTTTCCATTGAATGAATTTTTAATTTATATCGGTGAATTCTTAACCTTAAATTTTTGTTTGAGTTTAAATATGTGAATTCAGTTTCTTTGTTTTTTTTCTAAATGTTTACAACTTTATGATCAAAACATTTCAAAACCCGAATCGTTGTGATAAATTGAGTACATAATGATCTCATTTATTAGCATTGTTCTTTATTGATTATTTTTCCGCTTAACGTTCTAATTTATTTTCTCACTATAATGACCATATACTATCTAGTAGCATGTAAGGTATGTGTGAGAACATATTTGATATTTTGTAATTGAAATATCGTAATATACTTGCTGGTTGTCAAATAAATTTAAGCTAATATGTCACCCCACATGACTAATATACTTTGAGTGCTTATATATAAACAACCAATAGAATGTATTCCTTTAATAATTGTAGTGGTTGGTGTATTTGAATGGCATGCTTATATTTATTCACATTACTTTGAACATATTACTGTTGATTTAATGTTTTATGGAAGGTCATTAATTTTGATTTGAAATTTATATTATGATACGGTTTGGTAGTCACCAAAGTGGCCCAACTAGAATGGGACATAAATAACAAGTCAAATAATTGAGATTTAACACCTATTCCCTAGTGTTAATAAATTTAATGACCATATAAATTGCAATTCTTTAATCACAAGAATATTAGGTTTGGCCCAAAGGTGTACCACTTTTGAGTGATTAATGAATTAAAATAGGATGGTTGGTAAGTATTCATAGTTGAAATTGGAACGGATACCCAAAGGTAACATGCCAACTTAATTATGAATATTTTACCAATTAGTCCTATTAGGTGAAAGGGAATCACCATAATTGTTTAATAGTTTACCATAAGAATAACCCAAAGGTGGATCACGGTAATACTATTTGTTATTGTTTAAATATGTGTTTCATTATGGTTTATTGTTCCTTATTAATTACTCTTAGCACTAATGTAGTGAGCATGGATTATTATTTGCAGTATCTGTTCTTGTTTCGCTACATTCGCATGCTTCGTCTATTCCCAAGCTGAATGGAACAAATTTCTCAAATTGGAAAGAACAGGTTCAGTTTCACCTTGGTGTACTAGATCTAGATATAGCACTTCATGAATTTGAGAAACCACCTTGGTGTACTGAATCTAGATATAACACTTCATAAATTCTTAGTGGCTTGGAAACAGAGTCAACAATCCCAAGTCCTGAGATAAAATTCCGCAACCACAATCCATGAACTGTGGCCTCAAAGCATGCCACAAATTCAGCTTCCATAGTGGATGAAGCAATGATAGTTTGCTTCTCACTTTTCCATGATATTGCTTCTCCAGCTAACATGAACAAATAACCAAAAATGGACTTTCTACTATCAATGCATTCAGCAAAGTCTGAATTTGAGTAGCCAGTAACCTCTAGATTGTGAGATCTTCTAAATGTGAGCATAAAATCCTTTGTGCCTTGCAAATACCTCATCACTTTCTTTGCAACTTTCCAATGATCTATTCCTGGATTGCTTTGGTATCTACCTAACATATCAACTGCAAAACAGATGTCTGGTCTAGTGCAAGTTTGTGCATACATTAACTTCCTATTGCAGAAGCATAAGGAATTCCTTCCATTTGTTTCCATTCCAATTCATTTTGTGGGCATTGCATAAGGCTGAATTTGTAACCTTTCTGAATAGGGGAAACACTAGCAGAACAATTCTCCATTTTGAATCTTTCTAGAACTCTTTCAATATATGCTTTCTGAGACAACCCTAATATTCCACGTGATCTATCTCGGAATATTTCAATTCCTATCACATAAGTTGCCTCATCCATATCTTTCATTTCAAAGTTCTTAGAAAGAAATTTCTTGGTTTCGTGTAATATACCAAGATCACTACTAGCAAGCAAAATGTCGTCAACATACAAAATCAAAAATATAAACTTACTCCCACTAACCTTCAGATAAATACATCGATCAACAGTGTTTTCTTTAAATCCAAAAGATATGATGGTATCATTGAACTTAATGTACAATTGTCGGGAAGCTTGTTTAAGTCTGTATATTGACTTCTTAAGTTTGCAAGCCAAGTGTTCTTTTCCTTCAATGGAGAAACCTTCAAGTTGATCTATATAGACTTCTTCCTCTAAACTCCCATTTAGGAAAGTAGTTTTCACATCCATTTGGTGTAACTCTAAATCATAATGAGCCACCAAAGCCATAATGATTCTAAGTGAGTCCTTCTTGGATACAGGGGAGAAGGTCTCTTTGTAATCAATGCCTCATTTTTTAGCGAAACCTTTGGCCACAAGTCTAGCTTTAAATCGTTCGATATTGCCCTTAGAGTCGCGTTTGGTCTTGTAGACCCACTTGCAACCAACTTTCTTGTATCTTTTAGGCAATTCAACGAGTTCCCAAACTTCATTTTGATCCATTGATTTCAATTCATCTTTCATGGCATTCATCCATTTAGTAGAATCAACACTTTCTAAAGCTTGTGAAAACGAAATCGGATCCTTACTTGATCCTATGTCAAAATCAGATTCTTGTAGATATACCACATATTCATCTGAAATAGCAGACCTCCTTTCTCTTTGAGATCTTCTTAATGCTACTCCTTGTGGTTCTTCTACTATTTATTCATTGGTGAACATATTATTATGGAGTGATGGTTCATTTTGTTGTTCAATGTTGTTTGGTTGTTCAACAACTATAGGAACAACAATTTTGTTTGAAGTTATAGGCATTGGAACTTACACCCTAACTTCTTGAATATCTACATTTCGTAGATTATCACTCCCACTGATTTCACCATTTTCAATGAATCTGGCATTACCGGTTTCCACAATTCTCGTACTATGATTAGGACAATAAAACCTAAACCCTTTGGATTTTTCAGGGTAACCAATAAAGTAACCACTAATTGTTCTTAAGTCCAATTTCTTTTCATGTGGATTATAAACTCTAGCTTCTGCTGGACAACCCTAAACATGCAGGTGTCTTAAACTTGGTTTCCTTCTAGTCCACAGTTCAAAAGGGGCTTGGAACTACCTTACTAGGAACCCGATTAAATAAGTATACAACAATTTTAAGAGCATACATCCACAATGATAAGGGTAATGTGGAATTACTTAACATACTTCTAACCATATCCATTAAAGTACGATTCCTTCTTTCAGCTACACCATTTTGTTGTGGTGTTCCTGGCATTGTGTATTGTGCACAAATGCCATGCTTTTCAAGGAGTTTAGCAAATGGGCCTGGGCATTGCCCTGATTCACAATACTTTCCATAATATTCACCACCCCTATCTAATCTGATGATCTTCACTTTTCTTTCTAATTGTCTTTCAATCTCAGTAATATATACCTCAAGGGCATTCACTGCTTGAGATTTTTCATGCAATAAATAGATATAACCATAACGTGAAAAATCATCTATAAAGGTGATGAAGTATTTTTCTTTACCAAAAGATGGAGTATCAAAAGGCTCACAAAAGTCTGTATGGATAATCTCAAGGAGCTTTGTACTTCTTGTGGCACTTTTCTTGGTGTGTTTGGTTTGTTTACCCTTAATACAATCCACACACACACCGAGATCAGAAAAATCTAGGTTCGGGAGAATCCCATCTTTTACTAATCTCTCTAACCTTTTTCTGGAAATGTGTCCCAACCTTTTATGCCACAAGTTTGAGGAATTTTCATTAATTAGACTACGTTTAGTACCAAAATTATGATGCAGGGTGAGAAGGGTTTCAGCAAATTGATCATGAAGCTTAAATTTGTATAAAAGATCACAAAGAATACCAGAACCAACAAAAGAGGTATTCTTAAACAAACTAAAACTTTTATTCCCAAAATTTATGAAGTAGCCATCAAGATCAAGTTTAGGCAAAGAAACTAAATTTCTAGAGATTGAAGGAACTAAAAATGTCTGAAACAAATCTAAGTGATGACCAGTATCAAGAAATAAACGATAAGTACCAATGGCTTCAATTGAAGCTCTAACCTGATTTCCTATCAACATGAAATTCTCATTTGGATTTATGGTCTGGATTGAAAGGAATCCCTGCATCGTATTGGAAACATGAGTTGTAGCCGCAGAATCAAGCCACCAAGTATTAGAAGGAACTTTAATTAGGTTTGATTCAAAACATACAGAAACAAAACCTTTAATTAGACATTTACCTTTCTTTTCGAACCATTGACTACGTTTCGGGCAATCTTTCTGATGATATCCCAACTTTCTACAGAAGTGACACTTATCATTGCCTATTTCCTTCTTATGAGCCTAAACATTAGAGTTGGGCTCATTTGCCTTGTATGGTCCATGCTTTATGCCCTTTTTAGGCTTCCTCTACTTTCTTTGAGCTCCTTGACTTACGAGATGAATTGAATGTTGTTCAAGTTGTTAAGCCTTGCCTCTTCTTGATTAAGCATATTGGTGATTCAGATTCCACTTATCCTTCATAGTGTTGTAATTAATTTGAAATGGCCCATACTGAGGGGGCAAGGAATTCAAGATGAATTGCCCGAGAAAGAACTCATCCACCTTCATCCCTAAAGTCTTTAATTGAGCAGCCAAATTTGTCATTTCAAGGACATGCTCTTGTATCCCACGCGTACCATCAAATTTCATAGTGGTAAGCTTAGCCATTAGTGTTCCCGCAAGGGACTTGTCAGCAGTTTTGAAATGTTCTACCACATTGGCAAGGAATTCTTTAGCATCATCAATTTTTGGAAGTGTTGTCTTGATGTTTTTTTTGCTATTGTCATTCGCATAAACATAATGCTTAGTCTATTTGACTTTTCCCATGCTTTGTACAAATACTTTTCTTCCGCACTGCTTGTATCAATGGGAACAAGTGGTTTCTCAAATTCATGAAGTGCTATATTTAGATCCAGTATACCAAGGTGAAACTGAACCTGTTCTTTCCAATCTGAGAAATTTGTTCCATTCAGCATGGGAATAGACGAAGCATGCGAATGTAGCGAAACAGGAACAGATACTGCAAATAATAATTCATGCTCACAACATTAGTGCTAAGAGTAATTAATAAGGAACAATAAACCATAATGAAACACATATTTAAACAATAATAAATAGTATTACCGTGATCCACCTTTGGGTTATTCTTATGGTAAACTATTAAACAATTATGGTGATTTCCTTTCACCTAATAGGACTAATTGGTAAAATATTCATAATTAAATTAACATGTTACCTTTGGGTATCCGTTCCAATTTCAACTATGAATACCCACCAACTATCCTATTTTAATTCATTAATCACTCAAAAGTGGTGCACCTTTGTGCCAAACCTAATATTCTTGTGATTATAGAATTGCAATTTATATGGTCATTAAATTTATTAACACTAGGGAATAGGTATTAAATCTCAATTATTTGACTTGTTATCTATGTCCCATTCAGTTGGGCCACTTTGGTGACTACCAAACCGTATCATAATATAAATTCCAAATCAAAATTAATGACCTTACATAAAACATTAAATCAACAGTAATATGAACAACTCATCCATCTCTTTGAGGTAGTTTTGAAGGCTTTCAGGCTTCAAAAAGCTCATCATTGCCCCCTTTACCATTCTATACCTGTGTGACAAATGAGAATAGCTCCGTCACTCAAAATTGTTAAGTCTATGTAATGATTTGTATATAAACTATTGTTAATATGAGTAATTGCTACACACACAAGACATTTTTCACATATGTGCGCCTGCTATTACCACTAATATAATTTTATTGTTTAGTATTAACAACTTGATACCTCGGCAGTTCTGAAATATGTTGTGAAAATTATTGTGTTAATATATATGTGTGTGTGTGCGCACAAGTGTATATCGACATAGTACCTGAAACCTGTGAGTCCCAATATACTTTCCTTTCCGAGAATGGCTTCAGCTGTGACTGGTAGCTTGGCAGCAAAAACATCGTCTTCAGCACCGAGTATAAACTTGTTACCAGCTTTACCAATTATAACCACAGTTGGTGAACCCATTAAGGAGGTTTTGAACACCGAACCATGTTTTAATATCCTTTCATCTATCCAATCCTGGCCTCGATCTTGTGTTTGAGCTCGGAGAAAACCCAATGTCTCTCCGATTAAAGGATATCCTAGAGAGCCTTTTGGGAGATTTTTGGTTCGAGATTTTGAAAGATATTTTGATAGGAGGAAAGCTGAAATCAAAGTGAATGCAATTAAGATAAGGAAAGGCATTTTGACAACCTCGGACTCTAAGTTTTGCGTCGGGACTAGAAGCTCTTTGTATGTATAAGTACTATAAGCAACTTTGGCTCGTATTATATAGAGTATTGAGTATTGACCCTCCAACGAAAAAACAAAACAAATACAAATTGAGAGTAAACTAAATTAAATGTATCAACCATGGCCGGCGAGACAAGTTGAATTGATCGTGAAATGAGGTGACGGGATTGATAGGCCCATAGAAAAAGAAGGAAAATATTATCTATTAGAAGTTTACAATTGCCTTTGTTAACATTCAGCGTGGGAATAAACGAAACATACGAATGTAGTGAAACAGAAACTGATACTGCAAATAATAATTCACGCTCACTACATTAGTGCTAAGAGTAATTAATAAGGAACAATAAACCATAATGAACACATACTTAAACAATAATAAATAGTATTACCGTGATCCACCTTTGGGTTATTCTTATGGTAAACTATTAAACAATTATGGTGATTCCCTTCCACCTAATAGGACTAATTGGTAAAATATTCATAATTAAGTTGGCATGTTACCATTGGGTATTCGTTCCAATTTCAACTATGAATACCCACCAACCATCCTATTTCAATTCATTAATCACTCAAAAGTGGTGCACCTTTGGGCCAAACCTAATATTCTTGTGATTATAGAATTGCAATTTATATGGTCATTAAATTTATTAACACTAGGGAATAAGTGTTAAATCTCAATTATTTGACTTGTTATGTCTCATTCCAGTTGAGCCACTTTGGTGACTACCAAACCGTATCATTATATAAATTCCAAATCAAAATTAATGACCTTACATAAAACATTAAATCAACAGTAATATGTTCAAAGTAATATGAACAAATATAAGCATGTCATTCAAATACACCAACCACTACATTTATTAAAGGAATACATTCTATTGCTTGTTCATATATAAGCACTCAAAGTATATTAGTCATGTGGGGTGACGTATTGGCTTAAATTTATTTGACAACCAGTAAGTATATTATGATATTTCAATTACAAAATATTAAATAAGTTCTCACACATACCTTACATGCTACTAGATAATATATGGTCATTATAGTGAGAAAATAAATTAGAACGTTAAGCGGAAAAATAATCAATAAAGAATAATGCTAATAAATGAGATCATTATGTACTCAATTTATCACAACGATTTGGGTTTTGAAATGTTTTGATCATAAAGTTGTAAGCATTTAGAAAAAACAAAGAAACTAAATTCACATATTTAAACTTGAACAAAAATTTAAGGTGAAGAATTCACCGATATAAATTAAAAATTCATTCAAAGGAAAATCACAATAATTCTTAAACACAGGCTCTGATACCATTACATCTTTTGGATTTAAAGAAAACACTGTTGATCGGTGTATTTATCTGAAGGTTAGTGGGAGTAAGTTTATATTTTTGATTTTGTATGTTGGCGACATTTTGCTTGCTAGTAGTGATCTTGGTATATTGCACGAAACCAAGAAATTTCTTTCTAAGAACTTTGAAATGAAAGATATGGATGAGGCAACTTATGTGATATGAATTGAAATATTCCGAGATAGATCATGTGGAATATTAGGGTTGTCTCAGAAAGCATATATTGAAAGAGTTCTAGAAAGATTCAAAATGGAGAATTGTTCCGCTAGTGTTGCCCCTATTCAGAAAGGTGACAAATTCAGCCTTATGCAATGCCCACAAAATGAATTGGAACGGAAACAAATGGAAGATAGTCCTTATGCTTTTGCAGTAGGACGTTTAATGTATACACAAACTTGCTCCAGGCCAGACATCAGTTTTGCAGTTGGTATGTTAGATAGATACCAAAGAAATCCAGGAATGGATCATTGGAAAGCTGCAAAGAAAGTGATGAGGTATTTGCAAGGCACAAAGGATTTTATGCTCACATTTAGAAGATCTGACAGTCTAGAGGTTACTGGCTACTCAGATTCAGACTTTGCTGGATGCATTGATAGTAGAAAGTCCACTTTTGGTTATTTGTTCATGTTAGCTGGAGGAGCAATATCATGGAAAAGTGCAAAGCAAACTATCATAGCTTCATCCACTATGGAAGCTGAATTTGTGGCATGCTTTGAGGCCACAGGTCATGGATTGTGGTTGAGGAATTTTATCTCAGGACTTGGGATTGTTAACTCTATTTCCAAGCCACTGAGAATTTATTGTGATAACTCTGCAGCTGTGTTTTTCTCTAAAAACGACAAGTATTCTAAGGGTGCGAAACACATGGAATTGAAATACCTTACTGTTAAGGAAGATGTTCAGAAACAACGAGTGTCAATAGAACACCTTAGCACACAGCTTATGGTTGCGGATCCATTGACAAAAGGATTAGCTCCAAAGACATTTAAGGAACATGTCAATCGAATGGGTCTTGAAAATAGCACTTGATTATTGCTATTTTAATGAAATAAGATACTTTATGTTATTTATGCTATTTGACACTTGGAGATCTCAATAAATGTGTTTCTGATAATTCCTATTTTATTTTGTGTATGTACATGTATGATAACAGGAATAGTCTCTGTAAAAGAGACATTATTGTTAGACCTTCTAAATTCACTTCTCATTTATAGACTATATTAAACAGGTTATTGGTGTCGTAGTACATGGAAGGAACTATGTCGCATAATTAACATAGAACCACCATGACTCTCATTAGTGGGTTGTTTAATTATAGTATTAAGATGACAAAATTAAAGTAAGATTAGATATGTATTATTGCGCGCCTAATGTTAAACTTATTAAACCTTGATGAAAGTGATCATACGGGCCAAGTGGGAGAATGTAAGATTAAATTAATCGGTGACCCACATGTTAAGGCACATTTGATCGGTTAGAGGTTTAATAGTAGTATGCTACATATCTCTTAAAGTTAGCTTAATGTTATCTTTAGTTTATTGGTCATTTATGAAGTGGTTTCCTAAGTAACTCTTAATTTGATGGTTAAGTGGAAATTAAAGTTTAAAAAAGGAAACGGGTCCTCTCTCTACCCATGCAAGAGATGTTTAACACTCCTATCAAATAAGAACATATAGTAAAGAGGGTCAAGAGAAGAAACCTTTCTTCTATTAAGATGAATCTTTTTTCATATATCAATGTAAGTATATTATGATAAATTTTGTGAGGGTTCTAAATCAAGAGAGAGAAACCTTGTGTTTAAGAATTATTTTCTTCATTGAATGAATTTTTATTAATCGGTGATTTGGTTAGAGAAAGTTTCTTTGTTTTTTCTAAATGTTTTTTTTCTGCAAAACCCGAATCGTTGTTAAGTACATAATGATCTCATTTATTAGATCTTTATTGAATGTAAGTATATTATGACTATTTAATTTTGTGAAGATCAAATAAATGATAGTCACCCCACATCTAAATCTTTGAGTGCTTGAAAAATAAAAATAAAATAAAATTAATGTAGTTGTTAATTATCTAACAACATAGAAAGAAAACACTTTCTCTTAATAATATTAGGACAAAACATGTGGTATCAGAGCCTGTGTTTAAGAATTATTGTGATTTTCCATTGAATGAATTTTTAATTTATATCGGTGAATTTTTACCCTTAAAATTTGGTTCGAGTTTAAATATGTGAATTCAGTTTCTTTGTTTTTTCTAAATGTTTACAACTTTATGATAAAAAAGCATTGCAAAACCCGAATCGTTGTGATAAATTTATATAAATTGATCCTTTCTTCATAGTACATAATGATCTCATTTATTAGCATTGTTCTTTATTGATTATTTTTCCGCTTAACGTTCTAATTTATTTGACCCTCTCACATGGGAGTACCCTTCCTGCGGGGGCAATACACAGGATGGCTTCTTGAATTATGTATTTATGACATATACTATCTATTTGTATCTCTAACTATCAGCATGCCTAAATTCTTATATTAAGGTATATGTGTTATTATCCTATCTACTCCTTGCTTCATATAAACATACCCCTCGATGGTAGTGTGTGATACCATTTTGGGCTTTTAGCTCATCCCCGTTGTTATTATATTTTTCAAAGCTGCTCAGATCATAGTGAGGAAAGGTTGCTAGTACGTGATATTTACGGTGGACTACTATTGATCTCCAGCGTTTGTCACTCTTTTGTGAGGATTCTAAGTTTTGATTTAAGCGTTTTTGTGAAGATTTAATAGGTCTTGTCATCTAATCTTGTAGAGTTTGGATTATTTGATTATTTTTGGAGACCAGTTGAATTATCTTGTGATTTGATTTTGAAACTAGACTTATTTGTCTTAGAAATTTCTTATTGCGAGTTAAATAAGGATTTATTGAATTCAAAATTTCGGGGTGTTACAGCTTACATATGAACAACCAATAGAATGTATTCCTTTAATAATTGTAGTGGTTGGTGTATTTGAATGGCATGCTTATATTTGTTTAAATTACTTTGAACATATTACTGTTGATTTAATGTTTTATGTAAGGTCATTAATTTTGATTTGGAACTTATATTATGATACGGTTTGGTAGTCACCAAAGTGGCCCAACTGGAATGGGACATAGATAACAAGTCAAATAATTGAGATTTAACACCTATTCCCTAGTGTTAATAAATTTAATGATCATATAAATTGCAATTCTTTAATCACAAGAATATTAGGTTTGGCCTAAAGGTGCACCACTTTTTAAGATTGATTAATGAATTGAAATAGGATGGTTGGTGGGTATTCATAGTTGAAATTGGAACGGATACCCAAAGGTAACATGCCAACTTATTTATGAATATTTTACCAATTAGTCCTATTAGGTGAAAGGGAATCACCATAATTGTTTAATAGTTTACCATAAGAATAACCCAAAGGTGGATCACGGTAATACTATTTATTATTGTTTAAATATGTGTTTCATTAAGAATTCACCGATATAAATTAAAAATAGCACTTGATTTTCCATTGAATGAATTTTTAACCTTAAATTTTTGTTCGAGTTTAAATATGTGAATTCAGTTTCTTTGTTTTTTTCTAAATGTTTACAACTTTATGATCAAAACATTTCAAAAACCCGAATCGTTGTGATAAATTGAGTACATAATGATCTTATTTATTAGCATTGTTCTTTATTGATTATTTTTCCGCTTAACGTTCTAATTTATTTTCTCACTATAATGACCATATACTATCTAGTAGCATGTAATGTATGTGTGAGAACATATTTGATATTTTTTAATTGAAATATCGTAATATATTTGCTGGTTGTCAAATAAATTTAAGCTAATACGTCACCCCACATGACTAATATAATTTGAGTGCTTATATATGAACAACCAATAAAATGTATTCCTTTAATAATTGCAGTGGTTGGTGTATTTGAATGGCATGCTTATATTTGTTCATATTACTTTGAACATATTACTATTGATTTAATGTTTTATGTAAGGTCATTAATTTTGATTTGGAATTTATATTATGATACGGTTTGGTAGTCACCAAAGTGGCCCAACTAGAATGGGACATAGATAACAAGTCAAATAATTGAGATTTAACACTTATTCCCTAGTGTTAATAAATTTAATGACCATATAAATTGCAATTCTTTAATCACAAGAATATTAGGTTTGGCCCAAAGGTGCACCACTTTTGAGTGATTAATGAATTGAAATAGGATGGTTGGTGGGTATTCATAGTTGAAATTGGAACGGATACCCAAAGGTAACATGCCAATTTAATTATGAATATTTTACCAATTAGTCCTATTAGGTGAAAGGGAATCACCATAATTGTTTAATAGTTTACCATAAGAATAACCCAAAGGTGGATCACGGTAATACTATTTATTATTGTTTAAATATGTGTTTCATTAAGAATTCACTGATATAAATTAAAAATAGCACTTGATTTTCCATTGAATGAATTTTTAATTTATATTGGTGAATTCTTAACCTTAAATTTTTGTTCGAGTTTAAATATGTGAATTCAGTTTCTTTGTTTTTTTCTAAATGTTTACAACTTTATGATCAAAACATTTCAAAACCCGAATCGTTGTGATAAATTGAGTACATAATGATCTTATTTATTAGCATTGCTCTTTATTGATTATTTTTCCGCTTAACGTTCTAATTTATTTTCTCACTATAATGACCATATACTATCTAGTAGCATGTAAGGTATGTGTGAGAACATATTTGATATTTTGTAATTGAAATATCGTAATATACTTGCTAGTTATCAAATAAATTTAAACTAATACGTCACCCCACATGACTAATATACTTTGAGTGCTTATATATGAACAACCATCCTTTAATAATTGTAGTGGTTGGTGTATTTGAATGACATGCTTATATTTGTTTACATTACTTTGAACATATTACTGTTGATTTAATGTTTTATGTAAGGTCATTAATTTTGATTTGGAATTTATATTATGATACGGTTTGGTAGTCACCAAAGTGGCCCAACTGGAATGGGACATAGATAACAAGTCAGATAATTGAGATTTAACACCTATTCCCTAGTGTTAATAAAATTAATGACCATATAAATTGCAATTCTTTAATCACAAGAATATTAGGTTTGGCCCAAAGGTGCACCACTTTTGAGTGATTAATGAATTGAAATAGGATGGTTGGTGGGTATTCATAATTGAAATTGGAATGGATACCCAAAGGTAACATGCTAACTTAATTATGAATATTTTACCAATTAGTCCTATTTCCTATTAGGTGAAAGGGAATCACCATAATTGTTTAATAGTTTACCATTAGAATAATCCAAAGGTGGATCACAGTAATACTATTTATTATTGTTTAAATATGTGTTTCATTATGGTTTATTGTTCCTTATTAATTACGCTTAGCACTAATGTAGTGAGCATGAATTATTATTTGCAGTATCTATTCCTGTTTCATTACATTCACATGCTTCGTCTATTCCCATGCTGAATGGAACAAATTTCTCAGATTGGAAAGAACAAGTTCAGTTTCACCTTGGTGTACTGGATCTAGATATAGCACTTCATGAATTTGAGAAACCACTTTTTCTCACTGATACAAGCAATGCGGAAGAAAAGGATTTGTACAAAGCATGAGAAAAGTCAAATAGACAAAGCATTATGTTTATGCGAATGACAATAGTAAAAAACATCAAGACAACACTTCCAAAAACTTATGATGCTAAAGAATTCCTTGCCAATGTGGCAGAACGTTTCAAAAGTACTGACAAGTCCCTTGCGGGAACACTAATGGCTAAGCTTACCACCATGAAATTTGATGGTACGCGTGGGATACAAGAGCATGTCCTTGAAATGACAAATTTGGCTGCTCAATTAAAGACTTTGAGAATGAATGTGGATGAGTTCTTTCTCGTGCAATTCATCTTGAATTCCTTGCCTCCTCAGTATAGGCCGTTTTAGATTAATTACAACACTATGAAGGATAAGTGGAATCTGAATCAACTGGCCAATATGCTTAATCAAGAAGAGGCAAGGCTTAAGCAACTTGAACAACATTCAGTTCATCTCGTAAGTCAAGGATCTCAAAGAAAGTGGAGGAAGCCTAAAAAGGGCATAAAGCATGGACCACACAAGGCAAATGAGCCCAACCCTAATGTTCAGACTCATAAGAAGGAAATAGGCAATGATAAGTATTCCTTCTATAGAAAGTTGGGACATTATCAGAAAGATTGCCTGAAACGTAGGCAATGGTTCGAAAAGAAAGGTAAATGTCTAATTAAAGGTTTTGTTTCTGTATGTTTTGAATCAAACCTAACTGAAGTTCCTTCTAATACTTGGTGGCTTGATTCTGCGGACTACAACTCATGTTTCCAATACGATAAGGGATTCCTTACAATCCAGACCATAAATCCAAATGAGAATTTCATGTTGATGGGAAATCGGGTCAGAGCTTCAATTGAAGCCATTGGTACTTATCTCTTAACACTGGTCATCACTTAGAATTGTTTCAGACATTTTATGTTCCTTAATCTCTAGAAATTTAATTTCTTTGCCTAAACTTGATCTTGATGGCTACTTCATAAATTTTGGGAATAAAAATTTTAGTTTGTTTATGAATACCTCTTTTGTTGGTTCTGGTATTCTTTGTGGTCGTTTATACAAATTTAAGCTTAATGATCAATTTGCTGAAACCCTTCTCACCTTGCATTATAATGTTGGTACTAAACGTAGTCTAATTAATGAAAATTCCTCAAACTTGTGGCATAAATGGTTGGGACACATTTCCAGAGAAAGGCTAGAGAGATTAGTAAAAGATGAGATTCTCCTCGAACCTAGATTTTACTGATCTCGGTGTGTGTGTGGATTGTATTAAGGGTAAACAAACCAAACACACCAAGAAAGGTGCCACAAGAAGTACAAAGCTCCTTGAGATTATCCATACAGACATTTGTGGGCCTTTTGATACTCCATCTTTTGGTAAAGAAAAATACTTCATCACCTTTATAGATGATTTTTCACGTTATGGTTATATCTATTTATTACATGAAAAATCTCAAGCAATGAATGCCCTTGAGGTATACATTACTGAGGTTGAAAGGCAATTAAAAAGAAAGGTGAAAATCATCAGATCAGATAGAGGTGGTGAATATTATGGAAAGTATTGTGAATTAGGGCAATGCCCAGGCCCATTTGCTAAACTCCTTGAAAAGCATGGCATTTGTGCACAATACATTATGCCAGGAACACCACAGCAAAATGGTGTAGTTGAAAGATGGAATAGTACTTTAATAGATATGGTTAGAAGTATGTTAAGTAATTCCACATTACCCTTATCATTGTGGATGTATGCTCTTAAAACCGTTGTATACTTATTGAATCGGGTTCCTAGTAAGGCAGTTCCAAAGACTCCTTTTGAATTGTGGACTAGAAGAAAACCAAGTTTAAGACACCTGCATGTTTAGGGTTGTCCAGCGAAAGCTAGAGTTTATAATCCACATGAAAAGAAATTGGACTTAAGAACAATCAGTGGTTACTTTATTAGTTACCTTGAAAAATCCAAAAGGTTTAGGTTTTATTGTCCTAATCATAGTACGAGAATTGTGGAAACCGGTAATGCTAGATTCATTGAATGGTGAAATCAGTGGGAGTGATAATCTACGAAATGTAGATATTCAAGAAGTTAGGGTGCAAGTTCCAATGCCTATAACTTCAAACAAAATTGTTGTTCCTATAGTTGTTCAACAACCAAACAACATTAAACAAGAAATTAATGAACCATCACTCCATAATAATATGGTCACTAATGAACAAATGGTAGAAGAACCACAAGGAGTAGCATTAAGAAGATCTCAAAGAGAAAAAAGGTCTACTATTTCAGATGAATATGTGGTATATCTACAAGAATCTGATTTTGACATAGGATCAAGTAAGGATCCGATTTCGTTTTCACAAGCCTTGGAAAGTGTTGATTCTACTAAATGGATGAATGCCATGAAAGATGAATTGAAATCAATGTATCAAAATGAAGTTTGGGATCTCGTTGAATTGCCTGGAGGATACAAGAAAGTTGGTTGCAAGTGGGTCTACAAGACCAAACGCGACTCTAAGGGCAATATCGAACGATTTAAAGCTAGACTTGTGGCCAAAGGTTTCACTCAAAAAGGAGGCATTGATTACAAAGAGACCTTCTCCCCTGTATCCAAGGACTCACTTAGAATCATTATGGCTTTGGTGGCTCATTATGATTTACAGTTACACCAAATGGATGTGAAAACTGCTTTCCTAAATGAGAGTTTAGAGGAAAAGTCTATATGGATCAACCTGAAGGTTTCTCCATTGAAGGAAAAGAACACTTGGCTTGCAAACTTAAGAAGTCAATATACGGACTTAAACAAACTTCCCGACAATGATACCTTAAGTTCAATGATACCATTACATCTTTTGGATTTAAAGAAAACACTGTTGATCGATGTATTTATCTGAAGGTTAGTGGGAGTAATTAGTTTTCATATGTAACAATAAATTCTCAGTGGCTTGGAAACATAGTCAACAATCCCAAGTCTTGAGATAAAATTCCGCAACCACAATCCATGAACTGTGGCCTCAAAGCATGCCACAAATTCAGCTTCCATAGTGGATGAAGCAATGATAGTTTGCTTCGCACTTTTCCATGATATTGCTCCTCCAACTAACATGAACAAATAACCAAAAGTGGACTTTCTACTATCAATGCATCCAGCAAAGTCTGAATCTGAGTAGCCAATAACCTCTAGACTGTCAGATCTTCTAAATGTGAGCATAAAATCCTTTGTGCCTTGCAAATATCTCATCACTTTCTTTGCAGCTTTCCAATGATCTATTCCTGGATTGTGTTGGTATCTACCTAACATATCAACTGCAAAACTGATGTCTGGCCTGGTGCAAGTTTGTGCATACATTAAACTTCCTACTGCAGAAGCATAAGGAATTCCTTCCATTTGTTTCCGTTCCAATTCATTTTGTGGGCATTGCATAAGGTTGAATTTGTCACCTTTCCGAATAGGGGCAACACTAGTAGAACAATTCTCCATTTTGAATGTTTCTAGAACTCTTTCAATATATACTTTCTGAGACAACCCTAATATTCCACGTGATCTATCTCGAAATATTTCAATTCCTATCACATAAGTTATGTCATCCATATCTTTCATTTCAAAGTTCTTAGAAAGAAATTTCTTGGTTTCGTGCAATATACCAAGATCACTACTAGCAAGCAAAATGTCGTCAACATAAAATCAAAAATATAAACTTACTCCCACTAACCTTCAGATAAATTCACCGATCAACAATGTTTTCTTTAAATCCAAAAGATGTAATAGTATCATTGAACTTAATGTACTATTGTTGGGAAGCTTGTTTAAGTCCGTATATTGACTTCTTAAGTTTGCAAGCCAAGTGTTCTTTTCCTTCAATGGAGAAACCTTCAAGTTGATCCATATAGACTTCTTCCTCTAAACTCCCTATTTAGGAAAGCAGTTTTTACATCCATTTGGTATAACTCCAAATCATAATGAGCCACCAAAGCCATAATGATTCTAAGTGAGTCCTTCTTGGATACAGGGGAGAAGGTCTCTTTGTAATCAAAGCCTCCTTTTTGAGTGAAACCTTTGGCCACAAGTCTAGCTTTAAATCGTTCAATATTGCCCTTAGAGTCGTGTTTGGTCTTGTAGACCCACTTGCAACCAACTTTCTTGTATCCTTCAGGCAATTCAATGAGATCCCAAACTGTGAAAAATCATCTATAAAGGTGATGAAGTATTTTTCTTTACCAGAAGATGGAGTATCAAAAGTCCCACAAATGTCTGTATGGATAATCTAAAGGAGCTTTGTACTTCTTGTTGCGCTTTTCTTGGTGTGTTTCGTTTGTTTACCCTTAATACAATCCACACACACACCGAGATTAAAAAATTCTAGGTTCGGGAGAATCCCATCTTTTACTAATCTCTCTAACCTTTCTCTAGAAATGTGTCCCAACCTTTTATGTCACAAGTTTGAGGAATTTTCATTAATTAGACTACGTTTAGTACCGACATTATGATGTAGGGTGAGAAGGGTTTCAGCAAATTGATCATTAAGCTTAAATTTGTATAAACGATCACAAAGAATACCAGAACCAACAAAAGAGGTATTCTTAAACAAACTAAAACTTTTATTCCCAAAATTTATGAAGTAGCCATCAAGATCAAGTTTAGGCAAAGAAACTAAATTTCTAGAGATTGAAGGAACATAAAATGTCTGAAACAAATCTAAGTGATGACTAGTGTCAAAAAATAAACGATAAGTACCAATGGCTTCAATTGAAGCTCTAACCCGATTTCCCATCAACATGAAATTCTCATTTGGATTTATGGTCTGGATTGAAAGGAATTCCTGCATCGTATTGGAAACATGAGTTATAGTCGTAGAATCAAGCCACCAAGTATTAGAAGGAACTTCAGTTAGGTTTGATTCAAAACATACAGAAACAAAACCTTTAATTTGACATTTACCTTTCTTTTCGAACCATTGCCTACATTTTAGGCAATCTTTCTGATAATATCCCAACTTTCTATAAAAATGACACTTATCATTGCCTATTTCCTTCTTATGAGCCTAAACATTAGGGTTGGGCTCATTTGCCTTGTATGGTCCATGCTTTATGCCCTTTTTAGGCTTCCTCCACTTTCTTTGAGCTTCTTGACTTACGAGATGAACTGAATGTTGTTCAAGTTGCTTAAGCCTTGCCTCTTCTTGATTAAGCATATTGGCCAATTGATTCAGATTCCACTTATCCTTCATAGTGTTGTAATTAATCTGAAACGGCCCATACTGAGGAGGCAAGGAATTCAAGATGAATTGCACGAGAAAGAACTCATCCACATTCATCCCCAAAGTCTTTAATTGAGCAGCCAAATTTGTCATTTCAAGGACATGCTCTTGTATCCCACGCATACCATCAAATTTCATGGTGGTAAGCTTAGCCATTAGTGTTCCCGCAAGGGACTTGTCAGCAGTTTTGAAACATTCTGCCACATTGGCAAGGAATTCTTTAGCATCATCAGTTTTTGGAAGTGTTGTCTTGATGTTTTTTTGCTATTGTCATTCGCACAAACATAATGCTTAGTCTATTTGACTTTTCTCATGCTTTGTACAAATCATTTTCTTCCACACTGCTTGTATCAATGGGAACAAGTGATTTCTCAAATTCATGAAGTGCTATATCTAGATCCAGTACACCAAGGTGAAACTCAACCTGTTCTTTCCAATCTGAGAAATTTGTTCCATTCAACATGGGAATAGACGAAGCACGCGAATGTAGCGAAACAGGAACAGATACTGCAAATAATAATTCATGCTCACTACATTAGTGCTAAGAGTAATTAATAAGGAACAATAAATCATAATGAAACACATATTTAAACAATAATAAATAGTATTACCATGATCCACCTTTGGGTTATTCTTATGGTAAACTATTAAACAATTATGGTGATTCCCTTTCACCTAATAGGAATAATTGGTAAAATATTCATAATTAAGTTGGCATGTTACCTTTGGGTATCCGTTCCAATTTCAACTATGAATACCCACCAACCATCCTATTTCAATTCATTAATCACTCAAAAGTGGTGCCCCTTTGTGCCAAACCTAATATTCTTGTGATTATAGAATTGCAATTTATATGGTCATTAAATTTATTAACACTAGGGAATAGGTGTTAAATCTCAATTATTTGACTTGTTATCTATGTCCCATTCCAGTTGGGCCACTTTGGTGACTACCAAACCGTATCATAATATAAATTCCAAATCAAAATTAATGACCTTACATAAAACATTAAATTAACAGTAATATGTTCAAAGTAATATGAACAAATATAAGCATGTCATTCAAATACACCAACCACTACAATTATTAAAGGAATACATTCTATTGCTTGTTCATATATAAGCACTCAAAGGATATTAGTCATGTGAGGTGACGTATTAGCTTAAATTTATTTGACAACCAGCAAGTATATTATGATATTTCAATTACAAAATATTAAATATGTTCTCACACATACCTTACATGCTACTAGATAATATATGGTCATTATAGTGAGAAAATAAATTAGAACGTTAAGCGGAAAAATAATCAATAAAGAACAATGCTAATAAATGAGATCATTATGTACTCAATTTATCACAACGATTCGGGTTTTGAAATGTTTTGATCATAAAGTTGCAAGGATTTAGAAAAAACAAAGAAACTGAATTCACATATTTAAACTCGAACAAATATTTAAGGTTAAGAATTCACCGATATAAATTAAAAATTCATTCAATGGAAAATCACAATAATTCTTAAACACAGGCTCTGATACCACATGTAAAATTATTCTTTCTATGTTGTTAGATAATTAACAAATACATTAATCAAGGATTTAGAACTATCATAATCTTCACAAAATTAAATAGTCATAATATACTTACATTGATCCATTCTTAATATAGAAAAGATTTCTCTATCTTAATAGAAAAAAGTTTCTCTCTCTTGACCCTCTTTATTTATATGTTCAACTTAACCTTATCTGATGGGAGTATTGAACATCTCTTTTATAGGTAGAGAGAGGACTCGTTTCCATTTTTAAACTTTAATCTCCACTTAACCATTAAAGTAAGAGTTATTTAGGAAACCACTTCATAAATGACCAATAAGCTAAAGATAACATTAAGCTAACTTTAAGAGATATGTAACATACTACTATTAAACCTCTAACCGATCAAATGTGCCTTAACATGTGGGTCACCGATTAATTTAATCTTACACACCTAAATAGCTAGCTTTAATTTTTTGACATAAAAATATTCATTTTTACTTTTTCACCCTAAGATACTAGTTCGTTTACTAGTACGTTAGGAATTGCTTAAAGTGACTTTTTGCACCTCCTTATAACAAATGGACAAATAAACCAACTTTTTCATTTTTTGAAAATAAATTTTTTTTTTTTTGCTAAATTTTGAAAATAAACTAACCTATTTGCTTAAAGCCACTTTTTATCTCATATTTTAACAAATAAGTTATCCGAAAATGAAGGATGCCAAACTTATATTATTTTCTTACCATGAGAAAAGAAAAGAAAAAGGAAAAACCACTTTATCAAACTAATGATAGCTGATTGGAGAACATAAATTTTGATTGCTATTCCTATCATTCTTACCTCACCTTAACTATTTCTATACTCAATGACTATGTCAAAGCCGGCTTCAATATAGAATCTTTCCTCCCGGAGGAAAATTCCAGAAAAACTCGGAAATTTTGTTTTATTCATTTGTTCCGTCTTTCAATTTAAGTAATTGGCTTATTGAATTGTTAACTTGTTATGATCTACGTCGTTTTAACCTTTACTCAGGCTTATGATGTCGTGAGTGTTAGCTACAATTTTCCACTAAATTGAAACGTCCGAAGTAATATTGTAATGGTTTTTTTTTTATATTGTCCACATCTCTCTGTCTAGACTAAGATCAATATCAAACAGTTGGATCTGTCGTAAATCTTAGTGATAACTAAGGTACTTCACCGTGAGTGTGACTAGCTCATATAATCTACATGTCTCTGTCGTAAAGTAACTTCATGAGGTGAAATTACAACGATCAGCCTGCCCTGCTATGTTCTCTGTCTTGAAAGTGTCACTCATATTTGAGTTAGTTCACTAAGAGATTGTGTTCGAGTTTTTCTGTCACTCTTGTAACATTTTGTTCTATTTGTTGAACAAAATTTCTTACTGGGCCTCTGGAATATTAGGAGCGGGCCTTGGGTTGATTGCCAGTGTGGGATTGAGAATGTGTTGGTCTCAGAAGGGGTGTGAATGGGTTGTATATATAGGATTGTTGGATTTAGGCAAGTGTGATTCAGGGTGGGCTTTATAGGCAGTGTTGAGGGATATATATACTTCACTCACAAAGAAAACTTTGCAACAAGGGTTGTGCTTATATAGAAAAAAGTTAGGTTAAAAATTAAAATAGTCAGTGTAGCATTTTCCGCAATCTTTCTTGAGCGAGGGTCAGGCAAGTGTCGAGTGAAGTTTATGCCTTACTTGGATTTTCGCTTCAGCGAGGCTTGATTTTGTTCGAGCAAGTATTCTTTAACTCGCGATTTTCAACAACAAATTGAATTTAAACTTTTCCTATTTAATTTGCAATGATTACCATCCTAATAAACACATGGTTTGACATAGGAATTAGCCAACTTGAATATAAATCCTAACACCCAAAATTAACAGCTTAACCAATAACATAACCACAGTAATGGTTACACAATCCAAAGTAATCTATAATCTATAATCTATAATATAAATTAAAAACCTGAAGCAGAGAGAGTTTTTTACCTTCTCCAAAGCTTGTCAAATCAGAATCTCTACTTCCACAAAATTCCACATCATCCTTTCCTCTCTCACACATCTACCCTCTCTCACATGTTCTGTCCATTTATTTATTTAATGTACTTAATGCTCTACTAATTTGCATTACAATTAATGTCCATCAAAACCTTATCAAAATAATTGTCATCAATTATCTCTTCAAATTCTTCAGTCTCCTTTCCTATTCACCATTATCCTCTCTTTTTTTCTCTCTCTCTATGGACTCCTCATCTTCCCATCAAACACAAACGACTCTCCCTCTCCCCATTATATTCAAATCAGTGTTACAGCCCTACTCTAAGTCTCTAACGCTCTCTATCTCGGCTCTTCCTCTCCCCATTGTTTCCTTTAATTGCTGCCCCCTTTAAAATTAAGACCCACTGGATTATTTTTCTTATATATTTCCAATTGCTCTATCAAAACCTCCACAAAAGCCACCAAATTACAAGCAGAATTGGGAAGTCCTTTTGAGGTGAGTTTTTTCTTCTTCTTTTTTCCTCCCGATTTTCTTCAGTTTTTCCAGTACATTTGAGGGTTTGTGGTTGATTTTTTCTTGGTTGGTTGCAGATATTGTGTGTGTTTGTTTGTTTGTTTTCTTTTTTTAAATTTTCTCTCATTGTCATTCTCTTTGTGGGAAAAGAAAAGGAATCAGGATTGGGTCTTGGGATTTACCCAATTTAGATTACAATGTATTATTACTCTGCTCTGTTTTTTTTCTCCTCTGTTTTGGATGTCCTGCGATTGTGGCAGTGTTAGTGATTGTGGGAAGAGACATGGGTAGAGGTGCAGGTGAAGAATCAGTGGTAGCAGAAGACATTGCAGCTGAGGTGTTTGATGAAAGGTTTGAGAGAAACAAAGAAAGGTAATGACATTAGTCTTTTGATGTCTCTGATACCATGAAACTATGGATTTTTTTTTAGTTGATTTTTTTTTTTTTTTTTTTAATGTTTGAAATTGTGGATTAGCCCATGAATCACAGGAAATTTGATGGGTTTCTAAAGTTTGCTCTCAGTTATATGAATGAGAAATATTTGGGTTGTTTGGTTTAGTTTTTGCTTTAGATTTTCCAATAAAAAAAAAATTCTGAAATTTATTAATTTTGTTGTTGGTTGATTTTGTTTTGAGATGTCATTGTTCTCAAGTTTGGGTAGAGGGTCACTATGTGAAGTGAGTAGTAAATCTGTGTTTCTAGACTTCATGGTTTCCTGTGGTGGTGTTTTGGCTTTTAATTCAAACTCATAAGAGTTTTCTTTCATTTTTTCTTAGGAACTAATACAAAGGGAGTTGTGGAGATTTGAAGAGGAAAGAATCACCTTTGGAAGAAAGTTATTGGAATAAAGTATGCGGAGGCTAGGGACAATGGACAACTAATCTAGCAAGAATTACTTTTGGTTGTAACCTTTGGAGAAGCAAAAAGGCATGATGAGATAGATTTGCATTTTGCAGGCCATGTGACCTATGTTGTTAGGAATTGTAGAAGATTAAGATTGAGAAAATTGATTGGGAGACTATATGCAAGTAAAGCATGATTTCATATCAGTAGGTTGTGCTTCTGTTTTAGTATTATTGTATTGGTTTGTTGGGTTGGTCTTGGTTCACGCCATTTGGACAAGACTGTGGGCTCAACCACCTTCTTTATTGTTATGACCCTGATCTTTGTGTTTGTTTCTGCTATAGTTGCATTGCAGCCTGCTATAAGTATACACTTACTTTGTTTTATCGTGTTATAGCCAACCATAAAAAATTGCTTTTCTATACACTTAACTTCATTTTCAAATATAACTTTGTTTCTAGCCCAAGACATGGTCAATAAAATATCAGAATCTGTAAAAGTTTGCAACAAAAATGAAAAATGAGATATTCAGGCTGATATCCCAGTAGGGAAAAAAAAAATTGCCAAACAAAAGCGTTCAAATTCTCTCATGACTATGTAATTGAAAAGTGTTACCCAAATATCAACCTAAGAGGGGGGTTGATTTAGGTTGAGGCAAACTTTTTCGATTTAAATGCGGAATTAAAAAAAAAAATCTTCAAATAGCAAATGTTGATTTAGCAAATGTTTGATCACAATTCAATTGCAATATAGATATGATATGAATTCAAGCACAAGTATATATATAAGCAATTAAATATGTAAGAGATAGAGAGAGAGAAAATCAAACACGATGATTGTTATCGAGGTTCGGCTTCCCTGCCTACGTCCCCGCCTCAAGAACACTTCTTGAGGATTCCCAAATCCACTATTTGACAATCTTCTTTCGGGTGAAGATAAAACCGTTACAAATCTTCCTTACACAGTGAAGAGTAACCACCGAGTGAAAAATCCTTTTCACTCCTTAGGATTTATACCAAAACCCTAACAAAATACTCACAGGTTTCAACAAAGTATTTGTTGTACAAGATAAGGCTCTCTCAAAGAGTAATTGTACACAATATGCTCACTCTAATAGTATATCAAGGATTTGATCAATATGGCTCAAAAAGTGTTTAGAGAATTTGATTTTCAATCAAGGATTTTGAATGATATGAAAATATAAGCTTGAGAAGGATGGATTGATGTATAAGATGTTATCTTTTCTATCTTTGATTTCTCTTGTATGCTTGATGTTTAGAAATGAAGAAAGGGTAGTATTTAGCCATATTGTTTTCTTCCCATCATGTTGTCTTGCATTCTTCTTGATTTTCAATCAATCAATTTGCTTTCTTTGAAAACTTTTCTTCTTAAGATTTTTCAACCATAATTGATATGGTTGTCTTGCATTTGAATTTCAATCAAGTTGCTTTCTTTGAAAACTTTTCTTAAGAGATTTTTCAACCATAATTGATATGGTTGTCTTGCATTTGAATTTCAACCAATCAAGTTGCTTTCTTTGAAAACTTTAAGAGATTTTTCAACCAATTGATATGGTTGTCTTATATTTGAATTTCAACCAATCAAGTTGCTGTCTTTGAAAACTTTAAGAGATTTTTCAACCATAATTGATATGGTTGTCTTATATTTGAATTTCAACCAATCAAGTTGATTTTTCTTGTCTTTGAAAACTTTTAAGAGATTTTTCAATTGAAGTTGGTTTTAAAGTTGAGCCTTAAAGATCAAATCTTAATAAACTTTACAAAACCTAACTCTTACTTCTCATATGTCTCGGATCATTGTCTTTGAGCTTGATTTCTTTGTCTTGAGTCTTGATGACTTTGATCTTCAATGAATTTGCAACTTGTCAACTTTGCATTTGCTTGATATTTGAATTGGCCATAGCCAATGTTGGTCCAATTAAATCAATAGTCAAAATTAAGCTTTAAAACATAAATCATTAGTTCATATGAAAATATCATTAATGAACAACTTAAAATCATGGTTATCATCAAAACTACATGAATGTCCTTGGATTAATTAGCCAATTAATAATTATTGAAACCTTGAGGCTAACAAAAAGGGCTTCATTAAAAACATTGGCGGTCTCATAAAATGCAACAGTTGTAAGCTACAGATAGTTGAATTATTGAACTTTCAGACGAAATTTGAATTAGTCACCATAGAATCAAGTCATATTATGTTTCAAAATGTTTATCAGAGAGTTACTGGTGTTGAATAATAGTATGAGCCTATGTGATATTAAAGTATTATTGTTATTAAATAATTTGTTTGGTCCAACCAATGAATTGGTACATTAGGATTCATTTACTACAATTGAAGTTTTGTTTTGTTATGTGGATTTTTTTTTTCTTTCCAAATGTCAATTGGGCAGTATGATTTTTGTTCAAAATAGGTGGTTGGAGTGGTAGCAGTATTGGAGGTTATGTAAAAGGCAAGAGAACAAGACTTCTATTGAATTATTTTCTCAATTGGCAATAGACATGAAAATGATATATTTAAAGGAAAGAGTGTTGAGTCCCTTGGCAAATAACAGCTATAATAGAAAACATCTAAGGCTTGCTGGCTTTGGGAATGCAAACATTTATATGTTGTACATAGAAGAAAGGTGCTACTAGAAGCAAGACCCCTAGCAGCTTTTGTCAAAGTTTTATATGCATTTTTTTTTTTACCTGTAATACTTACTATAGTGGTTAATAGTTTTTTTTTTTTTTGGTAAGCTGTTAATCCCAATACTCTTCTCAAATGTGTGATTTCTTTACCACTAACCAAAAAATTAATGTAAATTTCCTGTAATATAAATATGAGATATCTTATAGAAAATTTCCATGACTCTTAACTTCTTGAAATTGATTTATTCATTATAATGGAGATTTTATTTTTTCAGTTTTTTATATTTTTTTCTTATTAACATCATGACATTCAATCAAAACTATATATGTATTATACCTTATCACAAAATTTTCCCGTGCATCGCACGGGTTTGCGACTAGTTAAAATAATATACAGATTTTGGTGACAAATTGGAAAACTTTTGAAGAAATCTTCAAAAGCATAACCACTCCAAAGATAACCAACCTTATAGGAAATTTCAATATAGAAGCAATGGTTACAAATAATTCATACTCACAAAACCTTTTGATTCGACATACTCACAAAACCTTTTGACTAGACTCGACTTATAACCTCATCAAGAAATCCTTTTGCCTCCCACTACAGTGATCTCAAAACTTTGGAATCCTTCAAAAAAAATTCCTCCACAAACGAACTCATTTGCATTAACCATAACTTTGATTGTCGACACCGGGAAAAATACTAACTTTCTTTTTCCTAATCCCGACCCCCATTTGGTGAGTCATCTCCTTTTTTTCGTTTCGAGATGTGTGTTGTGTGTGTGTGTGCGGGAACACGTGTGTGTGTGCATGTGAGCACAAATTTGGAGTCGCCACTAACCATGAGAAATTTAAGGTGTGATTGGGCACCTATGTCTAATAGATTTTATCTTGTTTAGACATATTAAAAAGAATGGTCTTGAACCAGAGATGGGTTCAAGGGTTTGATTATGCGTGGGGAAGGTGTTAGGCACCCCACGACATCCGTTAAAAGAAACAGTTACCTCCCTTCTAGTGTTTCCTTATGTTTGCTAAGCCTAGATTTGTTGGTTTTAATTATGTACAAATGTCCCGATTTCCGTCATGCGATATACCAAGAGTGGCAAACGCAATTTTGACTTCATTCGGTTTTGATTAGACTCTTTATTTTACCTTCCCTCATCTTTGTATTTTTTTTAAGGTTCCGGGCAATTCGATGGTAGGATGCACTTGAAATCCTAATGTCGAGTGCCGCGACAAACAATTATGTTTTTGGTGCCATATTCGGGATCTCTTTACCCTTGATCTCCAAGAATAAAATGGTCTGTCAAATGGCGGGGTTTTGGATGATTAATTCACACTTTGGATAATTTTAGACCAAGATCTTGTGGGAGCTAGAACGTATAGAATCCCTTACAACGTGTCTACGGCCAGCCACATCGACGCGTAAGGGACTCATACCATGGTGTCCCAATGCCAGGTCAAGCCATAGCTCTTAGGTTGCACCAATTTTGTTTATAACGCCCACATTACCATGTTTACTCTTTTTAAAGTTTTCATGGTAAAGTGTATTTTAATCACATTTATATCAAAGCGAATAAACACTTAAACAAGTAATCACGGCATGTTCGCAGCACATTAATCACAAGAACGAGTATCAAAGCGAATAAATATTCAAACAAGTAACCATGACATGTTTGCAACACATAAATTACTAAAAATAATTCCAACAAGTGATCACAGCATGTTTGCAGCACATAAATCACTAAAACAACAAGTATGGGATGATCATGGCATGTTTGCAGCGCATTAATCATAAATAGTTCAAGCAAGTGATCATGGCATGTTTGCAGCACGTTAATCACAAGTATGAGATGAATGCATTATGGCGGGGATGACAAGTATAATCATGACATAAATGTAACGCTTAATCGCAATGACAAAGTGTAATTTATGACAACGTGAGGGGGGTTAGGGAAAGGGTCAAGACCTCATGGAACCGAAATTTGATGCTACTGAAAGGCTTACTCACATCCCGATACCACCTTAGGATTTACATGAATAAAATAAAGCAGTTTAAAGGGGAGTTCAACGCCTCTCAGGATTACACGGAGGATTAGTGCTATTGAAAGACTTACCTAATCCTTTCGAGACCGGGTAGGACTTATATGAGTAAAAAATTAGTTAAAAGAATGTCGGGAATCTTGCGGGTCCAATACCTCGTGGATTTATATGGGGTTTAGTGCTATTGAAAGACTTACCTAACCTCCAACACAAGTCGGGATTTTCATGCCCAAATTTCAAAGGGAAAATGGGGATGGATAAACAATATTTACAATAACGTAGCAAATAATGTAAATGACAGAATTTAAAGCAAGGGGTTTTTGTGGGTCCAATGCCTTATGGAATTACGTGGTTGTTAATGCCCCCGTGGAGGTTTTACATAATCTACCACGACCAATCGGCATTTTCACGCCCAAATCACAAAGGAAAAAGGGGGAGAAATAAACAATATTCACAACGTAGTAAATAATGAAAATGACGGAATTTAATCAAGGGGGTGTTCATGGGTCCAATGCCTTGCGGGTTTACATGATTGTTAATGCCCCATAGAGGTCTTACATAATCTGCCAAACCGCTAAGAATTTTCATACCCAAATCACATGGGGAAAGGGGATGATATTCACAAGTACATAGTAAATGTAAATGAAAGCAATAAATGTATTTAAAGCATAATGGAAAGCAATAAATAAATTTAAAGCAATAAATAAATCTAAAGCATAAAGCAATAAATGGTATTTAAAGCAAAAAAGGAAGCAATAAATGAACTTAAAGCATATAAATAAAGCAATAAATAAATTTAAAGCAATAATAAAGCATGGATCATTGTGAATCCCTTCCCATTGTGGGATCATCACTAATCACCTCCATGGAAATGAAATAAAATAGTAGGTATGGGAGAGTGTATGAGTGAAGGGAGGGGTGAGAGAAGTTTGGAGGGGTAGAGAGAGATTACCTAAGTAGGAACTCTTAGCTCTAACTAAAAAAACTACTCTAAACTAAAAGAGAGGACCCCTTTCCCGAGTGTCTGCCTAAAATAGCCTAAAATCCCCCTAGAAACTTGAGCCAGCCTTGCTGCCAATGAGGGGAGGGGGGTCCAATATATAGAAGGGTTCACGCAGCCTGGGGGTGCGTGACGCATCCTGAGGGTGCGTGACATGTGCCATGAAATCTTATCTGCCACGTGGCACCTCCAACGAATCTTTCTCGATTTACGTGTCTGTATAGTTTTCTGACCCAATTTTTCGAGGCAGCTTTTGGGGGCCTTCTGGTGCTCAAAATGGGTCATGTGGGGCCGTTGGAAATCTTGATAAGTCTACTTTCTAACGATATAAATTTTACGTGGATTGAAGTTCGGACGGAAAAGTTATGGCTCCTGGAAGTCGGGTCGTCCGAGTTGTTTTTTCGCCTTTTTTTGGCAAAGATTCCAACCAAATGGGAGATGCTACCGGCGAACCGAGAGTTGCGTCTCGTAGCTAGAGTTGCAGTCTTTCTCAAGGTTCCAAGGTCGTGGATTAAATCTCAGCAAGTTGGAAGGAATCTGCGCACGAAGGCGGTTATCCGAGAGGAAAAACGCGTAGGGTTTTCAGCACGTTTTCCTTATTTTCGTCAGTTTTTGCGCGCACAGTAGACGTGGCTCTCGACGTCGGTTTTCGATGATCTTGGTATAGCTGGAAAGCTGGTGATACCCTCTTTCTTAAAGTTGTGGACTTGCGCAAAGTCGAGCTTGGGCTCGAGAGATACAGTCCCGCGAACAGAGGCCGCCAGAGTGTTTTTGGCTCGCCGGAGGGCCGTTTTCCGATCGAGATTCCGGCCAAACCGGGGATGATCTTGACGATCTGAGAGTTGCACGTCGTGTCTGAACGTGTCTTCTTTCTTAAAGTTCCGGACTTGTGGATCAAATCATTGTGAGTTGGAAAGAATCTGTGCGCGACGGCAACCTTACCGTGAGGAAAACTGTGAAATTTTTAGCATAGTCTCCTTTCCTCCATTAGTTTTCGCGCGCATGGTTGACGTAGCTCCCAACGTCGGATTTCGATGATCTTGGTATCGCTGGAAAGCTGGCGATACCCTCTTTCTTAAAGTTGTGGACTTGCGCGAAGTTGAGCTTGGGCTCGAGAGATACAGTCCCGCGAACAGAGGCCGCCGGAGTGTTTTTGGCTCGCAGGAGGGCCGTTTTCCGATCGAGATTCCGGCCGAACCGGGGATGATCTTGACGATCCGAGAGTTGCGCATCATGTCTGAACATGTCTTCTTTCTTAAAGTTCCAGACTTGCGGATCAAATCGTTGTGAGTCAAAAAGAATCTATGCGCGACGGTGACCTTAGCGGGAGGAAAACTGTGAAATTTTCAGTATAGTCTCCTTTCCCCCATCAGTTTTCACGCGCATGGTTGACGTAGCTCCTGACGTCGAATTTCGATGATCTTGGTATTGCTGGAAAGCTGGCGATACCCTTTTTCTTAAAGTTGTGGAATTGCGCGAAGTTGAGCTTGGGCTCGCGAGATACAGTCCCGCGAACAGAGGCCGCCGGAGTGTTTTTGGCTCGTTGGAGGGCCGTTTTCCGATCGAGATTGCAACCAAACCGGGGATGATCTTGACGATCCAAGAGTTGTACGTCATGTCTGAACGTGTCTTATTTCTTAAAGTTCTGGACTTGCAGATCTAATTGTTGTGAGTTGGAAAGAATCTGTGGGCGACGGCGACCTTACCAGGAGGAAAATTGTGAAATTTTCAGCATAGTCTCCTTTCCTCCATCAGTTTTCGCGCGCATGGTTGACGTAACTCCCGACATTGGATTTCGATGATATTGGTATCGCTGGAAAGCCAACGATACCCTCTTTCTTAAAGTTCCAGACTTGCGCGAAGGCGAGCTTGGGTTCGTGAGATATGGTCCCGCAAACAGAGGCAGCCGAAGTGTTTTTCCATGCCTGGGGGTCATTTTCCGATCGAGATATCGGCTTGACCGGAGAAGCTTTTAACGATCCGAGAGTTGTACGTTGTAGCTAAAGTTACCCTCTTCCTTAAAGTTTCCAACTTACAGACCAAATCACTGCAGGTCGGAAAGAATCTATGCGCAAACGTCGCTCCTCAAACGGGTTGTTTTGTCAACAACACTTAGCTAAATTTAGTTAAGTGTTGGGCCGATTTTCACGGTTTTACCCATAACTTCCTTGTTTCTCGTCCGTTTTTTGCCCGTGAAGTACTGAATCGAAGCTCTCGATGTGCTCTATCCAATGGTCAAGGGGTGGTCTACCAAATCTCACTTTTGGTCCGGTCAAAGTCTCAGTCAAACCTTGGTCAACTCTGGTCAAACTTGGCAAACCTCCCCAAACCTCTAGGAATGTGTCCCAAGCCGCGTTTTGAGGGTTCTCAAGTGTAATTGGACCCCTCTCGGGTCAGCTCAACTCAACCTGGGCTGCCTCGTTTTGCGTGCCGACGTCTAAGAAAATCCCGGGAGTAAAAATAGGGTTATGACATTGATACACCAATGAACTCACTAGTAAAGGTTCATGAATCTCTATGGTTTGTATGGAAAACTCACGATGTCACGAGGTGAAACTCATAGGAGAGAGTTCTACTATTTTGGCTCAAGGAGTTTAGGCTCAATCTTAACATGTCGACCTTGCTTTTGAAAATTGTGCAAAGAGGGACATTTAGTGGGATAAAGTCTAGGTTAAAAGGTGTTCTAGAAGAAGCAAGAATCTAAAATTCCGTCTTCTCGCTCAAGTGAGGGTTGAGTGAAATCTTTGCCTAACTTGAATGATCACTTGAACAAGCTCTGATTTTGCTCGAGCGAGTCTTTTGAAACTTGAGATCTTCAAGCTGCTTTTGACTCAAACCTTTACCTAATTAATTTACAATGATTGTCATCCTCATTAACGCATGTTTTGGCATAGGAATTTCCCAACACAAACCTAAATCCTAACTGAATCAGTAACATAAGTTGGTTTGTGTAGGTAAACTAATTCACTGTTGATGCATGTGACTAGAGTGTAAAGCTCATTAACATTTAAAACACAGTACAAACTAAGAAAAGGGTATTGATATATTGATGTTTCTTTTAGCTATATTGGAGTATGCACATTCTTGTGAACAAACAGTTTGAATGTCCCATTATTTTCTCAGTTTACACCCAAACCATATAAGTAGTAAACCCTTTGATACTCAGAAAATAGGTAAATTTTTGCCTTGGATACATGTTCTCTATCAGCAATCAACTCATCACTTAATCTAGTGTAACCACAAAGCTAGAGAGCTAGTCCAATGGCTCCAACATCCATCTCTTACATACTAGAATTTGTTCTGTGGTCCAGTATTGGTTGCCGACAAAGTGGACAAGTTGAGTTTGACACCAACCATGTGTCGATACACTTGACATGGAAACCATGATTACATTGTGGTAAAATCCGTACTGAAGGGTCTAGGAGGAGGAGAGTTTTAAGGCCAAATTCCTAAATCTTATAAATGAGTCCATACTGAGATGTGAGGCAAGTGATTCTTGTACTTGGATTTTGGCCATGACAAGAGAAAAAGAAATTGGGCTAAGTCCAAATGAGTGAAGTGAAAGACTTTTTAAATGGGCTAACTCTATGAGGAAAAATGATTTAACCATAATCCATAAATATGAAATGGGTTTATGGTTGTTTAATCAAATTTTGAATCTGGACTGCATAATTGATTAATCAATTAAACTTGGATTACTTTAGTTAAAATCAATCAAGTCGAGGTCTAAATTTCTTAGAAATTTCTGTTTCTTTGTAGTATTTATCTTATATTCTCGTATTGTATGCTTTGATTTCGTACTTGAATGGTCCCTCACTTCTCTTAAATCGAACATGTTTTGATGTTCATACATATATATATGAAATTGGCTAGGCAACATTGATCAAAATAAAGCAAGCTCCATTAGCAGGTCACACAAATGCAGCATTCGTAAGTAATACTTTTTTTTTTTGGTTGCTAAATGCACTCGTAAGTAATACATATGGCAAGACAAGCCTTCTAAAATAGATGCCTTGGTTTCATCTTAATTGGAAGACCCATGGATGGATATGGCATTGGTTGACGGGTAATCACTTCCTCGGGGTTCACTTGTGTCCATTCGTACATAGTCACAAGGTTGTGGATGATAGTCAGGGTCTCGACCCTGGCAAACTCATTTCCTATACATGTGTGGACTCCTCCTCCAAAGGGTATATAAGCATAGGGAGGGATTGGTTTGGCTGGATTTCCAAACCGAGATGGATCAAACACTTTTGGATTTTCAAATATGTCACTGTTCATATGAGTTCCATCAGAGACCCAAAACACCTGAAGAAGCAAACTTGTGAGCACCACTGCACTGGTGAATTGGTGATATTGATAATAATGGTTATACGTAAGGATACTTTCCATTTAAAAAAGATCAATTTTTCAGTATATATTAAATATTATAAATCTAAAAATATACAAACTGTTATGTTATTTAAAATTTTGAATGATATGACAGTCTTTATACTATTAGATTTATGAAATAAAAATCTTGACCTTACCTGCCACCCTTTGGGAATGGCATAGCCACCATAGCTAGTATCTTTCATTGCTTTTCTAAATCCACCAAAGACAGGGGGGATCGTCCTCATCAATTCTTGTGCAACTCGCCATGTGTATTTCATCTTTTGTATCTCACCCCATGTTAACTTGTCTTCTTTTCCTTCTCTCTTCTTTACAATGTCCATTTGTTCTAAGAATAAGCACAAAAAATGTAATAGAAATAAACCCAAATTAGAAATATGACAAATATTACTATAAATAACTTTATGGACACACCCAAATTCACTCTCATTTTCACAATCCGTTGAAGTGACAAGTTATGATTGGTTGAGAAATTCAGAAAAGTAAGTGGTGCAGTGTACCCCAATGATAGTGATGGTTTACCACTCACAACCTACCACCTTAACAAATCGTGAAAATTGATGTGAAATTAGATTTGTCAGTAGGCAGCTTGTATTACTATTGCATTGATATGCAACCATGAAATTCCACCTTCTAAAACTTTCTTATAGATTTCACGATCTCTAGCTAGCTTCCATATTATTAGACTTATAAGAATTGTAGATGTATCATGACTAGCAATCATTAGGGTAATGCAATTGTCTATAATGGCATGGTGGCCAATTGGTTGTTGATTTTGATCTCTCAAAGCTAGCATGCTAGATATGATATCACTTGTAGGGCTCAAAATTCCGCTTGAGAGCTCCTCACTTTTCTTCCTCAAGATTGGCAAAATCCGGTCCACAATTCTTGACCGAGCTTTTAGGCCTCTCCAGTAAACAGTGCCAGGAAAGTTTACTGGAAGAGACCAAATTGCTTTGAATACTAAATTGAAATCCTCAAATAGTGCTTCCCTAGTGCACTCATCTTTGATACCAAAAAGGATATTGAATGCTATAGTAAATGTAAGCTTCTTCATGAAAGTCACAGCCTTAATTGTGTCGGTCTCTTTGGTTTTGATCAGTAATAGTCTCTTGACCAACTCATCCATCTCTTTGAGGTAGTTTTGAAGGCTTTCAGGCTTCAAAAAGCTCATCATTGCTCCCTTTACCATTCTATACCTGTGTGACAAATGAGAATAGCTCCGTCACTCAAAATTGTTAAGTCTATGTAAAGATTTGTATATAAACTATTGTTAATATGAGTAATTGCTACACACACAAGACATTTTTCACATATGTGCGCCTACTATTATGACTGATATCATTCTATTGTTTAGTATTAACAACTTGACACCTGGACAGTTCTGAAATATGTTGTGAAAATTATTGTGTTAATATATGTGTGTGCGCGCAAGTGTATATTGACATAGTACCTGAAACCTGTGAGTCCCAATATACTTTCCTTTCCGAGAATGGCTTCCGCTGTGACTGGTTGCTTGGCAGCAAAAACATCGTCTTCAGCACCGAGTATAAACTTGTTACCAGCTTGACCAATTATAACCACAGTTGGTGAACCCATTAAGGAGGTTTTGAACACCGAACCATGTTTTAATATCCTTTCATCTATCCAATCCTGGCCTCGATCTTGTGTTTGAGCTCGGAGAAAACCCAATGTCTCTCCGATTAAAGGATATCCTAGAGAGCCTTTAGGGAGATTTTTGGTTCGAGATTTTGAAAGATATTTTGATAGGAGGAAAGCTGAAATCAAAGTGAATGCAATTAAGATAAGGAAAGGCATTTTGACAACCTCGGACTCTAAGTTTTGCATCGGGACTAGAAGCTCTTTGTATGTATAAGTACTATAAGCAACTTGGCTCGTATTATATAGAGTATTGAGTATTGACCCTCCAACGAAAAAACAGAACAAATACAAATTAAGAGTAAACTAAATTAAATATGTCAACCATGGCCGGCGAAACAAGTTGAATTGATCGTGAAATGAGGTGACGGGATTGATAGGCCCATTGAAAAAGATGGAAAATATTATCTATTAGAAGTTTACAATTGCCTTTGTTAACTGTTGATCTAAAGATAAATTGTATTTAATATTCAATTATAATATTTTTATAAGAGTGGGGAAATTATGTCCGTTTGGATGCAATTTATTTGTCTTTTTGTTGATTGCTTTTTTGAAATTATTGTAGAAAAAGCTAAATGAGAAATAAGATAAACTAGTTAGTTTTTTTACTGAAATTACTGTAACAAAAAGTGTTTTTTTTTTGGCTGAAATCACTTTAGCAATAAACTAGTTGAAATGATAAATAAACTTGACTTTTTGCAAGACCCATAAAATAAGCAAAAACTAGCTTATACGTTGGGGGCCAAACACACATATAAAAATGCCTAAAGGTTATTTTAGTTCATAAGTTTTAAATTTTGTCAACTAAAATTCGAAATCTATGAAACCGTTTTAATTTGAAACATCCATTCATCTTCGTTATATAGATAGGAACAAACCAAAGAAAAATGGGAAACCGTTAATAAAATTTTGTGTTTCACCTTGTAAAATTACTTTCTATGTTGTTAGATACTTAACAAATACATTAATCAAGGATTTAGAACTATCATGATCTTCACAATATTAAATAGTCATAATATACTTACATTGATCCATTCTTAATAGAAAAAAGATTTCTCTACCTTAATAGAAAAAAGTTTCTTTCTCTTGACCTTCTTTATGTATATGTACAACTTAACCTTATCTGATGAGAGTATTGAACATCTCTTCTATAATCTATAATTTATAATCTATAATCTATAATCTAAACTAAAAGCTGAAGCTGAGAGAAAAATTTTAGGCTTTCCCAAATACCGCCACGTCAGATTTGTTGCTCCCACACACTTTCACCTTCCCTTCCCTCTATTTAATTCTCTCTCACACTTTTATTAAAAAAAAATCTCTCTCTCATGGCTGTTCCTCTACCTCACCTCTTCATCTACCTCTCTCTCCCTCTCACCTCTTCAATTAATTATCTCACATTTTCATCTATCTCTCTCTCCCTCTTACCTCTTGAACTCCCTGAACTCTTCATCTCTCCAATTAATTACACCTCCAATTTCCTATTTAAATCATGTGTTGGGATTTTTTTTAATCTCTCTGTGGTCTCTATAGTTCTATTGTTATTTGAGTTGCAAAGGTGCGTTTTTTTCCCTTTGGTTTCTTTGTTTATTTTTTGTTGTTGTATTCACCTAGGAGCTTTAAATTGTATGTCATTGTGAATAAAATTGTTTAGGGCCATAGTTATATTTGTAGTTCAGTCTAAAAACATTACATGCCATTAGGAGTTTTTCGCGCATCGCGCGAGTTTGCGACTATTTAAATTAAACTAGCTAGACAAAGTTGCTACTATTTGTGAAGTAGCAGCAGCAATAGGCAAACACACTGGGCCCTGCGTCGCCGTGAAGAATCAGTTGTTTGGGCTAGAAGCTGTTGCGCTTTATTCTCCCCGAGGTCTCTGTATTCAATTATACTTGAAGCTATAAACGCGACTGTCTGTCTCCCGTGCCCATGAAAATTCAATGAAAAGTTATAAACTGTCTTCTTTGTGTAGGGTAGGAACCTGAGAGATTAGGGTATAGGAAGTCCAAGAAATATAGGATAAATCAGAAGAGCAGGGAAAAAACACATGAAATGTAAAATTTGATGGATTATGGATCCCACTGAGAAGCATGATTAACATTAAAAAAAAGGTTTATTCATAATCAATTTTTAGTCAAGACCAAAAGAGAATGATATATATACTCATCAGTAAAACTTGGTCAAACAGCAGGAGATACATTGGCTCACGGATGCTTATTTATTTATTTTTCATTTTAATGGACGTGATTAGAATTAAAGTTGATTGAGGCTTCCTAAAGCAGAGAGGATAGTCACGAGTCAGGACAAGAATTTGAACCTGAATACAAGAAATGACAAATAACTTAAGCTAAACAGGGAAATATATTATACAATAGACACAATACACTGCACACAAAAATATGAAAAATTCCAAACATGGTCAGTAGAAGTAGGACGTACGAGCCACTTGATTATCATTTTGTTCATTTTTTTTCTGCTGGGTGAACATGCAAAACTTTAACTCTTTCTCCATTTTTCTATGCCGACAACTCAAATTCATTAGCGACAAAACGATACAGCCATGGCATTCACGGTATACCATAGGTTTGTTTTGAACTTTTGATTGACAATTTGACATAAAAAGGAAAATAAAATGGTAGATTTCAACATCAACTGTTTTCCTATGAAAAGAATAATTGCCTATATAAGTTTCATTCTTAATAGATGCATAATGAAGAGGTGGATACTAATTAGTAATTACTATTATTGCAAACAAATAGGTATTGAAAAAGCAATTTCCTTTTCTTTTCACTTTTCTATAGAAGTATTATATTACGTAACTTTCTTAAAAGAGAAATTAAATAACCAAATGAATCAAAATTGGGAGGTGAAATGATTTGAATAAGTCATTTGAATTTAGTGGTTGCTGTGAATCATGGTCTCATCTCAATCTTCATTTTAATTAATTTGATGTGTTTGTCAGCACTTGTCACTTACCAAAGACATTATGTATTTTGAGTAACGCCAATAGTAAACCAAACAAAAAGTAAACTGTTATGCTACGTAATGAAACATGTATAGACAAAATGTGATCAGTTTCCAATTTTAAGTATGCAATCAAAGGTGATGATATGAAATAAAAATGGTAGAATAACAATATGTTATTCAGCTGAAACAAAAATCGAGGCAAAACCAAAAACAAAATCGTAATCATCAACCTTTAATGCCTTATGTAACAGAACAACCCATTGATAAGGAGATTAAATTCATTCCTATTACTTAACTTATTGACAATCAGACTGAGAGTCAAAAAAATTAGCCTATTACTGAATTCTGTTCATTATTCAAAAATTCTTGATATTAAATTTTAGTTCAATATATATATAGATTTAAACATGTCATGATTCACAAATCACAACATGTGCAGATCACTCCAATTATTAGAGAGGGAATTATGTTTGAATTGTAGAATCATTGAATCGTACCATGCAGAATCATTGAAAGGTATCCAATATAACATATGAATAAATTGAGAATAAGTAGACAAAACACGAGTACTATGAAAAAGGAGAATTTTTGTACCAAAATAAAATAAAATTATAAGCATATTTTTTTTTAATATTTATGCCAAACTCGAAGCTGAGAGAAAAAAAAAATTTCTCCTCCAAACACCGCCACGTCATAATCTCTTCACCCACATACGTCCATGTCATCTTACCCTCTTTTTCACTCTCTCTCTCTCATCTTTCACCTTTTCATCTCCCCCTCACCTCTTCATCTCCCACTCTCTCCCCCCCTCCTGCCTCTCCATCTCCCTCAACTCTTCATCTCCCATGGGTTTTTCCACCCTTTGCCTCTTCATCTCCTATAGGGTTTTCCCTCACCTCTTCACCTCCCCAATTGATTGCATCCTTAATCTCCTATTTAAACTCTCCACTACCCACTACCCCAACAACTGGTGATGCTGCGCTCGAAATTTTTTTTACCCCCTGTGCTTCTATGGTGGTTTGTGTATGAAATATGCAATTTTTTTTCCTCTTTTGCTCTTTGATTCGATTTGTGGATTTTGTGGTATGTGTTATTATTAGGATTGTAGTTTTTATTTTTTTATTGGATTTATGGGTTCTGAACCTTTGTTTGTAGTTTTGTGGTGGTTGGTATTTTTTTTTCCCTTGGTTTTGTGATTGAAGTTGTGTGTTTTGTGTTATAGTCAAATTGGATTTGTTTTGTTTTGTATGTATATATATATATATATATATATATATATATATTTCAAGATGTTGATGCTACAGGTATTCACAGGTCTATATTATAAATAAATTTCTTATATTTTACACAAAAAATTAAGACATTTTCGCGCATCGCGCGGGTTTGCAACTAATTTATAAGTAGAGAGAGGACCCGTTTCCATTTTTAAACTTTAATCTCCACTTAACCATCAAAGTAAGAGTTATTTAGGAAACCACTTCATAAATGACCAATAAGTTGAAGATAACATTAAGCTAACTTTAAAAGATATGTAACATACTACTATTAAACCTTTAACCAATCAAATGTGCCTTAACATGTGGGTCACAGATTAATTTAATCTTACACACCTAAATAGCTTAGCTTTAATTTTTTGACATAAAAATATTCATTTTTACTTTTTCAGCCTAAGATTCTAGTTCGTTTACTAGTACGTTAGGAATTGCTTAAAGTGACTTTTTGCACCTCCTTTTAACAAATAGACAAATAAACCAACTTTTCCAATTTTTTGAAAATAAATTTTTTTTTTTTTGCTAAATTTTGAAAATAAACTAACCTATTTGCTTAAAGCCAATTTTTATCTCATATTTTAATAAATAAGTTATCCGAAAATGAAGGATGCCAAACTTATAGTATTTTCTTACCATGAGAAAAGAAAAGAAAAGGAAAAAACCACTTTATCAAACTAATGATAGCTGATTGGAGAACATAAATTTTGATTGCTATTCCTATCATTCTTACCTCACCCAGGGCCAATCCTGAGGTTTGGGTTGCCCAAGCCCCGTTCCAATTTTAATTGTCCACTTATTATTATATATTAAAAAAATGACATAAAAGTCAATTTTTTTTATGCAAAATCAAGATTACATTGTGCTTTTTGACTTGAATTCTTCGTTATAGTACCTATAACCTATATGATATTAAAGTCTCGTTTCAAATATAAAAAAAATTATATTACAACCTAAAAAACCCAAACTAATATTTATTTAATATTATTTTATGTCTAATAGTTATTTAACTAAAAAATTCATTAGTGTTAATAACCAAAAAAAAAAACTCACGATCCTACAAACCACAACAAAATTAATACTAATAATAATTTCTTGCCCGATTGTCCCCATAGACAAAAACACATGGCCAATGGCTACACCACATGTGGACAAAAATTTCAAATAAATCACACAGTGCAGGCCGATCCCATTCACAAAAACACATCATAGTATCACACATATCTCACAATTCGCATATCACTATGCATTTTTTTATCTCACAATTCACAAATCACAAATGATTTGCACTTTTTTATTTTTCAATACCTAAAGCCTAGAGTCGATCAATATTCAATTGGTAAATAGTCATATAATATATGAGCAATGTTATACATACAATTTTTTCACAACAATTTCCCAACAACACTGAGTTGGTAGGATTTTTTAGTTCTTATTCACAGCTTGACACTTCAATATTTCTGTGAAATTGTTGTGAAAATATTGTGTCTGTAACTTTATTGATAATATATAAATTTATAATACACCTAACTATAATATAATATTAATGACTCATTAACACAGTAACTCTTTTTTTTGAATAAAAATAGTATCTTAACACAATATCATTGATACCTATTTAACTAAAAAAGACACTGCTATTTATTAATACTAGACTATAGCCCGCGCAATGCACGGCTCTTTTTCATTGTTTTTCTATAAACATGTTCCTAACAAAACAACTAAACTAAGAATAAGGAAAAAATAATAAAAATAATGAAAAGGAAAAAAAAATTAGAAAAAAAAAAGTGTAAAATAGAAAATGTAAATAATTTTTCTTTGCACTTAAAAATAGAAATGATCTTTTTTATTATATTTCATCAAATGGGGATATTGAACATAAAGTCAATGTGGGTTTATATCCCGGGGTTTTATTGACTTAGCAAAAAAAAACTCATTTCACATCGTTTATGAATTTCAATCACTTTGGTGAACCTCATTGTTTCATATAGGGATTCTAAATGTTCAGAGATTTCTCATTTTTGTTTAACTTACAACACTTTGATAGTACAAATAAATAATACAATTTGTCACATATTTATCTCATTTTTACCTTTTTTGACTTTCTTTTGTTTCTCTTTTCATATGTTTTTGTGCAATTTATCACTTATTAATAATCACATAAACAATATTTGTGACCTTAGGGGTATGTTTGGTGAGTGTTTTTTGTTTTTTGTTTTCTAAACTTGTATTTAAGTGTTTTGAAAAATTGCTTTTAAAAATAATATTTTAATAGGTTTGAGAACCAAAAGTTTGTTTGGTTGATGTTTTGCACATTTTTGTAGTAATGTGTTCATTTATTATTTTATTATTATTATTATTATTTTTTACTATCAACACCAACCTCAACCACAGCCACCGACAACCACAGCTAGCCACCATTCACCAACAAAACCAACAGTCACAGCAACACACCCACCGGCAAGCACATCTTAACCCACTGCAAGACCCACCGGCAACCACATCTTGACCCATTGCAAGACCCACCACAAACCAACAAAACCCAACCACAACTTCAACAAAACCCCATCACCGGCCACCACAGACCAACAAAACTCCACCGCGAGAGAGAGGGATCGGTCCCATCGCGAGCCACGTTGGGCGAGAGAGAGATCGGCCTCAGATCGGCGAAGCCCAGCATCACTGCGAAGCTTATTGCAAAGCCCAAGCACCACCGCGAAGCTGAGAGTCTTTCAGATGAAAGAGAGAGAAAATAATTTTTTTTATTAAACAATATCATTGAGTACAGAATAAAAAAAAATGAAAACATCAAAAAGATGTTCTCAAAATATTAGATTTGAGTATTAGTTGTACAGTGTTTGGACTTGAGTACAAAAACAAAATTCAATTTCCAAACAAAAGACTTTGTGGTGTGGCCCACAATTTTTTGGATTTGAGTACAGAAAACTGGATTTAAATCTAGCAACCAAACATGCTCTAGAAGTCCATCATATAACAAATTGGTCCACAAAGATAAAATTGGCAATGTCATCTTAAATTTAACACAGAAAACAAAAATGTTAAGATGTTATCTAAAAAATAAATAAATAAAAAATAAAAATTTAGGAGCGCTTTCGGTCAAATAGAAAATTAACACATATATAAAATAGAAAAAACTGGAAGAAAAATGATCCAATTATTTGAGAACTAAGATGTAATTACATATTATTCTGCCTCTGCAAGCCTGGTTGGGTCCTAAAAAATAAAATGACGCAGTCCCCCCAATCAACTGTCCAAAGTTGGAATGAAAATCTTGGTGACATATTGTCTAGGATAGAAGAAGTGAGGAGCGAAGCCAAAAACTCACGCCCTCACCCTCACAGAGGGGTGAGACTTTTTGAAGAGAGAAATGACCATTGGGACGAATGTCCAAGTTGTAATTTAAATGCATATTTGAAATAACATATATTGTGTTTAACATATTTGACTTTAATTGGAGCATATAATTGGGTAGTGGGTATTTAATTTATTAATGGTGTAGTTTTTATTATGGGGTAGTGGGTATTTAATTTATTAATGGTGTAGTTTTTATTATGGGGTAGTGGGTATTTAATTTATTAATTGTGTTATTTTTATTATGGGGTAGTGGGTATTTAATTTATTAATGATGTAAATTTTTTTTTTGATAAACTGACATATGGCAAGCAGAAGACATTGCCTTAGATGCCACGTGACAGAAAAATAGCAACATCTTCTACTTTAATATATACTAGTCGCAAACCCACGTGATGCACGAAAACGTCTTAATTTTGTGTGTAAAATATAAGAAATTTATTTATAATGTAAACCCGTGAACACCTGTAGTATAAACTTCTTGAATAGTTTTAATTATCATCAAATTTATGCAATGAAATATATATATATATATATATACAAAACAAAACAAATCCAATTTGACCATAACACAAAACACACAACTTCAATCACAAAACCAAGAGGAAAAAAATACCAACCACCACAAAACTGCAAACAAAGGTTCAAAACCCATAATTAAATCCAATAAAAAGAAAAATAAAAACTACAATCCTAATAATAACACATACCACAAAATCCACAAATCGAATCAAAGAGCAAAAGAGGAAAAAAAAAATTCGAGCAAAGCATCACCAATTGTTGGGGCAGTGGGTAGTGGAGAGTTTAAATAGGAGATTGAGGGTGTAATCAATTGGTGAGGTGAAGAGGTGAGGGAAAACCCCATGGAAGATGAAGAGGCAAAGGGTGGAAAAACCCATGGGAGATGAAGAGTAGTGGGTAGTGGAGAGTTTAAATAGGAGATTAAGGGTGCAATCAATTGGGGAGGTGAAGAGGTGAGGAAAAACCCCATGGGAGATGAAGAGGCAAAGGGTGGAAAAACTCATGGGAGATGAAGAGTTGAGGAGGGGGGGGGGGGGAGAGAGAGAGAGTGGGAGATGAAGAGGTGAGGGAGAGATGAAAAGGTGAAAGATGAGAGAGGGAGAGAAAGAAATAGTGAAAAAGAGGGTAAGATGATATGTACGTCTATGGGTGAAGAGATTATGACGTGGCGGTGTTTGGAGGAGAAATTTATTTATTTATTTATTTCTCTTACCTTCGAGTTTTAATTTATACTAGTATTCAAAAGAATTTGACTCTAATGATGGGGTTCTCTTTCAATTAAATTTTAGATTAAAATCAAACATAGTCTTTGATTTTTTAATTTGAAATTAGAAGTCCAGAAACTTTGCGAAATGTCTAAACTTCTTTTTTCTAAATTTTCATCACATTTTTTTTCATTTATGTTAAAATTAATTTTAGAATATTTTTTTCAATAAAAAAATATTTATGAATGAAAGTTAATAAAAATTATATTTAATTTCATTTATTCATAGAAATTTAGAGATAAGGATCAACTTGGATAATTTTCAATGTTCAAGGGCTTCTAATTTGAAATTAGAAGATTAGGAGGTTATTTGATTTTAACCTGAAGTTTAGGGAATGTTTTTTATTTTATTCCTTAAAAATTTAAAGTTCCAAGTAAGAGATAGCAAGGGAAAGATTCAGTCTAGATGGGATGAATCTTGTCCATCATAATACATCTCCAACACATTGGATCACTTTTAATTGATGTCAAACAAATAAAGTTGATTGATTAGTATTTTTTTAGACATTTTAGTGTTGTGCTTTTTGATTGCTGTTTCCAGGCCGACAGCCATTCATTTTGTCAATAGCATATAATCATTGGAGGCTATTTTCCGGGTTTGGAGGCTGTAAACAAATATTACATTATTACTATACATTTTATTTAAAATCCTGTTCCAAAATTATGATGAACATAATTGGTTAAGATCATGTTTTATGATGCCAAATTTATTAGTTCGAATCATTCCCATTTTAATTTTGTAGCTAAAACTCTCCCATTTGAAAAAAAATAAAAAAATTATGTATACAATAAGGTTTATATGGTATAGGAAACATTATAATATATTAGAATGTAGTGGAAAACTGGAAATATATATTCAGCAAAAAAAAAAAAATGTAGTGCTAATAAATAATGGGACAGAAATTTTTAGAGGGGACCTATGATTTGTCACTTTACTGATTATGAATGATGACCACAGAAAGATAAAAACAATAATGAAAATAAAGAAACTGAAATGATATTAATATTAGTATATTACCATATAGAAGCAAAAATCTTAGTATGAAATTTCTCTCTTTCTTTTTCTTATGTTTGAAAATTTTCGTCAACATGATTGGTGCCTAATGATAGAAACATGAGATGATGAGATGCATGCATTACTCTTTGATTGCATTTGCATTTAAATAAGATTAGTCGCAAACCCGCGTGATGCATGGAAAACTCCAAATGACAGACTAAACTACAAACATAACTATGGCCCTATACAATTTTATTCACAATGACATATAACTTAAAACTCCTAGGTGAATACAGTAACAAAAAATAAACAAAAAAACAAAAGCAAAAAGAACGCACCTTTAAGACTCAAACAATAATAGAATCATAGGGACCACAGGGAGACTAAAAAAAAAATCCCAACACAGGATTTAAATAGGAAATTGGGAGTGCAATTAATTGGAGAGATGAAGAGGTGAGAGAGTTCAAGAGGTGAGAGGGAGATAGAGGTAGATGAAAATGTGAGATAATTAATTGAGGAGATGAAGAGGTGAGAGGGAGAGAGAGAGAGATGAAGATGATGAGGTAGAGGAATAACCATGAGAGAGAGAATTTTTTTTTGTTTTTTGAATTAAAGTGTGAAAGAGAATTAAATAGAGGGAAGAGGAAAGTGGAAGTGTGTGAGAGTAGCAAATCTGACGTGGTGGTCTTTGGGGAAGCCTAAAAATTTTCTCTCAGCTTCAACTTTTAGTTTATATTTATATTATAGATTATAGATATAGATAGATTGGTACTAGAAATGGACAAGAAAACCAGACAATCATCCTCCAAATTCTGAATCTCCATTTGAGTAGTAATATGGGGGTAATAATAATAACGTGATGCCTTTCACCAAGAAATATTTTTTAAAAGAATTACATTCTTGAAGTGGATATCTTTTTTAGAGGAAAATTTTTTAAGTCAATATTAAGATAAGAGCCTTTGTTTTATCTGTTGACTTAAGACGAGTCATGTTGAAAAAGGACATAAAAAATTAAGAGAAGAGAAGAAAAAATTGGATGCATTTTCTTTGTGGAAAATAGGATGGGTTACTTAGAAAAATTGAGGCCCCAGAAGACACGAATTGTGCCTTTTCTTAAATATAGGAGAGTTTATGTAGAAAAATTGAGTTCCATAATACACGATTTGTGTCTTTTCTTTGTGGAAAAATAGGAGAGCAAACATAGAAAAATTGAGCCGCCAAAAGAGATGCATTGCACTTCATTGGTAATATGTACATGTGCGTGGGTCCTAATTAATGAGTGATCAGTTGAAAATGTGGAATGAGTGGATGTATTGTTTTTACTGGAGGCTGGGGAAGTGGTGTGCACTGACCTGTTTGCTTTTTTTTTTTAATTGTTTTTTACACTTTGACCGAATATATTGTGATTTGTGTGAGTGTTGTACTGTAGTGTTTGTGTTTGTGAGTATTTATTTTATATTTATTTGAGACTTTGAATGTTGTGTTGTTGAATTATTTGAGATTTTGAATGTTGTGTTGTTGAGTATTTATTTGAGACTTTAAATGTTGTGTTGTTGTATGTGAATGTTGTGTGGTTGAATATTTATTTAAGACTTTAAATGTTGGCATGTGTGGTGTGGTTGTGTTTGTATTGATCAAATAATTTAGTGTTATTTTTATTCTTTGGATGGGAGTGTTGCGCGTTAGATTTATTTGTCTATGTTGTGTTTTTATTTTTAATTTTTTTTTATGGGAGCGTAATAGTGTTATTAACACTAAAACATTTTTTAGTTAAAAAATATTAAACCTAAAATAATATTAATAGGTATTAGTTTAGATTTTTAGGAGTGTAATATAATTTTTTATTATTTGAACGAGATTGTAATATCATATAGGTTGTAGGTACTATGACGATTGTATTAATTATAAAGCACCATAACCGATAAAAAGTACAATATAACCTTAATTTTGCATTAAAAAAAAATTTAGACTTTACATTATTTTTTTAATATTAATCGACATGTCTCTGTTGTAAAGTAACTTCATGAGGTGAAATTACAACGATCACCCTGCCTTGCTATGTTCTCTGTCTTGAAAGTGTCACTCATATTTGAGTTAGATCACTAAGAGATTGTGTTCGAGTTGTTCTGTCACTCCTGTAACATTTGATTCTATTTGTTGAAAAAAAATTCTTACTGGGCCTCTGGAATATTAGGAGCGGGCCTTGGGTTGATTGCCAGTGTGGGATTGAGAATGTGTTGGTCTCAGAAGGGGTGTGAATGGGTTGTATATATAGGATTGTTGGATTTAGGCAAGTGTGATTCAGGGTGGGCTTTATAGGCAGTGTTGAGGGATATATATACTTCACTCACAAAGAAAACTTTGCAACAAGGGTTGTGCTTATATAGAAAAAAGTTAGGTTAAAAATTAAAATAGTCAGTGTAGCATTTTCCGCAATCTTTCTTGAGCGAGGGTCAAGCAAGTGTCGAGTGAAGTTTATGCCTTACTTGGATTTTCGCTTCAGCGAGGCTTGATTTTGTTCGAGCAAGTATTCTTTAACTCGCGATTTTCAACAACAAATTGAATTTAAACTTTTCCTATTTAATTTGCAATGATTACCATCCTAATAAACACATGGTTTGACATAGGAATTAGCCAACTTGAATATAAATCCTAACACCCAAAATTAACAGCTTAACCAATAACATAACCACAGTAATGATTACACAATCCAAAGTAATTAAAATAATATACGGATTTTGGTGACAAATTGGAAAACTTTTGAAGAAATCTTCAAAAGCATAACCACTCCAAAGATAACCAACCTTATAGGAAATTTCAATATAGAAGCAACGGTTACAAATAATTTATACTCACAAAACCTTTTGACTAGACTCAACTTATAACCTCATCAAGCAACCCTTTTGCCTCCCACTACAGTGACCTCAAAACTTTGGAATCCTTCAAAAAAAATTCCTCCACAAACGAACTCATCTGCAGTAACCATAACTTTGATACACCAATGAACTCACTAGTAAAGGTTCACGAATCTCTATGGTTTGTATGGAAAACTCACGATGTCACGAGGTGAAACTCATAGGAGAGAGTTCTACTATTTTGGCTCAAGGAGTTTAGGCTCAATCTTAACACGTCGACCTTGCTTTTGAAAATTGTGAAAGGCCCACTTTTTGTATCTCACCCCATGTTAACTTGTCTTCTTTTCCTTCTCTCTTCTTTACAATGTCCATTTGTTCTAAGAATAAGCACAAAAAATGTAATAGAAATAAACCCAAATTAGAAATATGACAAATATTACTATAAATAACTTTACAAACACACCCAAATTCACTCTCATTTTCACAATCCGTTGAAGTGATAAGTTATGATTGGTTGAGAAATTCAGAAAAGTAAGTGGTGCAGTGTACTCCAATAATAGTGATGGTTTACCACTCACAACCTATCACCTTAACTGTTATAATTTAATGGGTCGGGATGGACCCGAGCCCATGATCCGCCCACTATGGGTTGCGGGTCCCATTTGGTTATGTGATAAGAATAACTATCCATGATTTGATCCAATTCAAATCATGGGATAGTAGTTATCAAATCCCTTAAAAGAAGGGATGTGCTCTTATCTAATATATTATATTCTTTGTGAATATAATTTATGATACGTAGAAAAAACCAAACACAGAGAGAGAACAGTTAATATTATACAGAGAGAAAAGCTCTCAAATTCACAAGTGTGTGAAACTCTCAAATAATCCCTTAGGATTTAGTTCGTGGAAGAAAAGGGCAACTCTAGTAGCCAACCTCAACCCACGAGAACAAGGACGAACACGAGAGCATAGAGGGGTTCAGAAGATCAAAAAGGAAAAGCAGTGTAACAGGCCAACCAAAACGATCCGGGTCTTCCGCAACGAGTAAGTGTCTCAAACCCGGTCATATGAAATTATGATTTACATTGGTATCAGAGCTATAGTTTGGCTTGCTTTGCTGTTTTTTTTATGCTATGATGTTCTTTGATGCTATGTTTTATTGGATTAAACCATTATTAAAATTGTAAAGTTTTTTATGTAAAACTTTTTATGTGGTTATGTTCCTATGAGTAAAGGAATAATCTAATAAAATTTTTGAGTAAAACAGACCAAAGAATTAAAAGGTATGTACTGTGCGGCATATAAGTGATTTAATAGTTGAATCATAATTTTCAAAAACTTGGAAATTGAAACGTTGAAACGTTGATATCAACACAGTACAGTATAGTATTAAACTTGTATTTTTGTTATAGCATGTTGATATCCTTGAGGACTACTTGCAATGATTATCACTTGCAATGATTATCATCTTTGTTGATACAAAGATCAACATAAAAAAAAAAACTGTTTTTTTTGCGGTAGAATTGCCGCACAGTGAGATGTTATTGTACCATATTAGATTGTTACATGTTCGGCTAATATGTAAACTACTTAAGTTTCCTATTAATTAGGAGAATGCTTCATGTTCGGCTAATATGTAATATCATGGTTATGTTAACATATTTGGATCTTTATGATTCATCATGAAAGAAACAATTTGAAGCAATTTCAAAGGTTACCTACAGTACACCACTACGCAATATCTGTTGATAATTGTTAACTTGTTATATGGAGAATAACATTATACATTTATAATGTTAACAATATCTAGAATGCCATGATATAAGTTAGTGGTACACGGTGTATTTAATAAAAAAAATTGCAGAACATATTTAGAAATTGTTTTATATGTCTCTATATGAATATAGAACAAAGTATATCTTTTTTCCAGATTTAAATTGTAATGTAGAATTTTCTATAATATTTATTGTGATTAAAAATTATGGAAAATTGATTAAAATCTGGAAATTTTTAGTGTAGCTATTACAATCTTTTGTATTGATTGAAAGCATGATATTTGTTGTCTATTGCTTGCTGCCCTAAAGAATTTTGGACCGTCCCATTCATTAAAAGACCAATATTTTTGTTGATGTGCAAGCATATTAGTTCTAGGATTAATGGATGGGCAAAATTGACAATTTATTTAAGCTTATGTTCTTGTATGCGTGTATGGCTTAAGAATATTCCATGAGGTATAATGTGAAACGTGACATCCCCATTTTCCCATTTAATTTAATGTAAATTAGATCTTTTGTAGTAGGGATTAATTTTTGGAAATGTAATTTAAATTATAAGGTTGTATTATTTTAAGGGAAAAACTTGTAAGGGGATGTGTTTCACGCCAACATTATACGTGGAATATTCTTAACATAAGTTAAATTGTCAATTTAAGAATCCACATGGGATTCTTGCGCAATGAATGGTGTATGGCGCAAACCAATGATGCATGACTATATATTATCTGTTAATATACAATGTTATGCATGATTATATTATTTTGTTAATATAATAAAATGGCAAATATTAGGCGAGGTCCTTATACCCCTAATATATAAATTTACTTGAAAATTAATTAATAAATATATTCTTATTCCACACATTTTGGGAGATGATTCCGAGCCTAGCAGAGTTTCGATCTCAAATGTGTAGAAAGATAATATTTATTAATTGGATTTTCGATTAAATAAGATAAAGATGTGCAAAATAACTAATAAGTCGACCCTTTTGTGAATTGAATGTAGATATAATGGCAGCCAAAAATGTAGTAGCTGATCTAACTAGGGGCGACAAATTAACTGGCAACAATTATGACATCTGGCATAGGAAGATTCAGTATCTTCTTAATGAGCAAGAGCTCCTGGAAACTTTGTCCAGTAAAATGACCAGACCTGAAGATGGGAATACGGCCCAACACAGACGTGATTTGGAAGCCTACCAGTCTTGGTTTAAAAAAGATCGAAGCACGCGCTTTACTATGCTAAGCAGCATGCATGATGATCTGATTGGAGAGTATGAGATTTTCCAAAATGCCAAGGACATGTGGGACCAACTCAAGTTTGACTTCGGTGGTACATCTACCACTAGGCTAAGGAGCCTAGTCCTCAAGTTTGAGGTGTACCGTAAGGATCCAAAGCATACGATGACTGAACATCTTAGAATGATGTCTGGAATGATTCGTGACTTAAAGGCTGCTGGAAATGTCCTTACTGATGAGCAACAAGTGCAAGCTGTAATACGATCCCTTCCTGATTCATGGATTAGCATGAAACAAATCATGACCCATAATGAGAATATCAAAAACTTTGCTGATATATCTCGTCATGTGGAATTGGAAGCGGAGCGCCAAGAGGCGACCAAATCTGCAGCCCTTATCGCCCATGGTGGGCAGCGCAAACCAAATGGGTTTAAGCGCAAAGACAAGGGCAAGGCAGGGTGGGCCTAGCACTAATGCTCCCAAAGTCAACAAGGGTGCAAATCAGCACAAGCGCAAACGCGGTGCAAAGAAAAATATATCCAAAATGAAGTGCTACAACTGCAACAAACTGGGACACTTCGCTCGTGATTGCACTGAGCCGAAAAAGGTATCCCTTCCACTTGATCTTAGTAGCATTTATGTATGCTATCCAAGTAGCATTTTTGTATGCTTACATGTATTTGTTGCTAAATCTATTTCTGATTGGATTATAGATACAGGAGCAACAAGACATGTAGCTCGAGATCGAGCAGGGTTCGTAGATTATAGAAAGATTCCAGCTGGGACCCATGTTGTGTACATGGGAAATGGAAGTTATGAAGAAGCATTAGGAGTGGGTTCGTACCAACTTCACTTGCGCACAGGGCGCACACTACTTCTCCATGACGTCCTTTATGTGCCTGGAGTCCTTTATAATCTTTTATCTGTTTTTACATTGTTGCAGTTAGGATATGATTTTCATTTAAGTTTGAATGGTCTGGATATTTTGTTGGATGATGTCATTTTTGGACATGGGTCAATTTGTGAAAGTTTATTTAAAATTGATTTATTTGAATCTTCTACCTCATCTACTTTTGTAATTGATTGTAATATGACTATCAGTTCATCTACATGGCATGCCCGACTGGGGCACATAGGGAAAGATAGGATGACCAGGTTAGCTAGAGAAGGTCTTTTAGGCCCACTCGCTAAGGTCGACCTACCTATATGTGAGCCTTGTTTGGCAGGCAAGGCATGTAGAAAGCCTTTTGGTAAGGCTGTGAGAGCTACTCAACCGCTTGAGTTAATCCACTCAGATATTTGCGGACCTATGAATGTAAAGGCACGTCATGGCGCCTCATATTTTCTCACATTCATTGATGACTACACGCGATATGGTTATGTTCAGTTGATCGCTCACCGCTATGAAGCTTTGGATTGTTTCAAACGCTTTGTAGCAGAGGTTGAGAATCAACATGAAAAGAGCCTAAAAGCTCTTCGAACTGACCGTGGGCGCGAGTACTTGTCTGATCAATTTAAGGATCTATGTGAAGAAAAGGGGATACGCAGACAACTTACTATTCCTAACACTCCGCAACAAAATGGTGTAACAGAGAGAAGGAATAGAACACTGTTAGACATGGTTAGGTCTATGATGGCGCAAGCTAACCTCCCAATATCTTTTTGGGGGGATGCACTTTTGACTGCTGCCTACATACTTAACCGTGTGCCTTCTCAGTCAGTTTCCTCCACCCCATACGAACTTTGGAAAGGCGAAAAGCCCAATTTGGAGCATTTACGCCCTTGGGGATCTGCTGGTTTTGTACACAGCACCACCCATAAGTATGGTAAATTGGGCCCTAGAGCTAGGAAGCATATCTTCATAAGATATTCTGATAGCTCGAAAGGATATGTCATGTATGGTGAACATCCCAATGGAGGAATGACTGAAATAGAGTCGCGCGATATCGATTTCATCGAGACTGATTTTCCTAGCATTGGCGATGCTAACAGAGATCTTGACCTCTATGAGTTAGAGGAAGATGAAGGCACCTTACCATCTTCAAGCGAGGGTGGGGGATTAGTTCCTCGTCCTGTAATCGCTGAAGATAGTGGGAGTGATCTTCAACCTAGTGGCAGTATTACACTAGATCAAGATTCTCAAGCCCGCCGAGTTAGCAGCAGAGGCCACATTCCTCGTCGTCATTTTGAGATTGAGGGGAATGTTCTCCTATGCGATGCTAAAGATGTGGATGAGCCTGCTTCTTTCAGTGAAGCGCTCCATTCACCAGATAGGGATGAGTGGATGACTGCTATGCAGGAAGAGATGAGTTCCATGGACAAGAATAATGTCTGGGAGTTAGTTGATCTTCCGCCTGGGCGCAAGACCATTGGAAACAAATGGGTTCTAAAGGTCAAACGCAAGGCAGATGGTTCAATTGACAGGTACAAGGCGCGCCTCGTGGCGAAAGGCTATACTCAACGAGAGGGTATTGACTATGAGGATACATTCTCCCCAGTGGTGAGATTTGCCTCTATACGCCTGATCCTATCCATTGTAGCAAAACAGGATTTAGAGCTTTTCCAAATGGATGTTAAGACTGCATTTCTCAATGGAGAACTAGATGAAGAGATCTATATGGCTCAACCAGCGGGTTTTGAAGCTAAGGGACATGAGCGCAAAGTGTGTCGTCTCAAACGTTCCATCTATGGTCTCAAACAGTCATCTAGGCAATGGTATTTAAGATTTCATGATTCCATTACCTCTTTTGGTTTTGAGATGATTGAAGAAGACCATTGCGTGTATCTTAAACGATCCAAGAGAAGCATTCTAATCTTGTCATTATATGTTGATGACATCTTGCTAGCTGGAAATGATATGGATTCCATTGTCACCACTAAGAAGTGGTTGTCCTCTACTTTTGAGATGAAGGACATGGGTGAAGCAAATTTTGTGCTGGGAGTTAAGATTACCAGAGACCGTTCAAAGAAACTTCTTAGTTTATCCCAAGGGACTTACATCAAGAAGATTCTTGAACGTTTTCATATGCATAACTCCAAACCTATTGACACTCCAATGGAAAAAGGATGCACTCTCAGCCTAGACCAGTGTCCTAAGAATGATGAGGAAAAGAATCAAATGTCCAAAGTGCCATATGCATCTGCAATTGGGAGTCTGATGTATGCGATGTTGTGTACACGTCCAGACATATGCTTTGCAGTTGGCATGGTTAGTCGCTATCAGAGCAATCCTGGACCTGCTCATTGGAGAGCGGTCAAGAGGATTCTACGGTACCTTCGTGGAACCAGTGATCATGCTCTATGTTATCATGGCGGGGACCTGAGATTGACAGGTTACAGCGATGCTGATTGGGCCAGTGACAAGGATGAGCGCAAGTCCACCTCAGGTTATGCATTCATACTAGGAGGTGGAGCTGTTTCTTGGTGTAGTAAGAAACAGTCATGCATTGCACTCTCTACCATGGAGTCAGAATATGTGGCTTGTTCAGCAGCTGTCCAAGAAGCTGTTTGGCTAAGGAGATTTTTGCAACGTTTAGGTGTTACAGCTCATGCAGAGGATGCTGTATTACTATATTCTGATAGTACATCAGCCCTAGCGTATGCAAAAGACCCTAAGTACCATGGGAAGGCCAAACACATTGAGCTTCGGTACCACTACATTCGAGATATGGTTTCACAAGGGGAAGTGATCTTACAGCATATATCTACTGGTAGCATGGTGGCTGATCCTTTGACCAAGCCTATTGCTAGAGATTTGTTCTTCTCTCATACTAAGAGTATGGGACTCCGTAGGATATGATATGCTTAGATACTTTGTTTTTGTATCGACATTATTGTTATTGTTTTATGATATGAGTATTCATTTTATCAGCTTTATTCTTATGTGAAATATTGTTGATAGCACATCTTTGAAATATGTCACCAGGCAAGAATCGACCCTCTCACACGGGTGATTCACCTTGGCGCTTAGATAGCGAGCAAGATGAGACATTTATGTCATTTAGCGCTAAGATAGCGAATTAAGACATTTATATCTTTGGCACCTAGAAGGTGAGCAAGATATATATACTTATTAGTGACATGTCGCCTTAGATGGAGCTAAGATGAGACCTCATGATAGGTCGAACATAGAGTGATGCCAAGACTCTATGTAGCCTGAATTATAGCCGAATGTGAGTTTTTCAGGCAGGCACTTGGAGAGTGACTGGGCTAAAACTCAGGTTAGGCGCTTGCGTAGCGACTAGACTCAGATTCGTATGGCGTTTCTACCCATCCATAGTGACATGCTCATTTTTATGAGATAACGCCATAGCATACAATTCATACTGTATGTGCTTTATGCCGACCGACAGTGGGAGTGATGAATGATCCCTGCTTCGTCACTGTGTGAGCCACAAGGATCAATGATCCTATTTTTACCCTTTGTCGACCTAAGACTATGTTATGAAGAGGAAGTTTAATGTCGCTACTTTAGCATGCAAACCGAGGACCATGAGTGATTCGGTCTGACGGGGCATGTCTGGGAAAGCGGTTGAGCCCAATTTAATTAACATGAGGACTTAGGGAAGACTGTTTGATAATATACCATGTTATGTAACTCATTGCTGGCCAGCGTCTATGTTGTAATGTGTTTGCAATATAGGACATGAGTACATCACATATTTGGGGTAAAGCACTGCTTACCATGAGGGATGAAGAGTGCTTAATCTAGTATAGTCAAACCGTCTAGGGTATAATCGAGATGCTCTCGAATGATGCACTTTTATTGGTCAAGAGATGATTTGATAATTGTTGCTCATGAGACTGTACGTTCTTCTCGTGAGGTCGCACGAACTATTTTCTAGTATGAGGAGATTATTGTAAAGATTGAGAGATTGCTTCACCTTATGTGGGTGGACGCCTCACCCTGTGTAGGCGAGTGGGAGCTGTTATAATTTAATGGGTCGGGATGGACCCGAGCCCATGATCCGCCCACTATGGGTTGCGGGTCCCATTTGGTTATGTGATAAGAATAACTATCCATGATTTGATCCAATTCAAATCATGGGATAGTAGTTATCAAATCCCTTAAAAGAAGGGATGTGCTCTTATCTAATATATTATATTCTTTGTGAATATAATTTATGATACGTAGAAAAAACCAAACACAGAGAGAGAACAGTTAATATTATACAGAGAGAAAAGCTCTCAAATTCACAAGTGTGTGAAACTCTCAAATAATCCCTTAGGATTTAGTTCGTGGAAGAAAAGGGCAACTCTAGTAGCCAACCTCAACCCACGAGAACAAGGACGAACACGAGAGCATAGAGGGGTTCAGAAGATCAAAAAGGAAAAGCAGTGTAACAGGCCAACCAAAACGATCCGGGTCTTCCGCAACGAGTAAGTGTCTCAAACCCGGTCATATGAAATTATGATTTACATTAACAAATTGTGAAAATTGATGTGAATTTAGATGTGTCAGTAGGCAGCTTGTATTACTATTGCATTGATATGCAACCATAAAATTCCACCTTCAAAAACTTTCTTATAGCTTTCAGGATCTCTAGCCAGCTTCCATATCATTAGACTTATAAGAATTGTAGATGTATCATGACTAGCAATCAATAGGGTAATGCAATTGTCTATAATGGCATGGTGGCCAATTGGTTGTTGATTTTGATCTCTCAAAGCTAGCATGCTAGATATGATATCACTTGTAGGGCTGAAAATTCCTAGAGCTCCTCACTTTTCTTCCTCAAGATTGGCAAAATCCGGTCCACAATTCTTGACCGAGCTTTTAGGCCTCTCCAGTAAACAGTGCCAGGAAAGTTTACTGGAAGAGACCAAATTGCTTTGAATACTAAATTGAAATCCTCAAATAGTGCTTCCCTAGTGCACTCATCTTTGATACCAAAAAGGATATTGAATGCTGTAGTAAATGTAAGCTTCTTCATGAAAGTCACAGCCTTAATTGTGTCGGTCTCTTTGGTTTCGATCAGTAATAGTCTCTTGACCAACTCATCCATCTCTTTGACGTAGTTTTGAAGGCTTTCAGGCTTCAAAAAGCTCATCATTGCTCCCTTTACTATTCTATACCTGTGTGACAAATGAGAACAGCTCCGTCACTCAAAATTGTTTAGTCTATCTGTCTATGTAAAGATTTATATATAAACTATTATTAATATGAGTAATTGCTACACACACAAGACATTAATATGTGTAAATGCTCAAAATTCACTAAGCGCCAGGTGTCGCCTTGTGATTAGATGGAGATGGGTTGAACTTGTATTGATGGGTTGTTGAGCCCAAAACTCCAAACCAGGCTCGTAAGCTTGCCTGATGGCTGATGGTGCACTTCCCTTGAGTCTGATTCTGCCATGTTTGCATCTGCTAAGTCCAGGTCTGCGGTGAAACAAGAAACTCGAGATTTTGTATCTGCCAGACATGAGAACCAGTCTGCCATACCAAAATCCAAGTGGAGCTCAACACTACAGCCAAAAGATAGTTTTTTGTTAATAACGGCTAAACAGAAATATCAGTATGTAATCCTTTGCATGTTGAAAGGAACTCAAAATCAAGGAAAATGATTTGCAATATTTAAACCACAACTCATAATTTAAAGAAGGAAAATATTTTAGTAGATTTAATAGAAATCATAAACACTTCCCTTTTGTGAGCCAAAACACTTCTGCTGTGAAATGATGTCTGCCATGCCATGGAGGCCCTTTCACTCCAATGAAATTATAAAAGACTTAGAGGAGTTTGATTATGTGGGAGAGAGTTAGCTCTAGGAAACGTGCATGATCAAGGATTGTAAGAGAGAGTTTCTTTATACAAGAGAGTGAAAAATAGGCTTTTGCGAAAGGTATTTTTGAGTTATGCCAAAAAACGAGTATGGCAGACTACTGTGTAGTTATGAACGGAGAGAGATAGGTTTTGAATCTAAAGGTTGAAGATGAAACTTCAGTGAGTGTTTTTCTCTTAGAGTGTTTCTGTAGAGAGTAATGGAGTTGTGTTGATTTTCAGATCTCAGCCCCCCTATTTCATGGTCTAAGTTTCTCTCTTTTATAGTGGGGTCAAGTGTTCTTAGAGGTTAGGGACAATACCCATGACCTCATTTAATCTATGGGGTACTTGGAAGCTTGAAACCATTTTTGGTGGATTAGGAAAAAGGATTGGCTGACCTTACTGTAAAAAGAAACACATTCTTATTACCAATGGATTATTGAGGTCACGGCAGTTCTCGATCAGAGGGCTCATTCATTCATGGTGGTGGAGATATGTGAGCATTTAATACTGATGGTGATGGTTCAGTGGTTTGGTTGAATCATACACGTTTCCTAAGTTTTAGGTGAGACTTACCGTAACTTGTATCTCCCAGTAGATACATGTTGGTTTCACGGCAGACCATCAACTTTTGAGAGTTAACTCCCCTACCTCCAAACCAAAACTCCCTAAGTCTTTAATGAAGATAAACAGTAACCACCATGGATCTGGGCCATGGTGGTTGCTGCCCCTCGTTTGCATGGAACCAAATCTGATCTTGTTCTTTGAGGAGATCAAAAACATGTTTAGGTTCTTGTTCCCATGTGTCTGCTGTGTGGAAGGAGTGGCAACTACCTCTGTTCAGGTTGCCTTCAGGTTGTCTTTTTACCTTGGGTTGAGACCCTTCCTTATTGGTGAATCTGCCGTTGATTATTTCTCGTCTGCTGTGCGGGAGGAATGGCAGCTACCTCTGTTCACGTTGCCTTCAAGTTGCCTTTTTGCCTTTGGCTGAGACTCTTCCTTTTTGGTGAATCTGCCACTGCTCATCCCTTTATCTGTCGTGCAAAAGGATGTTTGCAGACTGGTCCTTAGCGTGATCTGTTGTGAAAGCTACAGTTTGGTTTGCTCAAGGAGAAGCTAAACAGTAGCTTTATTGGTTGACATGATTTGACCGATGCTCTGTTTATGTTCTCTTCAAGTCTCCTTTTTGCCTTGGTTTGAAACTTTTCCTTTCCAGTAAATCTGCCGCTTGTTCCTCATCTGCTGTGAGAACAGTGTAGCAACCGCCGTGGACCAGGCTGCCTTTCCTTTCTTATGTTACCCCCTGACTTCCTTTCTACCTTGGGTTGAGACGTTCCCTTTTTTGTGAATCTGCCGCTGCTTACTTCTCGTCTGCTGTGTAGGAGGAGCTCAGCAATGGTCATGTGTCAGGCTGCATGATTCTGCCGCCCCAAGAAGATGATGAGCAGTAGCTCTCTTTGGCTCTGTTTCAGAGGACTTGCTCTAGAGTCTTCTGATATTAAGCATATTATGTTCTTTTAAGGGATGAAGTAATGGGCCCCACTTGTTAGGGATAAGATTATTGTTTGGGTCTGATAATCAAACTCTGCCTTGGGCCTTTTTTACAGACTGACCCAATGGCATCTATCTTACAGCAGATTGCTTTTCCATGGAGTGACCCAATAACTTCTGGGCTTGCAGCGGATTACTTATCCTGGGCTTTTCTTATGATCGTACACTTACCCATTTCTTTCAGGCTCATAGCAGATCGTTTTTATGGGCTCCTTTTTATCTGCTATGGCTTGTAAAAAAGTGGGCATCTACAATATGTTGTGAAAATTATTGTGGTGGTAGAGTTATTGTGTTAATATATATATATATTGACATAGTACCTGAAACCTGTGAGTCCCAATATACTTTCCTTTCCGAGAATGGCTTCCGCAGTGACTGGTTGCCTGGCAGCAAAAACATCGTCTTCAGCACCGAGTATAAACTTGTTACCAGCTTGACCAATTATAACCACAGTTGGTGAACCCATTAAGGAGGTTTTGAACACCGAACCATGTTTTAATATCCTTTCATCTATCCAATCCTGACCTCGATCTTGTGTTTGAGCTAAGAGAAAACCAAATGTCTCTCCGATTAAAGGATATCCTAGAGATCGAGCCTTTAGGGAGATTTTTGGTTCGAGATTTTGAAAGATATTTTGATAGGAGGTGTAGATGCCCACTTTTTTACCAAACTATGGCAGATAGAAAGGCCCGTTGGGACCATCTGCCGTGAACCCAAAAAGGGAGCAAGTAATGGTGCAACGTGAGAAAAGCCCAAAATAGAGCAACCCACAATGGGCCCAGAGAACATTGGGTCATTCCAAGGAAAGGCAGTCTGCTGTGAAGCCCAGAAATCACTGGGTCATGCAAAAAAGCCATCTGCCATAAGCTAAATATAATAGGACCAGCCCATAAGAAGCCTGAGGAGGAATTCAGCTACTAAATGCCAAAAGATAATCTCATCTCTGATGAGTGGGGACCATCATTTCACCCCTTAAAAGAATAGAGCACAGAAAATCCAAAGCAAAAATCTTCTGGAACAAATCTGAAGAAAAAAACCACTATTCATTATCTCCTTGGGGGCAGCAGACTCAGGCTTCCTGACAATGACTGTTGCTGCTCCTTCTACACAGCAGATGAGAGATGAGCAGTGGCAGATTCACCAAAAAGGAAGAGTCTCAACCAAAGGCAAAAAGGCAACGTGAACAGAGGTAGCTGCCATTCCTACCGCACGGCAGACGAAAGGTAACCAACGGCAGATTCACAAAAAAGGAAGGATCTCAGCAAGAGGCCAAAAGATGTTCTGAAAGCAACATAAACAAAGGTAACACAGTCACCAAAGCCCAAACCTATGGTGACTGCTACTGATCTTCATTAAAAGACTAAGGGGGTTTTGGTTTGGAGGCAGGGGGATTATTTCCTAAAAGGGTATTGAAGTCTGCGGCACAAGTGTATCATACCCGTTGGGGGGTATGAAGCACAAGTGACCAGCAAACCTCAAATACCTTAATGAAAACACGTGCAGACTAACTTTTATCAGTGAGCAAACCTCTTTCACTAATTTGGTCTGCGGCAATATTTTTGTCTTATCAAGAAATGTTATCTGGCCAACGAAGAGGACTATTATCCAAGAGTTAAGGAGGTGGCCAGGTCAAAAGCCATGAACTCCATGGATTACAGCAGACCACTATAAAAGGAGGAGATGCAGTGATGTCAAGGCAACCCTCCACAGCCCAGAAACAACTTTTAGCCTCCAGTAAAAAGCCAAGAACCCAAGTCAAAAAGGACAAGAATAAGAAAAAGATCAATACCCACATCAAAAACATTCTTTGCCAAATTCCATAAAAACACCCAAACAACCCACTCCATGATACGTGTTTTCAAGGGATAATCCTCCCCCTTTTTCATCAAATCTTCCTTAATCTTTTTAGCTTATCTGAGTTCATTTTATGTTGATCTTGGATCCTCACGTTTGCTGTCTGCTGTAGTTCTTTTGTTGACAAAAAGCCTTCACAGCAGATCATGAAGAGGTGCACCATCAACCATCAGGCAAGTTGACAAGCCTGGTTTGGAGTTTTGGGCTCAACAACCCATCAATACAAGTTCAACCCATCTTCAACCAATCACAAGACAACATATGGCACTTGGTGATTTTTGAGCATCCACATTTTGGCGACTCCACTAGGGAGTTGAGCAGCACTCTTCTCTGTGAACTAGTTCTGCAGTAATGCCACCCAAGTCCAAGAACATAGGACAAAACTCAGTTGTGAATTCACGCGTTGGTCCAGAATCTAACGGATATGGTCAAACCGTGGGAAAAGTACGGCGGAAGAAATATGGAAGGGGAAGAAAACAAACGAAAGAAACAACCAAGAAAGATTTCTTTTAAAGAACCGCCTCCTTTGCCTTTACTGTGGAGGAAATGATGGTCATTTCTGGCAAATGGGTTAACGATGACGTGATCAAGCTTACAAAAGTCAATAAACAGCCTACAAGAGAAGACAAGGAGGATCCCAAGTTTTGTCGTTACCATAGATATGTGCATCATCCTACGGCAGACCTGTCGATTGAACTTTATTGCTCTCTCCAGAGTAGCTGAGGGTTCACAAAACTCCTTTCCCAAATCACAAGAAAGATAAGAATAAAGCTAGTGTTCCTGTAATCATCCATGAGAATGCCAATGATACGGAATTGGTCGAGTCTGTTGTAGCCAATTCCACCTTATCACCAACATTTGACAGAACTCTACAAAGGAGTCCAAAATTCAATGTGTACGGGTCCAATACTTAATAGACGCACTTTTTATCACTTATGAAGATACATGAGGCCCAATTTCAAGCAGCAAGAGGGTCCCACACCTAAGGAGGGTAGTCTGCAACCCTCATGTTGTTTGATACAAAAGAATGAAGACTATGCTGAACTAGCGACAGACTTAGAAAGGTCTGCGAGAGGAAAATTTAAGAGTCTGTGGAAGCGGATCCAAATATAGCTACCAAGGGTGATCTTGAGGTAATCAATTTAATTATCTGTTGTGGAAAGAAATAATTTAATTGGTCTACTAAAAGAATACCAAGATGTTTTTGGCTTGGTTATATGATAAAATGCCTATGATAGACCCGAGACTTATAGCTTATTCTTTGAATGTGGAGCATAGTACTATGCATGTGATAGAACCTATGAGAACATTTCATATAGAGGTTGAAACTCAAATACCTAAGAAGATAATGAGGAATATGAATAGCCCATATACTATATCATGTCAATCGTGCACTTAGAGAAACTGAAACTAGACACTTGGGGGCTGAACGATCATGTTTAGCATTGGTTTATGCTTCATACTGTCTGTGGCACCATTTCACAACTCACAAGACCCAGTTGATGACCAAGTCCAACCAAGAGTCTGCCGTACCGACCAGTCCTCTATGACTTTTACAACTGTCATAGCATGAGATAATTACTAAAGCATGACTTTTACAACTGTCACGACATGAGATAATTACTGAAGCTCCATCAAAAAATTAAAAGCCAAGCCATAGCAGACTCCCTGGCTCGATTTCCCGGAGAAGATACTTTATCAAGCTCACATGAAGTACCAGGAGAAGTGAGGGAAGCACTCTTGGCAGATATGGCAGACTCAACTTGAACTTTGCTACGTCTCAAAATATGAAGCATATTTAATCGGGTTGGCAGTAGCTCACGAGGCAAAAAAGAAACTTGAGGAAGTCCGCGAGAAGTCTTGTGAATTCAGGGGCGAGATAAGCCTCTACCGTAGACTTCAACACTTGGCTCGATATAAGCAAAGAAGTGGCAGATCTACAGAATTAATACTTAACTTATCATCATCAGCATGATTGTGAGCAAGTCTATGCCATGTTCATTTCTAATGATTGGCGCATTCCATTCCTCAAGTACCTCATCGAAGGAATTTTATCGCAGACTGACAGAACAACAAGCCATCTTAAGAAATTGTCTACCATATATTTTATGGAAGAGGGTCTGCTGTTTCCGAAAGGGCTTTAGCAATTACTGTTGGCCTTTGGTTACTGTTGGCCAACTATGAATGAGGACATGGCAGACTTCGCCAAATCATGCCGTATTTGTCAAGTTCAAGCTAATATGATCCACACACACCCAATTAGTCTGCAAAACATGGTCACACCATGACCTTTGCACACTTGGGGGCTAGACCTTAGTGGTCCCGTTAATCCCCATCCGGCAGAGACAATTGAATCCTAGAACCTACTGATTACTTCTCAAAGTGGGTTGAGGCCATCCCATTTCGCAAAGCTACTGGTACAGTTGTGGCCAGTTTCATCCACAAACACATCATCACAAGGTTTAGAGCATTATTAAATCAAGTATTGTTGTTCTATATGTTACTATTCTCAAGGAAATGGGCAAGCGGAAATCACCAATCACATGTTGCGTATTTTGATCAAGATGATTTTTTTATTATGGCAAGGCACAACCCATATCATGTCTTCTCTGGCAGATTCTCAACCAAATGCCTAAAAATATATTTGAGCAGAAGCAACCTGAAGTCAAACAGGGAGCTACTAACCCACAGAGAAGTCCAATGTATAATCTGTTGCAGATTCTACAATAGACACAATATGAGTTAGTTGAGTCTGCAGTAAGGAGAGATGTTGCCTAACAGACCTCAACAGGAAAGAGCTTTAGCAGTAGATGTCAAGTCAATGCAATGTGTCACAGTAGCAGACGTGGCAGACTTGCTCAAAATCAAAAATTGAAAGGGAGGAGGAATCTAGACACTTCATCAGAAGGTCTCCATAACCCCACCAAGTTATTCAAAAAAAAAAACCTTACCCGGAAAGGTATGTCACTCCTAACTTTTCCATTCAACACAAATTATGATGAGCATGTTAGAAATTTTTTGGATGTCATGAGACCTCATGCCAAAAATGACAATCTATGTTTGAGAGAGTTCTCTAAATCTCTCACCGATATGGTACACCCATGGTACACTATTTTTGCCACCAAGACCTATCAAACTGTGGTATTTTCATGTGGATGACAAGTTTATTCTTCTTAATCTTTACGATGCAAAACAAGAACAATGGTGTAGATCTGTTATTATACCTTCAAATCTACTATTGTACATTCAAATCTACTGTAGTACATCCACCACTTCTGCAGTACAACCATACATTGTTATGTCAAATATGAGGAATGTGAGCTAGCAAAGGTTTGCATGGATAATATGCCCATTGAGTATTGTGCTCACCTCAAAAATGCAAACATCATTAAGTTTGATCAACTCTTCTAAAAGGTGCAAAAGATGGCCCCTTCAATTAGGCCTTATTCCAAGAATGTTTAAAGAGACGAAGAATGCACCACACGCACTCACCATGTGCAAGACCTATCAAATGTAGCAAACACAAGAAAAATCTCAAGTTCTGCCACTCCCGTAGATCTGTCCACCATGCTACCGCAGATTACAAATTACTCTTGGAGGTCCACTGTAGAATCTTACATGAAACCTTAGAGCTCTCACAAGCTTAACACAAATTTCAATGAAATCCATTTCCATGGCATGATAAAGGTTGATCTGCCGTAAGTCCAAACAGAACAAGTCAGGTTGATCTGCCGTTATACCAAATTGAATAAGTCTGCTACATGGACTTTTGCCGTAACACCAGCAGTCAATCCAATAGCCTTGGTAACATCCACACCTTCATTCTCCTTCATTCTAATTTTATTATTGGAAGCTACAAAAAAAGGAGAAAGGAAGGAAAGTTAACAAAGACATGAATATGCAACCAAGTGGCAAAAGCTCATGAAGAGTTCATTTAGTCGCATCTTTTGGGTTCACATTCTCTGTCTTGGGGATTATTGCAGTAAAATGAATCTCGTCTCCATGCTCATAACCTCCTATCAAGACGACATCACAAGTATCAGGGACTTCAACCATGTCCTCCATGTCTGCCATATAAGCATCCTCAAATTGAATTTTGGGCATAAATTCCTTCTATGATGGGAATCTCAGCTCCAACCAAAATGCTTCCGTATGGCAGACCAAAATCATCCACAATTGAAATCTCTTTTGAAGTAGAAACATCCACAACAATATTATTATATCTACAGCATCTGCTGTAACTCCACTAGAAATATCAACTACTACAGCTGCAGTATTATCATTATCAAGATCTGCTACAATATCAGTAGCATCTGCAGTAATTTCACTAGCAGCATATGCTACAACGACTTCAACAAAATTAGCAGCGTTGCTACAACATCCAAGTAGCTTATGCTGCAACAACATTATTCCTCGAGCCAGAGTCTTATCTGCGGTGAGAGCACAAAATCAGTACCGTCTGCTGCAACTTTACTTGCAGCATCTACTGCAACATCATTCCCCAACCAGAATCTCTTCTGTAGCGGGAACATCATCCCAAGTCGGAATTTCTTCCGTAGTGGGAACAACAAAATTAGCAGCTACAACATCCAAGTAGCCTCCACTTCAACAACATTATTCCTTCAAGCTGGAATTTCATCCGCAGTGGGAATAACAAATTATTAGCAGTCTGCTACAACATCCAAGTAGCTTCTGCTACAACATCATTCCCCAAGCTGGAATCTCATCCGCGGTGGGAATAACAAATTATTAGCAGTCTGCTACAACATCCAAGTAGCTTATGCTACAAAATCATTCCCCAAGCCGAAATTTCATCCGCGGTGGGAATAACAAAAATTTAACAGTTTACTACAATATCCAAGTAGCTTCTGCTACAACAACACTATCCTTAAGCCAGAATTTCATCTGTGGTGGGAATAACAAAATTATCAACATATGCTACAACATCCAAGTAGCTTCTGCCACAGCAACATCATTTCCCAAGCGGAATCTCTTCCGCAGTGGGAACATCATCCTAAGCCGAAAGCTCTTCCGCAATGGAAATGATACATCACTTATATATGCTGTAACATCATCAGCAGCATCTGCCGTAACTTCTACAACAATAGCATCTACTGCAACACCATCATCTGCTAAAAATCATCCAAATCTCTTTCGCAGTGGACCAACATCAATTTACTGCTACACTTTCAAAGTGTAAACTTATTTAGTAGCAAAGTGTAAACTTATTTAGTAGCATCAATCTTTTGCTGCAACACCTTTAATAGCATATGCTGCAACATCAGCAACATGCAAAGGCATCATCAACAATATTTGCTGTAACAGAAATGAGTTTCTTCCATCAAAGAAGAAACACTCTCTACAATTTACCAACACTCAAGGGGCTGTCAAAATAGGAAGTGCAACTGAAATTTTTGAAATACTCTTCCTAATGAAAGTAGACATTAAACTATCACAGCAAACTTCAATGACAGTTCTCATGGCACATGTCACATGTGCCGAATTCAAGTCAGGCACCTCTAAAGCAATCTTAGTAAAGTCACTATCTTCAAGAGACTCACTTTGAGCATACTCAACTTCATCTTCGAAGTCTGCGGTAATATCACAAGCATCATCTGCTGCAACTTCATCATCAAAGTCTGCTGTAATATCATCAACAGATTCTGCAGTAACTTCGTCAACAATGCGTTTGATCTGCAGCAATCGAAATGAAATCATTTTCCTACATAAAGAGGCTTGCACAATGTCTGCTACAGTCATTGGAAAATGAGATTATCGCCAAATCTCCAAAATTAGTAAAGAGTTTGGCCATAGCCAATCTCTTTATTCAATTTCCTTGAGAGACCTACTGTTCCATTTTAGACAAGTGTCAAGTAAGTGAAACACTCTTGGCAGACTTGACAAATTTAATTCGGATTTTGAACTTTGGTCTGCTGTTGCCTCAAGCGAGGCAAGAATTGTGCTCTGCAATGTTCAAGCAATACCGCGGAATATGAAGCATACCTCACCAATCTAGCTATCACAATGTATTTGAAGATTGAGGATGCATGAAAAGATGAAGACTGCTATGCAAGAGAACTTACAACCTTGGGTTCTCAAGTCATCAATAAAAAAAAATAGATGCAGCCACCACTGATTTACTATGAAAAGAGTTTGAAGAACTCTCATCCGATCATGAAGATTGAATAACACCATTGAAGGCTAAGTTTATATCTCCTAAAGGTACGGCAGACTTAAAAGAACTCAAAGATTATGTCTTATTATCTTGAGATCTTTATGGCAGACCACCAAGGGAGTCTTAGCAAGGTGTATAAGTATTCAAATCATTTTCTGGAAGTATATGAACAAATTTGCAAAAGTCAGCGAAGGAACATGTCTCTACGGCAGACTCCAGCTACTGGGTTACTTTTAGCCCAACATGAGCAAAGAAGCAGTAGACTTCCAAAGCCAATGTGTATAGCACCAACATGATCTTGAAGAAATTTTACAAATTTTGCCTTCACTGATCGACAAATCCCTGCTCTAGAGTATCTCTTGAAAGCACCATGTTGCAGACTCGCAAAGAGATTCTACCAACGATTCTCACCATTTGGACTATTATTGGCAACTATGAGGAATGCTACAGCAAACTACATCAAAGTGTCACACTTCTACAAGTACAAGCCAACTTGATCCACACATCTAGCAAGTCTCCAAAACATGACTATCTCAAAGTCTCTTCATACATGGGGGCTAGGTCTTGTTAATTCCATCAATTCATCATTCATGGGCTTGCCAAAAGTCTACTGCTGAAATGAGCTGCTGAGTCTTACCGCAGATCAATTAACAACATTATTGAAGAATAAGAAGGTGATGATGTTACTGCAGATCTGTAAAGAACGTTACCGCATATTAGTGAAAAACATTACTGCAGAATCAGGTAACGAGGTTACCACAGAATCTGATAGCATCCTTATTTTGGTCTGTTGGAAGCAAAGCTGTCAAAAGCTTGGAGGTTAGCCAACCTATTATTACAATAATCTTTATCCATACTTAGTTCATGAATTTTGTTTATGATAAACTCTAAAACCCACTTGAAAAGTCCTCCTATTCTATTAAGCTCATAATTACTACCACAACACCCCTTTCTTCACTTGATCACACTTTCTTTCATGAATAAGCATTGTTGTTAAAATGTTTCTTTAATCACCCAACCCTATAGTTCTTCATCTCATATATGTTATGAACTATCTTCACCTTTACATCAAGTCAAATTGTGGTTCTTATGCCCAATGACTCATGGGTAATTGTGTTCCATACTTATGAACAATTGCTCTTATGCATTCATATTGCTTACGGATTCAAGTTGAACTTTAACTTGACATTTTGAACTACTATTGGATGCAATCTTGCATTACTTTCGTTGGCTTTCTCAATACACTACTATTAAGGTTTTCTTATCGCTAAATAAGCGAATATCAAGATTTGTTTGCAGCCAAGTGAGCTTTCAAAAAAAGAAAAATCTTTTTTTGAAGAGTCTGCCATAAGAGCAGAAGTTGAATCAGCAGCAAAAATGTCATTCTTGACTTGCTCCATCATCAACACATCCCTTACTGACCTTGTGAGCACTCATAAGGATTAAAGTTGTACATGAATTTCTCAAAACTACAATTCGATGAGTTATTTTCATTGTAGAGATTTCTCATTGATTTTAAAGTTCCAAAACGAATGCAACTTACATTCAGCAATGCAGCAACTCCTACGGTAGACTACTGAATGCAATCCAAATGTATTCACTTGTAATATGAAGAGTCAAACTACCATGAGAAGATTATTGCAATCATAAAACAAATACACATCAAAAGAAAGCGCTTGGGGGCTCTTATCATTTGAAGATCCATCAACACGCATGCCTTTTTCTTACCGGCAATGGTCTACTGTAGAAACTACATACCGCAGACACAATAATGGAAATTTCTCTACATTACTTCACCAAATCAGCCACACGACTCATGCTAGTAGCAATGCACAAGATGAGATTGCCTTTTCAACTCTATCTCTTACACTTTGAAGATTCATGAGAGCATTCATAATTCCCAAACACTTGGGTCATGCATTCAAGGATTCAATAATATCCTTGCCCCTAAAAGGAAAACTCACTACCAACAAAGAAGCACTAGCAATCCACAATTCTTCACATCTTGCTACGGGTGCTGCTGTGGCAGACTTCACTTCCAAAGCAAGCATCACCGCTCCACACCTTCCTATCTGCAAGGCAATAAGCAAACTTATGCTACAAGTCAAATGCTCCTACGCATCCTAAGCATCCTCTTATGGCAGAAGTCGGAGCTCTCATTTGATAAACGCTTTATGGGCTTACCATAGTCTACCGAAGACAACAACAGGTTTTGTTCACTTCCTCACTTGTATATGGAACTAACACTATTGGTCTTACAGAAATACATTTCACTCAAAGTCATGGCAGACCCATCCCCTATTATATCTCACTTAAAGTCGTAGCAGACCTACGGACTCAAATCCATGGAACCTCGAGTAAATAAGCCCACTGTCTGCGGTATTAACAACAAATGATGAAAACATATGGCAGATGAAAAACGCGATCTTGTTTACTGCAGACCAAACATGAAGAAAACAAAGGATCTCCACAGATTAACAATTTACTGATTCATTACAAAGCCCTTTTTGTCAAAAGAATGCATGAAGTACACAATGGTTCAATCCCTTCAAGAGAATAGCAACCGCAGACTCAAAGGGAGCAATGATTACCTTATCTACGAATCAATCCAACTTCATGATCTGCGAGTTGAACTGCATTACTCACCCGCACCCCACATCACGTGAGGCGCGGGCTCGGGGGGCTAATGTAGATGCCCACTTTTTTACCAAACTATGGCAGATAGAAAGGCCCGTTGGGACCATCTGCCATGAGCCCAAAAAGGGAGCAAGTAATGGTGCAACGTGAGAAAAGCCCAAAATAGAGCAACCCACAATGGGCCCAGAGAACATTGGGTCATTCCAAGGAAAGGCAGTCTGCTGTGAAGCCCAGAAATCACTGGGTCATGCAAAAAAGCCATCTGCCATAAGCTAAATATAATAGGACCAGCCCATAAGAAGCCTGAGGAGGAATTCAGCTACTAAATGCCAAAAGATAATCTCATCTCTGATGAGTGGGGACCATCATTTCACCCCTTAAAAGAATAGAGCACAGAAAATCCAAAGCAAAAATCTTCTAGAACAAATCTGAAGAAAAAAACCACTATTCATTATCTCCTTGGGGGCAGCAGACTCAGGCTTCCTGACAATGACTGTTGCTGCTCCTTCTACACAGCAAACGAGAGATGAGCAGTGGCAGATTCACCAAAAAGGAAGAGTCTCAACCAAAGGCAAAAAGGCAACGTGAACAGAGGTAGCTGCCATTCCTACCGCACGGCAGACGAAAGGTAACCAACGGCAGATTCACAAAAAAGGAAGGATCTCAGCAAGAGGCCAAAAGATGTTCTGAAAGCAACATAAACAAAGGTAACACAGTCACCAAAGCCCAAACCTATGGTGACTGCTACTGATCTTCATTAAAAGATTAAGGGGGTTTTGGTTTGGAGGTAGGGGGGTTATTTCCTAAAAGGGTATTGAAGTCTGCGGCACAAGTGTGTCATACCCGTTGGGGGGTATGAGCACAAGTGACCAGCAAACCTCAAGTACCTTAATGAAAACACGTTCAGACTAACTTTTATCAGTGAGCAAACCTCTTTCACTAATTTGGTCTGCGGCGATATTTTTGTCTTATCAAGAAATGTTATCTGGCCAACGAAGAGGACTATTATCCAAGAGTTAAGGAGGTGGCCAGGTCAAAGCCATGAACTCCATGGATTACAGCAGACCACTATAAAAGGAGGAGATGCAGTGATGTCAAGGCAACCCTCCACAGCCCAGAAACAACTTTTAGCCTCCAGTAAAAAGCCAAGAACCCAAGTCAAAAAGGACAAGAATAAGAAAAAGATCAATACCCACATCAAAAACATTCTTTGCCAAATTCCATAAAAACACCCAAACAACCCACTCCATGATACGTGTTTTCAAGGGATAATCCTCCCCCTTTTTCATCAAATCTTCCTTAATCTTTTTAGCTTATCTGAGTTCATTTTATGTTGATCTTGGATGCTCACGTTTGCTGTCTGCAGTAGTTATTTTGTTTGGCAGAAAAGTCTCTACGGCAGATCCATACTTCCCTCCACAAAAAGGCCAGCATAACAGCAGATCAAGAAGAAGTGCACCATCAGCCATCAGGCAAATTTGCGGGCCTGGTTTGGAGTTTTGGGCTCAACAACCCATTAATACAAGTTCAACCCATCTTCAACCAATCACAAAGCAACATCTGGCACCTGGTGATTTTTGAGCATCCACAGGAGGAAAGCTGAAATCAAAGTGAATGCAATAAAGATAAGGAAAGGCATTTTGACAACCTCGGACTCTAAGTTTTGCATCGGGACTAGAATCTCTTTGTATGTGTAAGTACTATAAGCAACTTGGGTCGTATTATGTAGAGTATTGAGTATTGACCCTCCAACGAAAAAACAAAACAAAAACGAATTGAGAGTAAACTAAATTAAATATATCAACCGTGGCCGGAGAAACAAGTTGAAATGATAGTGAAATGAGGTGACGGGGTTGATATGCCCATTGAAAAAGATGGAAAATATTATCTATTACAAGTTTACAACTGCCTTTGTCAACTGTTTGATCTAAAGATAAAAATTGTATTTAATATTCAATTATAATATTTTTATAAGAGTAGGGAAATTATGTCCGTTTGGATGCAATTTATTTGTCTCTTTGTTGATTGTTTTTTTGAAAATACAGTAGAAAAAAGCTAAATGAGAAATAAAATAAGTTGATTGGTTTTTTATTGAAATTACAGTAACAAAAAGTATGGTGCTTCTAAAAAAAAAAAAAAAATTGGTTGAAATTACTAAAGCAATAAACTAGTTGAAATGAGAAACTTGACTTCTTGCGAGACCCGTAAAATAAGCAAAGACTAGCTTATAAGTTGGGGGCTAAACACACATAAAAATGCCTAAAGGTTATATTAGGTCCTAAGTTTTTACTTTTGTCAACTAAAACTTGAAACATCCATTCTTCTTCGCTATATATTCTTGATAGTAACAACCAAAGAAAAATGGAAAACTAATAAAAGTTCATGTTTCACCTAAATACTAGTAGGTTCGGAATTGCTTAAAATCACTTTTTGCACCACCTTATAAAATAGACAAATAAACCAACTTTTTCATTTTTTGAAAATAAATTAACCTATTTGCTTAAAACCATTTTTTAAAATTATTAAGTAGTTCTGGACTATAAATAAATGTGCAGTCCCTCTCTCACAAAGTGGTGAATCCTACTATAAATTTAATTAATGAAATTCATTATTCATGTGAGAGGTGGACTACGTATTTATTTGTAGTCATTAACTACTGAATAATCACTATTTTTTATCTCACAAGTTATCCAAAAATAAAGGATGCCAAACTTATATTATTTTCTTTCCATTAAAAAAAAGAGAGAGAGAGAGAGAGAGAGAAAACCACTTTATCAAACGTAACAAATGATAGCTGATTGGAGAACACATAAATTTTGATTGCTATTCCTATCATTCTTACCTCACCTTAACTATTTCTATACTCGATGACTATGTTAAAGCCGGCTTCAATATAGAATCTTGCCCCCCGGAGGAAAATTCCAGAAAAACTAGGAAATTTTGTTTTATTCATTTTTTTCATTTGTTCCGTCTTTCAATTTAAGTAATTGGCTTATTGAGTTGTTAACTTGTAATGATCTACGTCATTTTAACCTTTACTCAGGCTTATGATGTCGTGAGTGTGAGCTAAAATTCTCCACTAAATTGAAACGTCCGAAGTAATATTGTAATGGGTTTTTTTATATTGTCCACATCTCTCTGTCTAGACTAAGATCAATATTAAACAGTTGGATCTGTCGTAAATCTTAGTGATAAGGTGCTTAACCGTGAGTGTGACTAGCTCATATAATCGACATGTCTCTGTCGTAAGTAACTTCATGAGGTGAAATTACATCGATCACCCTGACCTGCTATGTTCTGTGTCTTGAAAGTGTCACTCATATTTGAGTTAGTTCACTAAGAGAGTGTGTTCGAGTTGTTCTGTCACTCTTGTAACATTTTGTTCTATTTGTTGAATAAAATTTCTTACTGGGCCTCTGGAATATTAGGAGCGGGCCTGGGGTTGATTGCCAGTGTGGGATTGAGAATGGGTTGGTCTCAGAAGGGGTGTGGATGGGTTGTATATATAGGATTGTTGGATTTAGGCTAGTGTGATCCAGGGTGGGCTTTATAGGCAGTGTTGAGGGATATATACTTCACTCACAAAGAAAACTTTGCAACAAGGGTTGTGCTTATATAGAAAAAAGTTAGGTTAAAAATGAAAATAGTCAGTGTAGCATTTTCCGCAATCTTTCTTGAGCGAGGGTCAAGCAAGTGTCGAGTGAAGTTTATGCCTTACTTGGATTTTCGCTTCAGCGAGGCTTGATTTTGTTCGAGCAAGTATTCTTTAACTCGCGATTTTCAACAACAAATTGAATTTAAACATTTCCTATTTAATTTGCAATGATTACCATCCTTAAACACATGGTTTGACAGAGGAATTAGCCAACTTGAATATAAATCCTAACACCCAAAATTAACAGCTTAACCAATACCATAACCACAGTAATGGTTACACAATCCAAAGTAATTAAAATAATATACGGATTTTGGTGACAAATTGGAAAACTTTTGAACAAATCTTCAAAAGCGTAACCACTCCAAAGATAACCAACCTTATAGGAAATTTCAATATAGAAGAAACGGTTACAAATAATTTATACTCACAAAACCTTTTGACTAGACTCGACTTATAACCTCATCAAGCAACCCTTTTGCCTCCCACTACAGTAACCTCAAAACTTTGGAATCCTTCAAAAAGAATTCCTCCACAAACGAACTCATCTGCATTAACCATAACTTTGATACACCAATGAACTCACTAGTAAAGGTTTACGAATCTCTATGGTTTGCATGGAAAACTCACGATGTCACGAGGTGAAACTCATAGGAGAGTGTTCTACTATTTTGGCTCAAGGAGTTTAGGCTCAAGAATTTTGATCTTGACACATCAACCTTGCTTTAAAAATTGTGCAAAGAGGGACATTTAGTGGGATAAAGTCTAGGTTAAAAGGTGTTCTAGAAGAAGCAAGAATCTAAAATTCCGTCTTCTCGCTCAAGTGAGGGTTGAGTGAAATCTTTGCCTAACTTGAATGATCACTTGAACAAGCTCTGATTTTGCTCGAGCAAGTCTTCTGAAACTTGAGATCTTCAAGCTGCTTTTGACTCAAACCTTTACCTAATTAATTTGAAATAATTGTCATCCTCATTAACACATGTTTTGGCATAGGAATTTCCCAACACAAACCTAAATCCTAATTGAATCAGTAACATAAGTTGGTTTGTGTTGGTAAACTAATTCAATGTTGATGCATGTGACTAGAGTGTAAAGCTCATTAACATTTAAAACACAGTACAAACTAAGAAAAGGGTATTGATATATTGATGTTTCTTTTAGCTATATTGGAGTATGCACATTCTTGTGAACAAACAGTTTGAATGTCCCATTATTTTCTCAGTTTACACCCAAACCATATAAGTAGTAAACCCTTTGATTCTCAGAAAATAGGTAAATTTTTGCCGCTAGAGAGCTAATCCAATGGCTCCAACATCCATCTCTTACATACTAGAATTTGTTCTGTGGTCCATTATTGGTTGCCGACAAAGTGGACAAGTTGAGTTTGACACCAACCATGTGTCTATACACTTGACATGGAAACCATGATTACATTGTGGTAAAATCCGTACCTTTTCGCCTTCCCAGAATTCTCCAAGGCAAATTGGGCAGTCCGTGGCTGGAAGGTTTAGTCCTGATCCATACACCACCACTGGAATCTTTGTCAATCCGCCCTTCTTGTGGCCTATAGCCTCCTGCACCGGGGTCTCTAAGACAAATCCATGACAACATCTTAAAGCACCACGTACAATACTGTATAAGCCAAAAGCACAGAGTAATGCACATAGTAAGGCTGCTAGAAGTATCACCATGTTGATGTCAGAATTTGCATCGCTGTTGTAGGTGCTATTTGTCCTGATTGGTGGTAGTGGTACCCCATTTTCCGCATCTAGAAGTAGGCGATGTGGGTGGAATTGAGTTGTCATCTTTGCTAAGTTCATCATTAATAGGAGATATCTAAATTGGTCACGCTCAATTTAGAATCTTGAGGCCTTAATTTAGATTGAATCAGGTAACAAACAATTAATGGCTATTGATGCAGGAATTTTGGGCTTTGATATTTCATGAAAAGGAGTATGGGAAGCAAAATTATAAGGAACACATTTAAGGTTACTATTTTATGGCTTCAATTGATAATTTGGTTGTGGTTGTGGTTTTGGTTGTGATATGTACCTTTATGTAAAGCTATAGATATGTCGCAAATTATCCATCCAGATAAAACATGGAAAAAGCATCTACCTGGTCACAAAGATAATGAAGAGAATGAATAACCAGTGCTTGGGAAGTATAGTAGCTCTGGCCGACGGCCTATCGCTCAGAAATTGGTGGGGGGAGAGTTTCGCTTCCCTGAGCACCGGCATCTATTAGTTGAATGGTAAAAAAGTAGGAAAGTTCAATATCTTTAAATGAGCACCAAATTAAATACCAATTAGAAGATTTACAAAGAGAGGCCTGAGATTTTTTGGTTGGCTGTGAAAGTAAGATTTATATATATTTCCATATTACTTTCACAATTAATTAGGTAGAGTAGCTGAGAATGGTGCTAGAGAGTACATTGATAATGAAATTTGATCCCATCCCTAATAATAAAAAGAGATTTGGACATGGTGTAGGCTTAGCTCAAAATCATTCTCTTATCTTATGCTAACATGTGATATTGAAGCATGACAGTGACTGAACCGCGCTTTGAGCTAATACACATGCCCTTCGGATCCCGACATGATGAAAAGTCGTGATCATAATATTGTTGACATATCTAATATCTTAACACTTGGCAAGGACATAATTTCCCAACCAAATTTTGTACCAAAAGATTTATTTGTTAATTTAAGGAGAGCTGTCTGTAGCTGCTTTTGCATGTGGTCCATTCATGCGACCTACATGTAAAAAGGCCTGCCTAACACGCTAACACCAAGATGATGGCTAAAAAAATATCGTAGGAGGTTAATACTATATGATACCATAGATCCACAATACAAATGCCTACCTCATCACCTGGCTTACCTTAACATGGGCCATCTAGATGGATCCTGCACCGAAATCCTTACACAACAACTTTCCCTGTATGTAGAGGTGGTAAAAAAAAGCCTAAACCCATTAACCCATTCAAACCCACTCATTAATTGTCTAATTAAACCTACTTATTTAATAAAGGGTAAATAAGTGTTTGCCCAATTAGATCCAATTAAGTTAAGTTTAATTGGGTTTTAAATGAGTGGCTTATTGGGATATCTAACAAATTTACTCAAGCCCACTTATTAATCATTTTGGGGTATTTTTGTTATTTTTATAGAGTTACATTTGTCATTTTAGAAATTTTAGGATATTTTGACCATATACATATATAAAATTATTGGGTAAATGGGTGAGGATTTTACCTTAGATAATTGGGTTGGGTTGGGTTGGGTATGGGTAATAGATATTTTGTTAAATGAGTTTAAATAGACAATTGGTTTTTAAAGAACCAACTCATTTATTATCCGCCTAAATCTACCCATTTGACACCCCTACCTGTATGTTTGGATTTGGATGGACAAAAATAAAAGGAAAGTAAAAGAGAGGGAAGAATAAAATAGGCAGAATATATTAAAAATTAGTACATTTTATTAACTTTTCCCTCTCATTTCCAATTCTCTCCCTCAATCTCCTTCCATGTCAAACATTTAAGTTAAATACGGGTCATGATTATATATGGGTCACGATCCGAAATTCCTTTGATGGCGGAGAAAATTGAGGAGTGAGAATTGAGAACAGTAGGAACGAGACACAACACGTTGACGTACTTTACTAACCAGCAGCTGGTTCAAAATCTGTGGTTATGGTGAGTGCAATGGTCATTGACTTATGTCAACAATTCCAGTCTGTTGATTTTGAGTCACATGGCAATTGTCAAATCCAATAACGTTGTCAAAAGCGTTACCAATATTTCTACAATATATGTATGCGGCCCTTGTCTAATGATTTCAAGTCAGAACCTTAGGTGCACCGATTGCCAATCCACTAGTGAGTACTATTTACAGGTCCCTCACTGCAGATTATAAGCTCAACCATGAAAGTAATTGGGATCTTTAACAACTCTTTAGTAAAAGTGTAAAAATGCAACATAATCATTTTGAGAACCCGTAAAGTTCATTACAGAATTGAACAAACTATGTTTATTTATTGAGATTCATTAAAATAAACATCAACACGCATGATTCAACTGTTGGCCCTGGACCCCAAACTAAGATTGGCTTTCTAAAAGAACCATCGCTTAGTGGTCTTCTATACAGTGAATACTCGTGCAGTTTAGTACTAAAGGTTCCAAATCAGCTTCTTACCAAACTAAAAAAATTGGGACAATTCGAAATCAGGCTAAAACACTTTACATTCTATAATGCCATCACGTGTTAAAGGAAGAATATATGCTCAAATCACAAGCGTGGATGTGATGCACAAGAAGCCATGAAAAGAAATCACGTAAAAGAAGGAAAAGGGAGATGTACAACCCATAATTTCTAAATATTCTATAACTTATTATTTTATAAACTGTAAGATATGACTAATACTAAGCAAGGCAATTGTATCATATGGATTTATCATTTCACCGTAGGAATCAAGTTGGAATTTCCCTTTCAAGGAGAGCCGAATCACTTTTGTACATAAAAAAAGGGATGTATTGTTTAATTTTAAGGATTATTTCTTATGAAGGACATTAAGTTTCCAATTAAAATTCAAACACATAATTACATTATATATAATTGTTATGAATTTAATTGAGAAACCTAATGTATCGCTATACCTAAAGAAAGATTATTAATACTCATATAATAAGCATGTTGTAGTAAAATATAGAATATATGGTTTTATTCATGTGTTTTTATCAAATAAATAAATGGTAATAATTATTATATTACAGTTTCTTTTATTCCCTATAATATTGATTTTTTTTTTTTACAGTGGAATGGGATCCTCTCTATTTGGGAATCTCTCAATTTATCCATTTCATGGTTCAAATTTTATTTCACAAATCTAACGGTATATAGAGTGTCTTGTGGCAGTCTGTATATTGTTAGACCTGAGATATTTAATCTAGACCATAAAATAGAGATTTTATTTCATTTCAAATGAAGAAGATCCTTGTCCTATTAAAATATTTGTTAAATCAGCATATTCCTTGCACAGTAAAGTGAAAGAGTCGTGTGAGTAAACACGATGTCGTTTTTTGTTTTTTTTATTTATTTACTATTTAGTTTTGTTGCTCCGCAAAAGAAGGAAATGTACAGGAGGAAGCATTTTTTAAATAGGAAAAAAAAGGAAGTGGAGCATTAACAGTTTTTCATGATCAGGGCCTTTCTCTCTTCTCTTCGTTGAAACGAGGGGAGAGGAAAAGGAAATAGAAGGGACTCCGATACATATGGCTTAGAGCCCAAGACACACACACCGAAAGAAAAGAAAAAGAAAAAAATAGAGTCAATGTCCACGCAAATGCAAGATCCAGCTTCAAACCCTAGCTCTAATCATCTCAATTCCAATTCAATTTCAAATCCTTCTCACACCAATGCATCATCTCATTCTCATCCACCACCTCCACCTCCTCCCAAAAAATCTCAACCACCGAACACGCTACTCACTAATCCGACGACGTCGTTTATGAAAGGTGGAAGCCACCACCGGAGAGCTCACTCCGAGGTCAGCTTTCGTCTCCCCGACGACATGATGGATCTGCCACCGGCCGATGCTTTCAACGCCGGAGGAGGCGGAAACGGAAACGGAAACGGAGGCGGTGGCTCCTCCACTGCTAGCCTTGATGAGATCGGATCCGAAGACGACCTCTTCTCCACCTATATTGACATCGATAAACTCGGCGCGGATCAAGAGTGGCGGAGAAGGAAATGGAAATAATGGAAGCGGTAGTAGCAGAGCGAGGCACAGGCATAGTAACTCCGTCGATGGCTCATCCACTACGACGTCGTCCACCAGTGTCTTTGGCGAGATTATGGATGCTAAGAAGGCCATGCCTCCCGATAAGCTCGCCGAGCTCTGGAGCGTCGATCCCAAGCGTGCCAAAAGGTCTGTATGTTTTAGTAAGATCTCCAAGTTTCTACGATTGCCTTTGTTAATTCAGATCTCTCTTTCTAAGCTACATTTCTAACCGTTCCTTTAGTCTCATTAATTTTTGGATTTGAAGGTCCTAATATTTTGGATATGATCATTTGAAATTTAATTCATAGCTGCTTTTTTTTTTGATAATTTTATAATTTGCATCTGATTATATTATTGTTTAGTCAATGTTTGATTCTCTCTATTTTTTTTTTAAAAAAAAATCTATCTGATATTTGATATGCTAATTAAATCATTTAATTATGTAACCGAATTGTGTTACGTAAGATTTGTTAATTTCTTGAAAGTGACATTAACTGATACATCACTGCAAAGAACAGTGATTGACATGAGTGATTGAGGTTTTAATCGTCTTTAATTTCTCAATCATTATGAATTATTGATCGATGATATGAAAGCGCTCACTCTTTGATAACTCTTGGCCATCAAGTTACAACCCTTTCATCTTTGTTTCTACTTGTTCTAAACTTATATTTCATGTACTCGATTTTAGTCATACTTAGGCGAAAGAATATTCATAATAAAGTGACTAAATGTGCATGATGTACATCTCTGAATTTTAACGATGTGAGGCTGAAAAAAACATTAAAGAATGTGAATTTAGGTGGATAAAGTGCATCTTTCTGAACCACAAGTTGAGAAATTAAACTTGACCTGAACCACAAGTGGATAAAGTGTAATTGAAACTCTCCCAAAAAAAAAAAAATGCATATGCTAGGATACATGTCTGTGTACCTGTTACATTTGAGGCATCTTAGGAGCTTGTGCTGACATTTGAGTTGTTTTATATATAGGATATTGGCAAATCGCCAGTCTGCTGCCCGTTCAAAAGAGAGGAAGGCACGCTATATACAAGAACTCGAGCGCAAGGTTCAGACCCTTCAGACAGAAGCTACCACTCTTTCTGCACAACTTACACTATTCCAGGTTAGTCTTCGCAGTTTCTACATTTTTATATTTTCATGTCCTATCCTTAGTAACATGCAAAGGAGTTTTGGCTCAAATAGCACTTGTTCCTCCTCTCACAAGAATAAGTAGAGAGTGAGGTCATGGGTTCAAAATACATTGGGTCATGTGTAACTAAAAATTATAAAATTAAATATTAAAAAAAAAAACAGTTTTTGGTGGTCATGTGTGGTACAACAGAGATTTCATCGGCTGACATGCATATTTTTGCATGTTAAAGGATTTAAAAACAAAACAAAAATGCATGACTACCCAAGAGAAAGGTCCACTTCTGCTGTTGCATAATGATTAGTAATGTTTTTCATCTTTGCTTGCAATCTACCTAAATGTCTACACTTGAAACATGATTGAAAGTAAGATATGCAGCATGCTTCCTACAGATGACATCACTAATAATTTTATAAAATGAAACTTTGTGATGTATTCTTATTGTATTTACTTCCAGCCTTAAAAACAAAAAATAAAAATTTTTTGATTACTCAAGAAATTGTCAGTTTGTAGCCAAAGGAAAAAGATGGTGATCTTTCCATTTATTCATTGATTGTTAAACCTTTATTTGTTTCTTTCAGAGTTCTTTTGCTAATTCACATGCACAAACACATGCATACTTATTGTTTCTTAGGCAAGGATTATGACTCCTTTACTTCTTTTCTTCTTATATAGAGGGACACAAATGGTTTGAGTACTGAGAACACAGAGCTTAAGCTTCGTTTACAAGCCATGGAGCAACAAGCTCAGTTGCGTGACGGTAAGTGTGGTACCTACATGTATTTTGCATTTCAGTGCTTGAGAAAATGTTTGATACTTTCTTGTAGTGATCATCATTAAATGTGTTTATTCCCATGCTTTTTTCTGTTCTAAGAATTTTGTATGAAATTTGTCTGCCACATCATACAGCTTTGAATGAAGCACTGAAGAAGGAAGTTGAGAGGCTCAAGGTTGCCACCGGGGAAATAATGAGCCATTCTGATTCATTTAACTTGGGAATGCACCAGATGCCATACACGCAATCAACATTTTTCTCACTTCCACAACAACCTGGACCTGCTGGCCACCAAAACATGCAGTTGCCATTCAGTCATTCCCAATCTAGCATGTCAAATCACCAATTGCATCAATCAAATTCTCAATTTTTCTCAGAAATGATGCAGAATGACCCTCTTGGCCGATTGCAGGGGCTTGATATTAGTAGCAAAGGATCACCACTTGTGAAGTCTGAAGGCTCCTCACTTTCTGCAAGTGAAAGTAGCTCTACATTTTGACACAGACCTGCTGCTAAGCTGCTGACCCGCTGACTTGTTTATGGGACTCCCTTCTAGTAGATTGTTTATAGACTTGACATCTAGTCATCTAGAGAAGGTACTCTATTTATTCTATTATTTATTTCATTCGTGTTAAGTATTGATATGATACTTAACTGTTTATTCTTAGGGTTTTTCCCCAAAAAAGGGTTGCACCCTCAGGTTCGTTGCAATGTTCATCAGTCATTCATTCAATATGGGATTTGTGTTGCTGGGGTACTTGAACATATGGGAATGAAAGGTCATTCCCATTGGACGTTGGGATGTTGTTGCCATGATGTCATCTTTTTTCCTTTGTATCTTGTTTAAATTTGGTACATGTAAACTTTGTGATTATTTGTACTTTCACCCTTCCATGCATGGACTCCAACAATTGGCTCTTTCTCAATTTATACCTTTTTTTATTCTCTCATTCATTTTAATCTTAATGATGATATCGTCCCGCAGTTAAGAGACCAGTTAGCTTGGCTTCTATGTCCTTCATAAAATCGTTTTGATTTTGGCATGTTTCAACTTATTTTTCGACTTAAAGTAGTACCCATAAAAAACTGAAGTTTGAAAAAGTTGTAATTTGAAAAAATATGGTTTGAAACCGCGTTACCAAAAAGACACTTAGATTTCATGCTAGGCACCACTGTAAAGGGTGAATCACTTATATTTCATACAGATGAGCACCTTTAAAATGTTTAATAATCATTTAGTATAGAAATTTTTTTAAAATTTTCTTAGAATTCATGTAGCTGTGACTTTGACCTCTATCCCTCAAATTGTCATCTTATCTATCTCTAAACCTCCATCACCAACCAAAATCTCAAAAAAAAATAATAATAATGAAAAAGTATGAGATATATATTAAAACGATGAAGGACTAGGCAAGGGTTCCATAAATATTAAAAAAAAAAAAGTCTGTGTAGCTAAGGCATGAGCCATACAATTAGAAGTACATGCGAAAATGGACAAAAACAAGGAGACTGAAACAACTATATTGATGTCCAAGATGATGGAAGAAATAGACCAATGAGGAACAATTGGCAAGTTCTGGATGTAAGCTTGGTAATGCATTAAATTGGTTGATACTGCATTAGTTCATTGATCCCCCCTATACCTGGTTCAATGACAAAATCAATCTACTTAAATGTTTAATAATTTTATATAATATAGAAGAATTTTTAAAATTTTCCAAAAATGTATGTAGCTCCCCTCAAACTATCATATTATCTATCTTTAAATCTCCATCACAAACCAAAATTTCAATACATATTTTTGATAAATAAGTATGATATATACATTAAAAAGATGAAGGACTAGGGTCTAGTTCATCTGCTCTCTTAACCTCAGGAATATGAGAAGAGCCCCATAAATATTACAAAAATAAATCCATATAAATAAGATATGAGACATACAGTTAAAAGCACGAATGACATATGAAAATGTACAAAATTAAGAAGACTCAACAACTATCTTGATGTTTATCAAAAAAAAACAACTATCTTGATGTCCAAGATGATGGAAGAAATGGACCCATGAGAAACAATTGGTAATACTTTAAATTGGTTGATACTACATTAGCTCATTGATCTCTCCTCTCCTATTCCTGTTCAATGACATAAAATCAATCTACTTATCGTCTTATCCACACACACATAAAATCAATTCCCATGTGCCTTGAGAATTTGTCCATGTGCTTTACAATCTCTAGTTGCTACAAAAGAATTCACCATCTATACCTCAACAATATCCATTAACAAGTAGGACAAAGATCAAATTCTAAATCTAACCTTAACACGATCTTCCATGGATTTTTTAACCTCATAAAATCTATTAAATAAATGCAAGCTTAACATACACATCAAAATAAACAAAGCATTTTTCATTTCATCATTTCTAAACTAAAAATAGACAATCACAAATGTTAATTAAATACACAATAAAGCACCCCAATTGCTCCACCACATCAGAAATCCTCATCTAACTTGAACACGTGGTTCCCGCCATTCCCATTGATGCTTGACATCACGGAAGCCTTTTGATACTCACCTACTCTCTTCTCAAAGAAATTAGTCTTTCCTTGTAGAGAAATCAGCTCCATCCAATCGAACGGGTTTTGGACGTTGTAGATCTTTCCGCACCCCAACGCGCCCAAAAGCCGATCGGCCACGAACTCAATGTACTGACTCATCAAATCACCGTTCATTCCCACCAAAGCGCAAGGCAGTGCGTCGCACACGAACTCTCTCTCTATTTCCACCGCGTCACGAACGATTCCCTTCACGCGCTCCTTGCTGAGTTTCTTTCTCAACAGCGAGTAGAGCAAGCACGCGAAATCGCAGTGGAGACCTTCGTCTCGCGAGATCAACTCGTTGGAGAAGGTTAACCCGGGCATTAACCCGCGCTTTTTTAGCCAGAATATCGCGCAGAAGCTCCCGGAGAAGAAAATCCCTTCGACGCAAGCGAAACCGATGAGTCTCTCCGCGAAAGTCTCGCCGCCGTCGATCCAGCGTAGGGCCCACTCGGCCTTCTTGGCCACGCAAGGAACGGTCTCCATGGCGTGGAAAAGCCGGTTCTTCTCCTCCGAGTCTTTGATATAGGTCTCGAGCAAGAGGCTGTACATCTCAGAGTGGATATTCTCGATCGCGATCTGGAATCCATAGAAAGCGCGAGCCTCAGAGACTTGGATCTCCTTCATGAACCTCCCAGCCAGATTCTCCAAAACGATTGCCGTCAGAGGCAGCGAAGAAAGCCAGCACGTGCTTGACGAAGTGCTTCTCGTCTTCGCTTAGGTTTTCCCAGTGACGAACGTCCTGCGAGAGATCCACCTCCTCCGCGGTCCAGAACGAAGCCTCGGCTTTCTTGTACATCTCCCATATCTCCGGGTACTGAATCGGAAACATACAGAACCTGTCCGGGTTCGGAGCTAGCAATGGCTCTTCAGGAATTGCAGGCATTTTTGGAACTTTGAATTTTGAACGAAATTGAGATTAGGAATTTCTGAATTTGGATGCACAGAATTGTTAGGGTTTGCGTGGAGTTTTATAAGAGCTGGCGCGGGAATTTGAAATATTTTTGGGGATGAGAAGCTTGCGAGGGAATGAACCAGTGGGGAGGGTATTTTGGGAATTTTAAGTAGTTTTCAAATTTGAAAAAAAAAAATTTGCTTTTTTACGAATTTAGCCTTGGATCTGGTTGGACTTGAGTTTGAAGAAACAGAACTTTTTCTGTAACATTTGAGTGTATGGAAGGGCTTTATTGGGAAGTTACTCAAACATTTAAGGCAGGGTTAAATAATTAATGTTTAAATTTGTTTTCTTTCTTTTTGTAGTGAAGCTTCGGAAGGAAGCTTGGTGGGTGGGCAATTAACAATTTTACAATTTGTAACTTGGCGGGAGTTTTTGTTTGGTGCCCTTTTGAATTTCAACTTCTCTTTTAGGTAAGTGTTTTTAAATAATGTGTGTTAAATTCAACTTTAGGTCCTTAACTCCTTATTGATTTACAATCATGGGCCCCAACAGTGTAATTCCCAATGTTAATGGTACTGTGTGTAATTAAATTTTTTTTTTTTTACCAAATTGCAAATTAATGGATTGTGATCTTGTACGATTTATTGAGCCAGGTCATCAAAGAACCAAGGCTTTCAGGGTACATGGACAACGGTTTCAGCCAGATGTGAAAAGATATGTCATTGAAATGTAGGTTGAATGTGGACTATATTCTATAGAAGGTAAAGAGGGAAAATGATAACAAATTAATAATAATAGACTACATTGGTTTAAGTAAAAATTATGTATGAACACTGGATTGTATATTTGTATGTAGGCGGTGCACATATTGCAGACACACATTCACACACTCGAGTCATATGCCATACATTCATTTGCGTGTGTTTAAGAACAGATTAACATTTAATGGCACATGCTATGCGTGTGTGCAATATGAATAAGGTTAATGGAGTTACTAGGGGTGAAACCAATGATGGAAGAGGCTTGGGGGATCATGCCCCCAAACTTAATTTTCGAAATATTAAAATTTCATCCTTATATTTAATTAAATTTTACACGAAAATATATGGATGAACTCCCAACTCTTCATATTTCTTATATAACTTTTTTAAATTAATTAAATATTTATATTTGTTATTAATTTGGGTCCCTTATTCTTGAAATTCTAAGTTCCACTCCAAGGTGAAGCAACGAGATAAATTTTTAGATCAACAAAATAATAGTTTGTTTCCCTTTCTATTAAATCTTTTGAACCCTATTTGTTTTGCCTATATTTATCTGGATTTATTTGGTGATTCATAAATTTGCTATTATTTAATAATGAAGATGGTTGGCGGTTAGTTATAATTTATAATAAATACTATTAGTTCAATTTCATTCAATCCGTTGTACAAGATTTTCAGAAATTCCTATAAAATACACAAATAAACTTGGATATAGTTATGCAATTTATTAGATATCCCTTGATTTTCTATCAAACTAACTGATGCTAAGGCCCATGATGGATGAGACGTTGATGTGTTATGATAGTTGACCTAAGCCAATGATTTTGGTCTTGAAATGATTCTTCTTTCGGATTTAATGTAACGGGTTGTATACAACATCTACTCATGTGAGGATAGACTATACAAGCGTATGATCCACCTCTATATGAGGGGATGTTAACAATATACAACCCATTACACCAAAACCTTATCCTCTTTGGGATAGTGATTATTCACTCTCTTAATTACGTACACGGTACACACCTTCTAATAAAGATTTCCAAAGTCAATTATGTTGGCATGGGCATCGTTACTCCAAAACATCCTCAGAGCACAAAGAAGGCAAAAGTAGAAATAAGTTACATTAATAGTTGTGTGAGTTCAATAGCTTGGATTAAACTTTGCAATCCGTATACAATATGACGTTATTTCTCAATAAATGATAACAGTATAACACAACTGCATATATATATATTGTGCTTTCCTGAGCTTTATTTGCTTTATTTTCATCCTTATAGTGGCACTAAGCTAACTGAATCCAATAGAATTAGTTCACCCTGCAAATTATAAAATTCATAAAATTAGTATATGTTAAACCAAGTTTAAATACAATCAAGAAAGAGAGAAAGGCATAAGAGAATATTTACTTAGAACAATCAGTAGTAGGTGTGATTTTGTAGGTACACGTAGTGCCACATGTCTCAGGAAGTGTTCCAACTAGTTCGTAGTTAATTCCTGGGATCTTTGAAATACCATCCATGATGCAACTGCATGTGGCTCTGTGATCTTCTATGGTAGTGGAAGCAGCGTGTACTGCTTTAATGCCCTCACAACAAGCCGGTGGGACGGTCCCTCCCAAAATGGCATAGCTGATACATGGAGTCAGTAAACTTGTCACCTCATCGCATGTTATGCTTGCATCAACATGAGGAGCAGCCACCAACATGTACACCAGCAGTGTTGTGTAGGCCATAGTAGAAACTGCGAACCTTGCCATATTTGGTATAATAATGTTAGCCTCTCCTCTCTGTGTCTCTCACACAATGGTCCTTTCTTGCTTGATTTAACTTTTGGGTCTGGAGGGCACACTGCACGCAACATTACTCTTGGCCTTATATAGAGTGGCAAAAATTGGGGGTGGACCCTTGGAGGCTTCGTCCGTTACCCTTTTGTGTAATGGCTGTGAGAAAAACTCAGGCAGAGATTGAAGATATTTCCTTTATCAGTATAGTCCAACAATGCTAGTGGACCTTCATGTGGAAAAGTAGTACTTACGTAAGTTGATTGATAATCTATGTGTGGATGATTTTTCAAAAAAAAAAAAGAAGAAATATCTATAAGTGGATGATGCCAATTGCCAAGGTTATCAAGATGCTGGAGATTGAAGATTAAGCAGGAGGTTCACTATCATTAAGTAGCCTTGATTTGCGGGGGACTTGGATCTATGAGAATAGTCCCTTGAATTAAAGTCTGCCTACAAGTTAAACGACAGTTGCCATACAATTCAATGCATGGAAGGAGAAAAGATGTCAATATGTAAAGCTGGTGCTATACTTGTTGAGTCATAACGAGTGCCGAGCTAAAGGTTGTGATCTGAGTGGCAAAAGATAACATACTTAGAGCATTCTAATGCGGTGAGCTAAAGCTCATTTTTAGCAAAAATACATGATAGTATGATATACTGTTCACAAAAAACCACTCTGATCCGGTGAGGTAAAGTAGCTCAAATTTGTACAAAGAGTTACAATGCTCAATATTGATATAGGGTATTGATACAGAGTACTGTAGCCACAGCTGCACTTCCTGAAGCCATTTCTGATCTAACCTCTGCACTACTCGTAAGAATAATACCAGCAAAATCCATTTGTTTCAACCTTATCAAAATTGCATTAGTTCGAAACTTCAGGTAGTTGCATTTCATGCGCTGTAATTTGCAAATCGCTGGGGCAAGTACAATTTAAATGTCTAATAGTGGTGCACCATACAACAACAACAAATACATTGCATAGAACAGTAAGCCATTAACAGTAAAAATCACTTAAAAATATTTACCCGTTCTTGAATTTTAGGCCATCCATAAATTTAAGTTTGCCATGAGTGCAGAAAATCAAAATACATACATTTCATTCATGGGGAAAAAATATATACATGTGAAAATACGATCCGAAAGGAATTCACTACATAATTCAGTTTTAGTCACATCACTACTTTTGTATAACCTAGCTAAAGTATGAACATAAGTAGGCATCAGTTAAACATGAGAATATAACTCAGTCAAGAAAACTGCACATAGTATCACTGTTAAGACTCAAAAAGGTATGTGTCCCTGATGTTGTATAGCACATGTTGAAGGATAAGGAAGAAGGTTATGGGATCAACCAAAAACATACTGCAAATTTTAATCTCTCTTCAGCAAAATACAAAGAAGTTGCAGTTTGTTTTGTGGTGTCAATACCGTGTCATGTTTCTCCACTTATCCTTTAGATCAACCTGAAAAAATTAATTCTGGCTTATATACTAGGTATAAATACTTAGAAAGCAAAGTAAAACATTGTAAATGTGTACAACAACAATTTACCTCTGTTCTTTCTTCAAAAATATCACGGTAGGAATTTAAGATGAGCTTCCAATTTCCTTTACCATACCTTCAATAGGAAACATGACAAAAGAAAATGTAAAGATCCACATACTTTTTAAAGAGGTATTGAGTTTATTTGTAACTGAAACTTGAATTAATAAAAAACCCTGAAATTTTCAAGAATTTATTCTACTGATGTGTTTTTTTAATCAGAACAAGCACATACTTCTGTACAGCAGTCCTTAAAGTGTCTTCCTCCAATAAACTCCATCTCTTCAATTTTCTCCTCCTAACAAACTTTGTAACCTCATACTTCTTCAAGGGAGAAACAATCTTTCTCTTTGGGCTAGGTAGGTGAAGTCTACTTGCACGATTGGTCATTCCTTCTGGTGAGCCATCTATCGAATCCTCCCACTGTAAAGACAAAAGACAACTTTAAAAATGACACACAATGTATGATGTACATAAATAAAAAGAATATTGCTTCCAAAACCATATATAACACAGGCTATATGAGAATTAAAAAGTGCAACCAAGCTTCAAGTAGTTCGATAATTGTCTATCATCACAAGGATATTTAGATGATCTCAGGCTGATTATGTTGTAACATATAATTAAGATTAGTTCAGGAAAACACAAGTCAATGCCAGACATAAGACAGCTCTCAAAGTGACACACTATGCATTATGTACATAAATGAATTACATAATAGTATAATACACATGATGTATCAACTATTTGCATGTAACTTGATATATTGACCCCAGTTATGACACGATTTGAAAACAAACCAATAGATTGAAACAACAAAACTTGACAACAGGTACCTCATAAGTACGGGCAGTGCCATTCCGCTCCATTAAGCTTGGTCGAGGAGCATTGCTCTGAGGAATGCTGGACTGAATTCCACGACTGGAGTCAGTAGTTTGTGCAGCTACGCTTTTGTCAACAGATGGATTGAGTGCATCAATGTCTTTTCCACTCTGATTTTCTACAGAAGGTTTATGCGTCTTATCTTTTTCCACCATGTCAGATATTACAGATTCAGCCAAACGTAATGCATCAGGAAGAGGGTCCCTCACCACTGCTTGTAACTCCAAAGAACTGGATTTAAGTGCTTCTTTTATCCTATAAACTTCAGGGGTAGGCAAGGAATCATATTTGCTACATGATGCGTCTGTGTCCACTTCTTCAGTAATCTTAACTCCTCCTTTAGAGCGTTTATGGCATGCAATGTGCTTGCGTCTAGGAAGCACATTCCCCTTATCTATTTCTGAGAAAAATGGAAGGGCAAACCCAAAAAATCAAAAGGGAAAAAAGAATCCTTAGCTATATAAATTTGAAGCTCAAGAATGTTATTAACAAGCTTGAGTAGTGACTAACTTATCAAAAACAAAAAACAAGCTTTAGTAGTGACTAATCTAATCATGAACCATGCAAGTAGAAGGATGACCATAATTATGTATATATTTATCCAATCCTCAATTAGGAAAAGTTGATAGCTTTGATAGGAGCAGCAAAAAGGAATCAACATTAAAGAAAAATTTGAGAAATCAATTCAAAATAGAACATTAGTAGAAGTAGTAAAAAAAGACATGTCAATTAAGGAGAAGACAAAGAATATGCCTTCGGATAAGATAGAATGACGAAAAAAATACATGTGGTTGATCCTAATTAGTCTGTTGAGGATCTATAGCTGACCCCAAGCTTTGGAACTAAAACTTAGTTGTTGTTGTAATTCGAAATAGAACCATTAAAAAAATGAACACCACGAATTTCTCATTTAGCCCCACTAAACTGCCTAAAATTCAGGTGATGAAGAAAGGAACAAAAAAAAGATCATTGAATCTAAAATACAAAAATGAAAACATTGATTATAATGTAATACTTGCCCAACAACCAAACAGAACGATGTTTCTTTTCAAAGTGTAATAACAGGTAATGGTGACCCAAATCTACGCAACAAAGCACCTTTTCAATATCAACTATAGCCCAGTAAACATCAATGAGACCCCAAACTTTTCATTTAGCCCCCTCGAACTACCAAAAACCCAAATTACAAAGAAAGCAACCGAAATAATTGTGCAGCAACCAAACGTAACAATCAACAATCTTTCTTTTCAAAGTGTAAAATTGGATGATGGTGATCACATTAACACAATAAAGCAACATTTCAAATAAAAATCAAGTATAGCCAAGTAAATATCAACCAAAACATAATAAAGTTTCAAATTTACCTTTACCTCTCCCTGCAGGTCTATCACTGTAAACCAAGCCCCGACCTCCCTCTTCATCGCACAACTCAGCTCTAACATTCACAGTCGACTCCTGAAGCGTTTCTGTTGCCTCTTGTTCCACCTGATTTGCCGCTTCCACTCCCAATTCACCCGCATCAGTCGTATCTGCCGCCGCTGCCATGGCCTCACCGGCTTCGACTGTCCCGGCAGCCAATCCACTCGCATTATCAGCTGGAACCCGATCACTGCTCCAACTACAGAAATCCAAGGGCTCCGTCAGCACTGCCATGGACTCAAGGAAAGAAGTTCCCATGAGCGCCCAAGCCTCCCCCAAGAAAACCCTAAGCGCTCGTAGAGCCTCCGTCCTCGTGTTCAAATTCATCAACCTCTTCGCCATCTTAGTGTCCCAGAGCGCCGCCTCCAAATCATCCCGCCACCGAGTCAACTCAGGCGTAACCAACTCGCTCTTCCCTATCTCCTCCAAATTCCCAATTCTGCCCCTCCATACCCTCCTCACCGCCTCGTAGTAGTTTCCATGCTTGTCCGGACTTCCCACCAGGTACTTCACCGTGCACTCCACCGCCACCGCGCAATACGCCACCTTCAACGAGTCCTTGATCTCAACCCCATCGCTTCGCTCCATCTCTTCAATCAATTCCAACGTCTGGAGTGTCGTCTCGGTGACCGAGGCATCCATTATTTCAGATCGGATTGTGCGGAGGAGTACTGTCTTCTTGAATCGCGAGTCGGCGCCAGAGACAGGGAGTACTTGGAGGAGCTTCTTGATTACATGGTCTTGCACCGTGCTTCGCATTAGGAATTCGGAAATCCACCGGCAAATGTCTGTGTCCATCATGACCATAATTTTGAGAAAACACGATCCGTTAGGGTTTGCCTGTCATGCAAGTAATTTGAGGAAAGACAATCGGTTAGGGTTCGCCATTAAAATTTTAGTTCTCTATTAAATCTAACGGTTTTGCATTGAAATTACATACTAGTATACTACCAACAGGAAATTTTCCCTCAAACCTCACTCCACAAGTTGGAAAATTTCCCCAACTCTTTCCATGGGCAAACTTGACAAGTCAATTCCAGTTATTAGCATTTTTTTGTCCCTCCTTTTCAGCCATTTCCATATCAAATTACTTGTTTATTTGTAGTGATTTTAAAGGATGTAAAACTTGTTTCTCAATAGTAAACCGAAAGCTTATACACCCAAAACTGATATCATCTTCAAGTGTGTAGGCGTTCAAAACCTAAAATAAGATGATTATATATATATATATAAGAAAAAATAAAAAAGAGGGGTTATGAAGATTAAAACCAAGGAAGGACATAAAATTAGAAGAAAGAATGAAAGAGTTACAGCAGAAGGTTAATTACGAGCTAACTTACACTCACACATCCAATTCCTGCGAAACTGGTGTAAGGCCTAGATTTTCCGATTCCGAATCCAGCGAAACTGCTTCCAGGGTTCCGACGCAGATATTCAAAGGTTTTAGAGAGGGAGGCAGATTTTTAGGGGTATTTCGAAGGTTTTTGGAATATAAAATCCACCACACGTGTTACAATTCCGTTAGATTTTACAGATAACTCATATGCCTAGTGATGTTGGTCGTTGGATTTACTGTTAAGTTTTGGTATAATTACAGTTTTGGTTCTCAAAAAAGACTTTGGCGTTTGTTAAACTGGTCTCTTATTTGTCTAGTGTGTTAAATTAGTATTCAACTTCTATCGTGATAGATAAAAAATACTAACATAGTTAACGATTTATTTTTAATATTAAAAAATTGTGACATAACGTGTTAATTCAAACTAAAAAAAATAAAAAATAGATCTAACTCATCAAACTTACTTTCTTCTTTCGTTTCATCTAAATCCCAAGGGTACCCAATAATTAGGCTCCCTAAAAAGACCATAATTATTGGGTACCCTAGGGATTTAGATGAATGGATGAGTTATAATATGAGTTAGCATGACACATCATAATTTTTTAATATTATAAATAAAAAAATAAAATAAAAACTTATCCACGTTATCTTTTTCATCAATCATTTAACGGCAAATATTATTTTGACACAAGGTTAAAAGGTTGAGGGCCAATTTGACACAGTTGAAAGGTTAGGGACCAATTTGACACAAATACCAAAGGTTAAGGACCAAGACTATAATTAAACCTTAAGTTTTTTACATATTGGTTGGGTTTATAGTTTGACCTTAATTTTCATCTAAAACAATTATTTTAATAAAATATTATCCAAATGCTTAATTAATATATTTTTTTACAATGATTACATTAGAAAAATAGCAAGATAACCTTAACAATATAGTTAAGTTCTTTTTAGTCATTTGTATCGAAAAATAGTAGTTTAAGACTAAAATTATCCAAACTCTCACAGTCTCACTAGGCTAAAACAACACCTTTTCATGAGTTTTACCAAAATGTTTAATTATGTTTTCAAAAACACTTTTAAAATTGCTATTTAAAAAAAAAAAAAACACGTTTTTTCAAATAGCTAACCCAAATGTACCCCAAACAATTGTAATCTATTACTTCATCACAAAGGCAAGTTGAGAGGGACACAGATAACTCCCCTTTAAAGGGTATAAATGTGTAATTTTGGCCAAAAAAAATATAATGGAATCCAACGCATCCTTTTTTGGGTATATTTATAACACCTTTTTAGGATATGGTAAAACTTAGATACAGTTTCTTAGGTCAAGTACATTAGGTTCCCCAATTGAATTTAAACACATGGTTGCATTAACCAATGAAACACAAACAATGTTATCTTTTCCAAGAATATTTAAATTCAATATATTTGAATTCAACTAGGAACCTAATGTACTTGATCTAAGATACTGTACCTAAGTTTTACCTTTTAGAGTATATAAGTGCGTAATTTGACCAAAAAATATAATGGAATCCAAGAGAGAGAGGCAAATAACTCCTCTTTAAAGCGTATAAATGTGTAATTTGGTTTCGCCAAAAAAATATAATGGAATTCAACGCATATGATATTACTTCACGCCTTCACGCATGATGGATATGCTATAATTGAGGGTCATTCTACAATACTCACACTCTTTTTGTAGGTATGGTATCTACTCAATTGGTACTATCTAATTTGATGTTAGTACTATCTGTTTTTTATATATATTAAATTTAAATAATAAATAAAAATTTAGAGTACCAAGTAATGTAATGGTAAGTACTATCATATGTGAGGTAGATACCATCACGTATGACATTGATATCATCAATGTGAGATTTTATCTATTAGAAGTACACTAACCACATAAAATTTCCCTATAATTGAATGACGCTGCACTTATAACTTTATAAAGAAATGATGTGTAAAAACGTGAGAGGGTCCTTTAGAGCATCTCCAGAAGCCTCGGTAAAGGCTCTCCTTCTCTACTTGTAGAGAGCAAAACCAAAAATTCTTGCTCTAGTAGACTAGCTTCAGCCTTTTCATTCTTCCTAAATGCTACAGTGTCTCTCCACATGTGAAGAGACATTGTAGCTCTCCACCACAAATAAAAAATGATATCCCTCACGCCAGACTTTTCTCTCTCTCACCTCTCACTCTCTTTGAACTCTCAACTACTCTCATCTCTCTCTCTCGCCTCTCCACCTCCATTATTTTTTATGAATCTTCCTCAACCCCATCAAAGAGATCAGAACCCACATCAAAGAACAACAAAGAATAAAAGAAGAAATAAATATAGTGGCTCTGGCAGTGGAGGGGCTGACAGCGTGGATCTTCGCGGTGAAGGGGTCGACGGTGTGGATCTCGCGGTGGAGGGGCCGACGGCGTGGATCTTGCGGTGGAGGGGCTGACAACGTGATTTGGTTATTTTGGATGACTGTTGGTTCGTTTTAGGTTGATTTAGGAAGAGAAGTAGTAGATTTGAGTGGGTTGATGGGTTTTGGGGTGTTTTTGAAGTTGCTGGTTGGATCTCTACCGGCAGATTGAGGATGATTTTGGCTAATTTCGGAGTGGGTTGATGGGTTTTGGGTGTTTGCTGTTTGTATTTGATTTTGGTTGATTTTGGAGTGGTGGTTGTTGCTGGGTTTTGGATGTTGGGTTTGCAGCTTGGTGGAGTGGTGGTCTCTTGGTAAAGTGGTGGTCGTTGCTGGAATTTTCTAGTATGTATGGGTTTGGTTGATGGGTAATTTTAGGGTTTGCAGCTTGAACAGCAACATCAACAAAGAGTTTGAATGATTTTTTATGATTGTTGGTAGTTGATTTTGGCTTAACAAATAATAAATAAAAAAGAATGTGGAAATAATATTTAAATGGGTATAGAGAAAGAATAAAGAGTGTGTTGGAGATGAGATTGATTAAACTAATAGAGAGTGGTTTTTTTCTCAACATGTGAAGAAAAAAATGAAAATACTATTGGAGTTGCTCTTACACTTACTCCTCATTTGACAAGCTCTACCCAAACACCGAAACACATTATTATTTTTTTCTAGAAAATTTGTTTATTTAAAAAAGCGGACCTAAACAAACCTGTGTTACGGTTTAAAGTTCAGGGAAGCTATTAGAGCATTCCCAACGGAAAATGGATTGTATCTCTATTTTACAACTCTAAAAAGCCACTTCTCTATTTTAACTACCCACTTTTACAAAACAACTCCCATCCCATTCTCTATTTTACAATAATCACATTAAAATATTATAAAATAACATTATTATTAACCCCCACACCCACGCCGGCAAACCCAAACCCACCACAACCCATTTTTCTAGAAAATTCCGGAAACCCCATCACCGCCGGCAAACCCAAACAGAATCCCCATCACCGCCGCGAACCACCATCACCAACAGATCCGGAAACAACCCATCACCGAAAACCACCAACCCACAACCACCTCCACCGAGCCTGACAACCCACAACCACCTCCACCTCCAAGCTGTTGACTTGAGTGGACCTAAACAAACCTGTGTTACGGTTTAAAGTTCAGGGAAGCTTTTAAGTATCAAAAACAAAAAGCTCAAAAGGTATTTTTTTTTTTTTTGGGTAGTTTCCCCTCTCTTTGTTTCTTTCTTTTCTTAAAAGTTCAAGGTAAACTTACCCCAAAAACAAAAACAAAAGGTTCAAGAAAAACAGCATTTTCAAAATTTCTATTCTTTTTACGTTCTAGCTACAATAAAACACATTTATAGGCGGATAGGCCTGTTCTTAATAGTTTCATTTTCATAATTATCTGTTTAAAAAAATAAATGAAAAAATGAAATAAAATAGGGGCAAAGATTTTCTCCAGGGCACTAATCATTGGGTTTATTTAATACTACACAAGACATCATCATCGGTGGTCAAAATGATGATGTCATAACAAATTTAAGTAATAATTTAAATATTTATAAAAATAAATAAAATAAATGCCAATTTGTAGAAGAAAAACAAAATCCATTGGATTTAGGTCAATTGCAAACAATCCCCCCTACTCTCGATTTTATACAATTGACTCTAAGCTATAAAAAATGACTAAATTGAGCATTCCATTTTACCTGTATATTTGATATGATATTAAAAGATTCACTAGTTTATATGATAGGCAGCACTCTCACAGTGTCACATCGATCGGACCCATAAACACTTACAAAGAAGAGGAGAAAAAGAATCAATGAGGTTATTGGTTTTCATTTTGGCCTAACCAAAAGTTTTCATGGGACCCTATAAGGATTAACTTTCAATGCTTCAGTTAACCTCCCCTCCGTTAAGTGCCAACTAGCACCCAATCACGTGTCCACATCATTTTTTGCCACACTATCTTACCATGTCATATATATCATATAAAAAATCATTAATAATAAAATGAAATTTAAAAAAAAAACCATAAAACTTTAAAAAAAGAAATCTGATCGTCAAATGTCTCTCTCTCTCTCATATGTTCTTGCCCATAAATCTCTCTCTCTCTCTTGATCTGAATCTGGATTACATAAGAAATCAAACTAGTCATTTAAAAAAATAAAAGAATGCCCAAATGAATCACCCAACGCACTTAGAACAACCCCAAAACAAAGATCCCCAATGCAACTATCAAATCCCTGTACTCACAATGAAAAGCTACTGTCCGATTAAACCGATTAAAAAAAGGAGGCGGGACCACCTTATATTGTAGCTCTCTCTTCTCTATGTGCTCTCTCTTCACTCTGTGCTCTCTCTACCCGAAATCTTGATTGTGTTTGATCCACCCATGGAAAAGCACTCAAACCTCTACCCCTTTAAATTCCATTGCCATCAACAAAAGCGAGCCACTACTCTTCAAGAAAGATTGCTCATCCACAAAGCAATCATGTGTGGTGTAAATAAATTCACTTCCAATTCAAATATTGAGGGCGTAATTTTGGACTTTTTTATTATTATTTTGGATTTGTTTGGTTGGTTATTTTTGGTTGCTGTACAGAAATTTCATTTGTGGTGGTTGAAAACACCCCCTTTAGAGGGCCAAAAATAGTTGAATCAATGAGACCGTCATGGGGGATTTCATTTGTGGTGGTTTTTGGTTGCTCTGAGGTTGATTTACGGTGGTTGTGGTGGTGGCGGGTGGGAAGGATTTGTTATGGCAGTTGGTTATTTTTGGTGGGAAATAATAATAAAGAAGAATAAAAAATATAATATTTAAATGGAGATAAAAGAATAAAAAAGTATATTTAAATAGAGTAGAGAGTGAAATAGAGAGTACTGCTGGAGTAAAAATAACTATAGAGTAGAGATAACTTTTGCCCCTGGCTTTTACAATTTTACCCATCCCGCTTGTATTTGTTTTATAAAAAATATCAATTTGATTATAAAATTTAATTAATGTCCCCCCTTAGATTTTTATTTTTTTTATTAAAAAATAAAGTATTACATTTATGTAAATAATTGATACATCAATTTTTTTTCTTTGTATTACTCTTATACCATATGTGGCTCATTAGATCAATAGATCAAAGTATATCCAAAGTATATTTTCTTAAAAATAAATAGGTATATATAAATGATTAATGCATTAATATTTTTCCTTAATACACTTATTTCATACATAACTCATTAAATCAAAACATATTTAAAATATATTGTTCCTATAAATAGATAAATAAATAGTATATTTTTTTAAAAGAAAAATTACAAATTTTCATTGAGAATTAACAATTTATTGATCCCAAAAATATTGGGACTAAGACTTAGTTCTTGTTGTGTTGTGGAAATTAGCAATATTATAGCAATTTGGATTAAAATATGATAGGCTATTTATTTGGATTAAAATGTTTTTTATATATATATTTATCTTGGCTCCCCTAAGAAAAAATTCCTGACACCACCACTGGACCTTTAATTATTGTTTCCATGAACATAGTTAATGGGCTCCATACCTTTTGGTTTTCCTTTATGGGCACGAGGTCGACCAACATGGTCGTCCATAGTGCATAGGTTGCCCAACGTAGGGCATGTTTGGTATGTTGTAATAGTTATTACACTGTAATAGGAATCAGTATTACAAGGAATAAAAGAAGCTGTAATGTAATAACTATTATCATTCATCTGTTTGGTAACAACATATGAATAGAACCCATAATATGTATTCTTTATTTTACTACAACATGATTAATATATGTGTATTGCTTATTATACGAGTATTAATAATTTTAAAACATTTTGGAGACTTGGATTTTGAATGTATATATATATATATATATGTGTGTGTGTGTAGAGAGAGAGAGAGAGAGAGGCGATTTAAAAACAAAGAAATGGAGACTTGTGTGTAGAGAGAGAAAGAGGGAGGCAATTTTTTTTTTAGAGAGAGAGAAGAGAGAGAAGAGAGAGAGAGAGAGAGAGAGAGAGAGAGAGAAAGAAGAGAGAGAGAGAGAGAGAGAGAGAGAGAGAGAGAGAGAGAGAGAGAGAGGCGATTTTTTTAAACAAAGAAATGGAGACTTGTGTGTAGAGAGAGAAAGAGGGAGGCAATTTTTTTTAAAAAGAAATGGAGAGAGAGAGAGTGAGAGAGAGAGAAAAAAAAAAGTTGTAGTTAAATATGATTTTTTGAATTTTTTTTTTTTAGTTATTACGTGATCTAAGAAATAACTATTACGCCAATTTTTGTAAGGAATAACTATTCCTCATTTTGAAGAATAGTCATTCCTAAGGAATAGTTATTCCATGTAAAGAAAGCATAATCAAACAACCGAATGGTTATTTCTTAGGAATAGCTATTACATTAGAAGATTTATTATAGTGTACCAAACGTGCCCGTAGTCTCCTAACATGGTCATCCATTGAACTCAACAACTTAAGACTATTCCTTATGCATAGTCACAATAGCTCACCTCGTACATAGGTCGATCTGATAACCTTGGTCTCGTCATGATCTCGATGCTTGGTCTCGACCTCAGCCACGAAACTTGCTAAGGTCGTCCTAATAAGTAATAAGCTTAGCCCTCACTAATTTCATAATTTCCTCACTCATCAATTATCATCAATCGTTATTACATAATCGAAGAAATACTGACAAACTATCCCTTTTTTGTTAAATAGGTTAATTGTGACCGTTTAAACTAACTCTAAATGTCATTTTAAAGTTTAAACTTTTGATATCCGAGGATTCTATTTGTGTTAATGTTTTTAGTAAATAAGATAAGTCTTATAGAAAATAGAGAGAGGGACATTGTATAAACGAGTCGATCAACATCAACAAGGGCCGAAAGAGGGATAGAGTTGATGGATTTGGATCCCAAAATCATACAAATGGATTTGGATTTATAACATTTGTACGATGGGAGCATATCCTGCATTTTCCCCACCAGGTCACGTAGGAGAAGCACTATTGGCTTTGTAAGCTACCTTCAACTTCTTATTTATTTTAGATTGACTTGTTTGTCAAACCCAAACCCAAACCCAAACTCAAAACCCTCGCGCACACGCTATATAAAAGTTTTGTTCCCATAAGACGGAGAGGGAGATATACTTTAGCAAACTCTCTACGTTTCACTCTCTTTAATCTCTTTCCCTCTTTCTTCAAAGAAATAAAACCATGGCTTCCGCTCGCTGCACTTTTTCTTCGGACAATATGGTAATTAAGTCTCCCAACGATAGTCGGCTATACAGGCTCATTGAGCTCGACAATGGCCTCCAAGCCTTGCTCATTCACGACCCTGAGATTTACCCTGATGGCCCTCCTAAAACCCTTGAGAATGGCGAACAGGTAGATGAGGAAAACGACGACGATGCCGAAGGCAGCGAAGAGGAAGAGGAAGAGGAAGAGGATGAGGATGAGGACGAGGACGACGAAGAAGATGAAGATGAAGAAGACGAAGACGAAGATGAAGAAGTTAAAGAGAAAGGAAAGAAAGGTTCTTCTTCTCAGACTAAGAAGGTTAGTCTTTGTTTGAATCTAAACAAAGTAACAGAATGTGAATCGAATTCGCCGTTTGGTTGCTAAGAAAGGAATAAGGAACTTCAACTCTGCAATACGCAGTTTCCATAAACTTGTGTGAATATCATATTCATTTGGTTTATGGTGTGCTTTTGATATTGCTATTAAAGCTTTGCGTTTTCTGATCTGGTTCTTCAATTACTCACTTAAAATTAGCAGCATTGGATTTGATTTTGTTAATTGGAAGTGTATGCGTTTTTGTTGCAGGCTGCGGCGGCAATGTGTGTAGGAATGGGCAGCTTCTCTGATCCTTTTGAGGCACAAGGGCTTGCACATTTTCTAGGTTTGATTATATCTCATTTATCTTACATGCAGACAGGGGGGGTCTATTTGCATCGGTTAAGTAGACCCAATAGTCAAAGGGGGGAAAATGCAATTTGCCCTAGTTTTTAATTTTTCCTAGAGAAGAAGTTATATTCAATTCATTTGAATGGAGTGGTGGATATGCGGTGCTCGAATCCAATGACTTATTGATTCATACTTTTTGAAAAGAATACTTAATTTGGTTATAGTGAGTTTCATTTCCATTTCTAACTCTTAATTTTTAATTTTTTTGGCCAAGAGTCTCTTGGGTCAGTGGCACTTCCGGGCTTTCCTCATAGGGGAGAGCTCTGGTTTGAATCCTGGGGGCAAAGTCCCTCTCAACTTACCGTAGCAAAAGAAAAAATCTATTCTATTTCAAACTCTTAATATTGAGCAATTGACCTTTTTTCTAGCCTTGATAGTTGGCTGCTTGTTTTGCTTCCCAAAGAGAAAAGGGTTAATGGTTGGTGGAGAGAGAAGTTGAAAATTCTTCATATTAAGGATTATTTTAGATAGTGAGTGACTAGCAGCTTACGAATATTAGATGCTTAGTTAGACATCAGGTAAAGCTTAAGAGTTTCTATGCAGCACTGAGTAATACTTTTGGATGTTACATGTCAAAATGGAAGATCTGTGTGCTGCATACATTTTCACAATGCCATTATGCAATCCAGCTGGATGTGTACGCGAACAAAACAAGCCCAATACTAGTCTTTCCCCCTTTCTGCTTCACTTTTCTTCATGAGAAGACATCGTCTTTTCTTTATCATTCCTTCATATTTGTAACTTTCTTATTTATTTTTCTTATCATAGAGGGCTTCTCAACATTTTCTTCTATTTCAATTTTCTATCAGCAATTCTAAACTTGATATACATACATTGCTTATAAATTCTCATTTTTTGCAGAACACATGCTTTTCATGGGGAGTACTGAATTTCCAGATGAAAATGAGGTCTGTTTGTCAATGTTATATTTAAAACACTACTTTTGAAAGAAAAAGAAATCATGGAGTGACTTTCCTTTCTATACTATTTTGAGAAATCTATAATTTTATTTGAGAGTTTTCATGTTGATCTCAATGCATTTGTTGTTTCTAGATCATCCTTACATTGATTTCTTTTACTTGGTTAAGAGTCTTATGCATGTTCTAGCTGTTGTGCTTATTTCAAGTTAAAACAGAGATTCATTATGTGTGTTAAGGTTATGGTCATTTGGGCAACCAGTTTGACTCTTATTTTTGCTAGTATGATAGTTACTTGTCCAAGCATGGAGGCTCTTCTAATGCATACACAGAATCTGAGCATACATGCTACCATTTTGAAGTGAAGCGGGAGTTTCTCAAGGGTGCCTTGAGAAGGTAGGTTCTGATTTATTTATTGTAAACTGTAGCCTTTTTTTTTTTATTGATCAAGCAAGGTTGTGGTATCCTTGATGCTTATACTTTGGCAGTAGATCTTGTTTTGTCTTGACGATTGCTACCAGTGTCTGAAACTTTGAAAATATCAATGATGGTCTTGCATATGTTGCAAGTACAGGTGTGAGTTGTGACATGAACTGGAGGAACTGCAGTTCTTTTTATAAGAAATTTTTCTTTGTTTAAGATGTTTATATTATTCTTATGTAACAGAGGAACAGTGTAAGGGGATGTTGGAACTGGAGTCTTATTAGATCAATGAATTTGAGTTTGATATTGCCCAACATTTTGATCTCATAGTATCTCACTGATTTTTAAACTGTATGAAAATTTACTTAAAACATTCTCCATGACGTGTAATCTAATATATATGGTACTATATGTATGGCGTAAATAGTGTTTCTGTTGCAATATATTTGCCAGTAGCATGATGTCTGGTCCCATACAGCCTTAAATTCTAGTTGTATTTGCCAAGATATTTATGAAATTGTTTGTTAATATGTTTTCTGATATATTTCATTTCCATATCAGTGAGGTGGTTAATAATTAGTTAGTCTCCTTGTTTTATCAGATTTTCTCAGTTCTTTGTTTCACCGCTAGTGAAAATTGAAGCCATGGAAAGAGAGGTACTTGCTGTAGATTCAGGTGTGTGCCACTCTTATCTGACTATAATGATTTTCAATTTTTCCTTTTCAAAAAGAGCTTCATTTTCGCTTACTTACAATTATGTTGCCGACATATATATATATATATGGAGCTGATAGATCTTTGTAAATTTTAATTCTTTTGTCCTTCTTGAGCTTTCTTAATAAATGCATTATTTATCAATATATATATATATATTATTGCTGATGTTGTGTACCGTAATGCTATATAAAATGGAATATAGAATTCAATCAGGTTTTGCAAAATGATGCCTGCCGTCTTCAACAACTTCAATGTCATACAGCTGCACCTGGTCATCCTTTTAAAAGATTCTCTTGGGGTAAGCTTGAATCCATTATGTTTTACTTTTTTGTCGAAATTGTCAGTTTAATGAAATAACAATTTTTAAAAATAATTTTCTGCTCTTTACATGCAGGCAATAATAAGAGCTTGGTTGATGCTATGGAAAAAGGGATCAATTTGCGGGAACAAATATTAAAATTGTACGGAGATTACTACCATGGTGGATTGATGAAGCTTGTTGTCATTGGTGGAGGTGAAGTTTTCTTTTCTGATTCTTGAGATATGATATGTTTTATACTGAACCATTTAGGGTATGCTTGAACTGAAATAGTTTTAACGTATATGAACTCAATTGTATTTCGGTGGAAGGATTTTCTTGTTTTTGAATGATCATATTGGATACCATGGAAGTGGCAGATTTAGGTGGTCTGGTGGTGATGGAGGTGTTGCAGTGATAATGTTATGGTGGAGATGGTGACGTTAATGATGGCTGTGGTCAATGCACCTCTTGGTGGTACCATTGATTGTGTGATTCCAATATCAGTAGGCTCTGATGTGACATTCCTATGTTTCAACTTGTTTGTATTGGTAGGGGATAGATGCGTTGGTGGAGATAGTGCTGGTCATCGGGTGAATGGTTGGAGTTGTGAGGTCGGTGGTGGTGTTATTAAAAACACCACTTAATAAAGAAAATTTTATCTCCAAATAGCCAGTGTAATTGTTCAGATCCACTTCCACTTTTTTGCATGTCAGTATTCTAAAGACCTGATTTGTTCCTAAAATCAAACATTTATTCATTATAAAACATGCTTTTAGGGCATAAATTGAGACTTCATCTGCAATTCTAATGCTTGAAAATTGAAACACATCTTGGGCCAAAGCCCTGGCTCACATGGCACTTCCTCATCTCACAAGTGTGAGCGGAGGGTGAGGTTGTGAGTTCAAAACCCCACTGGGTGCATGTGTTACTTACCAATCTTTTTTTGTTTTTGTTTGAGGCACATCTTGGTGTTTCCTTTGCTGTAATGAACTTATCAGTTCCTAATTTTAGTGTGCACTGGGTTCTTATAAAAAAAAAAAAAAATTTTAGTGTGCACTGGGGACTATTGTTTCATTATTGAAAGAATATATGCAAATGTTAATTTTAATGATGCATGTTGTATATACAGATGCAACACATAGAAGGAATTGATCAGAAATTTATTTAAATGTAACTCTGTTTTTTGCTGATATTAGTAGTATTATATTGTTGCTGCAGAGTCTCTGGATGTGCTTGAGAGTTGGGTTAAGGAATTGTTTGGTAATGTCAAAAAAGGTCCTCAAGTAAAGCTGGAGTTTAAGGCAGAAGGTCCTATCTGGAAAGCTGGTAAACTCTATCGGTTACAGGCTGTCAAAGATGTTCATATCCTCGACTTAACATGGACACTGCCATGTCTTCACCGAGACTATTTGAAAAAACCGCAAGATTATTTAGCACATCTCCTTGGGCATGGTAAGATATAATGTGGCTTATCTCAGATTGGTCGCGTCTAAAAAAAGTAATTACACACACACATACATGTATGCACATGCAAATGCATATATACACATTTATTAAATACTTGTATTTGCATGTAAATATGCCTCTCCAAAATTTTGTGCCTACCAATCACCTCTCCTAGACCCCACAAAGTGGAAGTCTTGTGCGCTTAGTACGACCTTTTTTTGTTGTGTGTGTGTGTGTGTAAATATATGAATTGAGTGAAAGATGGAAATGCTTACTGCGCTTGATGCTTAGTTTGATGATTGGTAACACTGTGGGGTGCTCCTCTTATAATGGTGCAATTGTTATGACGATTATAATGGAGCTCATTTTTCATTCATTGGATAATAACCTAACCTTCCCTTCTTTGGTGAAAGTGGTTTGTCCTAATTGTGCTTTGATTTATATATATATGAAGCTTCTGGATACATTTTGTAGAGAACAAGTGCAAGTGTGATGTATTACTGGTTATTACTCCCTCTGCCCCTTATTGTTGGTTCTGTTTAGAAAATCCAACTTTTTTAAGGGAACATCATCTAATGCATTGTCTTTTAAATAAAGAAGTATAATTTTCCAAAACTATCATTTTCATTTAAACTCAAGTAAAAAAAAGTATTGACTTTTCGAATAAACAAAAGGGTAAGTAGAAAATTATTAACATTATGTCCATTGACTTTTCAAAGAGGACTATATTTTGGGACATCCCAAAATGAAATAGAGGACCAACAATATGGGATGGAAGGAGTATTTTTTTTAAATGAATATATTATCGGTTACTCTGTAGAAGGAAAGTTGATTCATTCATTAGAAAAGTTTCAATAGATCTTTGTTGGGGTTACCCTGTCTGCATGAACATAAGCAGGACAAAAGGAAAACTGAAAAGAAAAAGCACTAAAGTTACTATACTCACTTGCATTGAACAATGAATTTATGAAATATATTGAAAAGAAAAATTGTGACCATTTCAGAGGGCAGAGGAAGCTTGCATTCCTTTCTAAAGTCCAGAGGATGGGTAACATCTCTATCTGCTGGTGTTGGGGATGAAGGAATGCACTGTTCATCTATAGCTTATATCTTTGGCATGTCCATACACCTCACAGACTCTGGCCTGGCAAAGGTAGTGTTTTTTATCTTCTTCAGATCCTTTTCACAGAAGAGAACATTTGTTACTCCTTATGTGAATGTTTCTTGATTGGAAATCAACTTCAGTTTTGGCTTTGCTTTCCTAGTGGCAGTTCAGGGATTTGATGAATAATAAAAATTTACATAATTGTGGTTCACTTACAAGGTTATTGAAAGCATCATTTCAGTGCTAAAGATATTATGTGAACCAAAATTTGCTTCAGCATTGTTACTTTTCTTTTGCTATAGGTTTGTGCTTATTTTGCAGATTTTCGAGATCATTGGCTTTGTATATCAATACCTTAAGTTGTTACGTGAAGTTGCCCCACAAGAATGGATATTTAGGGAACTCCAGGATATTGGGAACATGGATTTTAGATTTGCGGAGGAGCAACCTCAGGATGATTATGCTGCAGAGCTTGCAGGTTTTTTTTTTTTTTTTTTTCATGTTAGTGTTACTGGCATCTGGTTCCTTATGGAGTATTGGATCTTTGAATATGTGTCTAGTTTCTTATATTGTTGTCACTGCTTTATGTTGGTGTACTTGTTCTCTTCAGAATGATGGTTTATTTCATTTATCACTGACCTATGGAGATTTCCCTGATAATTTTGTTCCCGCTTTCTGATTTTTCTTGTTCCATAAAATGCAGAGAATTTGCTTCTTTATCCAGCAGAGCATGTTATTTATGGGGACTATGTGTACAAGATATGGGATGAGGAAATGGTAAAATATCTTCTTGGTTTCTTCATGCCAGAAAACATGAGGATTGATGTGATATCAAAGTCCTTTATGTCACAAGGTACATTCTTTAGGTCCACTTCTTTGTATTAGTATATCTTACTATATTGTGAACTTAGATTTTCCCTTTATTAGATAAATAATTGTGAAAGGAGTGATAAGAGTCTCATAAGTGCTTTTCATAGTTCATTTTTTGTGAATGAGAATGTTTCACTTACTCTATCACTTCCACCATTTTATATGTTTAGTTACAGCCCCACAGTAACTATTGGACTAGTGGTTTTAGTTCGAAGTAAATTATACATTGTATTCAAATAGCTGATGCTGGAACTTGTACTTTCATGAAAATGATTTAGCTAATAACATTCTCTCCTATTCTTTCTACTGTTCCAGATTCCCAATATGAGCCTTGGTTTGGGTCATGTTATGCTGAGGAAGATATTTCTCAAACTTTGATGGATTTGTGGAGGGATCCTCCCGAAATTGATTTTTTATTACATCTGCCCTCAAATAATGAGTTCATTCCATGTGAATTTTCAATTCGTGCTAATAGTGCATGTAATGGTCCTGTAAATTCATTGTCTCCAAGATGCCTATTCGATGAACCACTAATGAAGTTCTGGTACAAGCTTGATAGTACTTTTAAACTTCCTCGTGCAAATACATACTTCCGCATAAATTTGAAGAGGGGATACGATAATTTGAAGAATTGTCTCTTGACAGAATTATTTATTCTCCTTCTTAAAGATGAGCTGAATGAGATTATATATCAGGTTAATCACTTAACTTTTAAAAATAATGATTCTCTTGTGCTTAAAGATGACTGATTTGTTTGTGTCATGTTTGTTCCATGGAAAAACTAAATGCATTTCATTAAGCTTTGATCTATCTGTTGTAAAACTTGTCGCTATTGTAGAGCTGATTACTCCAGTGGCTCACAGCATGGACTTGAAAAGCAGTTGTTAGTTATCTGAAGATGATATCTTTGATTAATTAAAATATTGTAGAATTGTTTTCAAGAGTGGGTTGTGTTTTTCTTTGCAATATTTGTTGTTTTTTTAGGTTCATAGATTTTTTTTTAAACAATTTTTATATCACTTAGTATTTCATAGTTATCAATCATTATGTCATATAGTTCATATCTACAATTTAATTGTAGCATCCCATTATTTCTGTGTTTTAGTATTATATAGTACCTTTTTCAAAAGCCTTTTCTCTGGATGGCATAATTTACTTGTCATCAATAGAGGTCTCCTTTTTTCTTTCTTTCTCATTCTATTAATATCCCTATTTCATTTGTCTTTCAAATGTATGACATTCTAGGTCTGTTCATGACGGGAATCTTCATTTGATATCTGCAGGCCAGTGTTGCCAAGTTAGAAACTTCTGTATGCTTCTTCAGTGATCAGCTGCAACTAAAAGTCTATGGATTTAATGATAAGCTTCCAGTTCTCTTATCTAAAGTTTTGGCAGTAGCCAAATCTTTTTGGCCAACTGATGATCGTTTTAAGGTACATATAAATGTAGCTTTGCTTTTCCTTTCAGCTGTTATGTCTGGGTTGATTTGATTGCATTCAGTTGGGATTTGTTGCTGCTTTCTGTCTCGTTTGTGACTTACTGACAAGGACTCAAATAGGTTCTCAAAGAAGATATGAAGAGAGCTTTAAGAAACACCAACATGAAGCCTCTAAGTCATTCATCATACTTGAGATTGCAAGTGCTGTGCAAGAGTTTCTATGATGTAGAAGAGAAGCTATGCCTTCTAAATGACTTGTACCTTGCTGATTTGGAGGCGTTTATCCCTGAGCTTCGTTCCCAGGTCCACAAAATATATACAATGTTGGATTTTTGTTTTAGTATAATGCTGCAGGTTCTTTATTATTATTTTATTTTAAATATTTTATGAGTTCTTGATACTCAATATTGCCCTCCCACTAGTTGAATAAGTTTTGACTACAATGGCAATAAGTTGACCGAGTAGATTACTTAGTGGTTTCTCTATTATTCTAGTTTTGCAATAAAAATGACACTTATTCTGGCATGCATGTTCTACAGCTATACGTTGAGGGCCTTTGCCATGGCAATCTATTAGAAGAAGAAGCAATTGCCATATCAAACATATTTAAAACTAACTTCTCTGTGCCACCGCTCCCAATTGAAATGAGGCATCGAGAAGATATTATTTATCTTCCCTCTGGTGCCAACCTTGTTAGAGATGTCAATGTGAAGAATAAATTGGAAAGAAACTCTGTAATTGAGGTAACTGAAATTTGATATTTTGGTATTGCATCTATGTTTCCGTCAAGTCATATCTTTTATTGATCTCCTCTGACAACTTTGTTCCTTTTTTTTTTCGTCTTCTCTCTTCTTGATTGGTTTTGCCTTGCAGCTTTATTTCCAAATCGAGCAGGACGTTGGGATGGAATCTATCAGATTGAAGGCTTTGATAGACCTTTTTGATGAAATTGTGGAAGAACCATATTTCAATCAGCTGAGGTAACTGAGGCTGAAAGTAGGAGTGTATTTGTTTTCTTTTTTGGGGTGGGGGGGAGGGATTGGGATTGGGGGGATGGGAGTGTTACATATTTTGTTATCTGCATGTCTCTGTACCAAAAATTTACCTAAAAGGCAATTATTATTATTATTATTATTTTTTTTTTTTGGGGGGGGGGGGGTATATGAAGATTTTTTATTAAATACCTCTTCTTCCTTTTATTGTTGTTGATATATTCTCAAACTATACTTTAATATAGGACAAAGGAGCAGCTTGGTTATAATGTTGAATGTAGTCCACGTGTAACATACCGTGTTTTTGGGTATTGTTTCATCATTCAATCATCCGAGTACAGCCCAATCTATTTGCAAGGGAGAATCGACAACTTCATAAATAGCCTGGAAGAATTACTGGTAAGCTGTTTAAGTTCATTCCTTTGAAGTGCTGCTTAGCTTCTATCTATTGTGTGCTTAAATGTATGCTTCCAAGTTCCAACAAATTCTGCTGAGAGGGAGGGGCTGTCCTCAATAGAATTGATATCAGTGAACTCTAGTGATATAATCTTCTAGGCCCAACAATTTCTTATTCTGATAATACTAATATTCTAAATTGTTTATGTCCTTTTGAATGGATAATGTATGACAATGGCCTCAGAAAAATAAGAAATCTTTGCTGTTGGAATGATATTCCTGGCACTGAAATTGTCTGGAAATTTTTATAGCTTGTGTTTCAGACTGTAGTTCATGGACTCTCAATTTTGTAGCAACTCCACTTCTGTAATTGACGAGGCTCTCTTTTTAAAATTTCTCAAGACAGTGCCTTGTGATTTTCTTCTTTAATAATTTGTGTCTTAAGGATCCCTGCTTAGTGTTAACTGAATGAAGAGTTGGATTATTGTAGTCCCTTTTTTAAATTAGTTCCTAAATGCTTAAAATTTGTTGTGTAAGAATTTATGTATTTGAAAGCCAATTAACTTTAGCTAAAACGGCACCTCCTCCATCCCTTTAAAAGAATGGGTTAAGAGAGTTTTTTTTTTTTTTTAAGAAAAAGGGGGGGGGGGGGTGAATGCTAAGAAAGAGAAATCGTTGTCACTAAAAGGTCCTTGCCCCTCAAAATGACAACTGATGCCCATTTCATCAACAGATTGCCTGAAGAACTTACCATAAAAGGGAAGGACAAAAAAAGTATAATTGTATCTGAATTATATCTGCATTGCAGGATGGTCTTGATCAAGATTCCTTTGAGAATTACAGAAGTGGTCTACTGGCAAAGCTACTGGAGAAAGATACATCTCTCACATATGAAAGCAATCGGTTCTGGAGTCAAATTGTTGATAAAAGGTATTAATATAGCCTCTGTGGTCTGTTTAGGTGGTACTTAGTAATAATTAGTGTGTGATTGAATATTTAAATGATAATTATATGGAAATTTTCACCATATAATGCTCCACATGAAGCTTTGGAGCTTTCCTTAAAGTTATTGGATTATCACAACCATCCAGTTATAACTTTTTCTTGAACAAATGTTATTATTTTTTGGATTGACCATTGCTTATCAGATTGTGATTCCCACAGAATCTGGTATATAGTTGCTTGACTGATCAATTAAATTGCAGGCTTATGATGCATGTGAATAGAATATAGTTTCGCATATTATTATACCTTCTATGTATTGGTTTTTTATATCCACAAAGTGCTATTACAAATTAGGTTTTACTTTTCTTCATAGTTGGCTAATCCAATTTTTGGTGATGACCTTATATGGCTACTGATGAACAAACTTTTTTTTTTTTTTAATTTTTTTTTTTTTTTAATAAAAGATAGATAATTTTATTGATTGATGATGAAACTACAACCGAAAAAGAAACTAAAATATCAATTGAATAAATTAGAGTGCAATAACGATTGAATATGTTGTGGAATTTGATCCTTCATTGTGTGTTTTGGTGCATATGGTGGGAGCAAAACTCTAGATCTTTTGAAGGAAAAGAAAGACACTTCTTGGAGCTTAAATGGCTTATCCTTCATACCTTGATGGATTGGTCTAATGCATCTGGCTTGATGTCTTTCTCTTCTGTTTTTGATTTTTTGGATTATTGTTTTGTGTAATTCGTTTGAGTTGTGTCCTTAGCACACTCCCTGTGTACTAGGATATCTCTCCTTTTTTGATGCAATAAAACTTTTTATTACATATCAAAATAAAATAAAAATATGTTGTGGTACGACTCATAGCACACAAGTGTAGGAGAAACTACACATTCCTTTCATTTGCGCTTTTTTTTTTTTTTTTCAAAGGGCAGGGGGTGGGGGGATTTTACTTAGCAATCTTCGGCACATTGGTGACACCAATTTGATCTTAAAAGTAGCTTTTAGGTATGGCTAATTAGTTTCGTGTGGGTTAAGATCAAGTTACACTTGGTGGTGTAACTCTTTGTTAATATTACACCTCTTAATCTTCTTTTGGCATTGCTTCTATGATCTTAGGAACTTGAAATTTTATCATTTTATAGATGAGATATTTGTTGATCTTTTATCATCTTAATGTTTGCAAGCAAGGAGGGTATAAGGAGATAATGCAATTTAATGGTAGATTTGTCAAATCTTTTTCTACAGCATTGCTTCTATGATCTTAGGAAGTTGAAATTTAATCTTTTTATAAATTAGGTAATTATTGATCTATGATCATCTTGATGTCTTGCAAGCATGGAGGATATAAGGAGATAATACAATTGAATAGTAGATTTGTCAAAAATGTCATCCAATATAAAGTTATTAAGTGGTATAATATTAAGAAAAATGTCACAGTTTAATTTGTCAAAGATAATTAGCTTTTCATGAGCAGTCAGTTGGTTTTTTACTTGTTTCCTGTTTTGTCAGTTTACCCATTTCTTTTCTTGTTGCTTTCTCTGGTCCCATTGTGTTTGATCCTATTGAGACTTAAGGTTGTTGGGAAGCATTGTTTAAGTGACACGAAGTTGGAAATTTATGGAAGATCCTGATGATCATGACTTTTGAAATATGATATAATATATATATATATATATATATATTTCTCATTTTTTGCGACACTGACACTCGTTTTAACAAATGATATTATTGATATTCAGGTATATATTTGATATGTCAAATAAGGAAGCAGAGGAAGTGAGAGGCATTCACAAGATTGACGTTATCAACTGGTACAAAATGTATTTGCAACAATCATCTCCCAAGTGTAGGAGACTTGCAGTCCGGGTGTGGGGTTGCGAAACTGATATGAAAGAGGCTGAAACACAAAATAAGTCTTTGCAGGTCATCAAAGATATCACAACCTTTAAGATGTCATCTAAGTTCTATCCAAGCATTTGTTAAAACTGGACATATGATTCAAAGTAGAGTGATCCGTCTGAGCCATCCAAGGTAAATTGACCACAGGTTGTTGCTGGGATCAGTTTTATCTCATCCTCCAGGAAGACAATACGAAATCAAAATCATTAACCAGAATATTTGAGATTGATATATTCATGTAAGATAAATATATATATATTTTTTAATATCCATCACTCATTAATAAGATTATAGTAATTGATTATCAATTGCCATCTGGTTTGCTAATGCTATTTCCGTAGATTTTTATTAATTTGCAGACATTTTTTTCACAATATATATATATATATATATATATATACTGTTATATAATTTTGTTTATTTATTATTATTTGCGATTAACTGTTACATTATTTATTCCGCGTTGTTAATAACCAGGAGTCTAAACCAAATCTCTAAAGGAGGCGATTTTCAATTACTGTAGTCCAATGAGTTTGAAAGTTCTATACTTAAATGTGTTTTTATTGTCGAAAGGAAAATGATGGTTTTTTTGCTAAGAGAAAAAGGTAGGAGAGAACGATTAAAGTGGCTTTTCTATCTGGACATGAGTTACGTGACAATAGTATCATTTTGCTTGTTGGATATAGGCTTACAAACAGGAGATCCAATGAGTCATAGTTGTTATCTTAGTCTCACAAGGGCACTAGTAGGTAATGTGCGGGGGTGTGAGATTTATTTTCAAGCACTTCCCATTGCAAGATTCGAATTTGAGACATTCGTTCTTCAAACCAATTGTGAGTACGCACATTGACCATTAGACTACCACTCTCGGCAGTGAAAGGAAAATGATGTTGATAACCACATAGTGATAGACTAATATAGTTAACAATTTCTTTTCAAGACTATCATCTCTCTAATAGGCCGTTTTTTCAAAATAATGTTTTTTTTTTAATGTTATTTTGCTAAACATGTCCCAGTTGAACTTAATTTGAAAAATAGATATTGTTTTTTCTAAACACAAGATTGGCACCAATCTTGTATTTAACAAACATAATATTGCTAAAAACAAATTTTACCCTTCCGTCCCAACATAACCAGATGAGAGAAGACTACAATTTTTTTTAAGCAATCTTGTGTTTGTTAAATACAAGATTGAATAAATAGATGAATTTTGTCTTTAGAAAACCAAAACATTTAAGCTGAATCTTGTCTTTGCTAAAGACAAGATTCATTTTAAAATTTTGAATGTGCGGTTATGGGAGCATGCGCACTATGTAATTTTAAATGAATCTTGTCTTTTGTATAATTTAAGTTGAATCTTGTCTTTTCTAAAGACAAGACAAGATTCATTTAAAAAAAATTGTATGGGCACAAATATTCAAATTTTGGTTTAGAAAAGACAAGATTGTATAAGTTTTAACAAACTTGTTTTTCAGGAAAAAAAAGAAAAAGAAAAGATTAATTGTAGATCTAGTTGCACCCCAACTACTAAATTTAAATTTAAATCTTGTTTTTCTAACAAACAAGATTGCACCAAAAAAAATTAATAATAATAAATAAAATTATTTTCACTAATCTTGTTACAAGATACAAGATCTATATTTCAAATTAAGTTCTATCAAATCATGTTTTATGGATGTTTGTGATTTAAAAGAAAAATATGAAGAGATAGAGAGGGACGAGGAGAGAGTTATGATACAAAGAATATTGTAAGAAATAAGACAACACAATGAGACTCTTGTAATGTTCGACTTTAGACAGACCCTGAATATGATCAACTGTGTGGAGCTTCGAGAATCATGATCCTAAGGCAATCTTAAAAAGATTAATGCAATCTACACCAGAATTTTTTATTTTTTATTTTTTTAAAAAGAGGGCTGCTAGTAAAGTCCCAAACCCAACTCAGTATAATCTCTTCAGGAGCAGACAAGAATCATATTGCAGCCAAAGAGCAATATTCCCTATTATGGGAAAAATATTGAGCAGAGGGTAGGAAGATGCTCTTTTTCAAGTTGGGAAGTTAATTTCTCTGTTAAAACGGTGGCCTTCATTTGTCTTTTTCTGGTCATTTTCATGTTTCATATGGTTTATCCTTTATCAAATATATTTATAGTTGATTGAATGATTCCAAATGGATTATAGGTACATGAATGGACCGCAAAGCCGGAACTTGCATGTGCCCTTAACATGGTAGGACCGACATGATATCGTCACACCAGTAAGACTACAATACCAACTGAAAACTATTGAGCTTTTTAGTAGTGATTTGGTGCCTCCTCTAGAAGAAAATGACAATCCTCTCTCTGTTTCAAATGGGAACTTGTAATCCGTTGAAAAACCCATTGTCCAAGTTTCTGAAAACTAATTAATGTTCCAAGTTCGAACTATTAAACTATTAAACGTTAATTATATGCTGCATACTTGGTACACCACAAAATCCAAATTTGGCAACCACATCTGAAGCTAGCTCTGTACTGCCCATCATGCATCAATTATCAAGATAAATATGGGCCACAACATAATTGAGTCATTATGTAAAACCAACATCGATCCCAGAGTACGACTAATGGAGCTCCTTTTATGAGGCAGTTAAGGATTTACACTTAAAAATGTAAATGGCATAAAAATATATTGATAAAAAGTGAAAGCTCGTGCCGCCTACAATGCTTCTCTGCTCTTGTCGTTGTTGTTTGTTTATTTCCTTAAATCAGTTTTGGTATGTCAAATCGAGTTATGAAAGTGTCTGAACAGCCATCGTATAGATTGATGGAACGTGGAACCGGTTTGTATTTTGTTTCTAAAGTATTCATTGTTTAGTTATATAAACAAATATTACTAACAACTACCTTCGGGTTTTATCTTTACTTGCTTAGAATCAAAAGTCAAGCAACATATCACTCAGAACTAATACAAATGTTTTCAGCCAAAGAATCACTTATCTTACAAGTAAGACATTCATAAACTTACCAAACATCACATGGTTCATTAACTTATTGAAGATCTAAAAAGGGGAACCTCACTTTCACCAAAAGAGAAAAAGATGTTATAATAACAATAAAATTACGTATATCATAAATGGTTACAATATTTTTCACAACTGTGATAAGTTGTTAATAATAGATAATAAAATAATGTCAGATGAGAATTAATAAAAACTTGTTAACTCAATTATTGTGATCATTTGTGTTTTTAACATTACTTAATGGTTTAATGATTAAAATTAGCCTTTTACTTAAACTTATGGGAATAAAAAAAGGTATAATGTATAAGTTTACTTGCTTACTATCAACAACTTTCGGTTTTTTCTTTACTTAAAAGAATGAAAAATAAATAATACATTTTCAGAATTTTCTACAAAGTAGTGTTAACAGCATAAAAAAGCCAAGAGCTTTATACTTTAATGGAATTATATCTTCTCCTTTACAAAAAGAGCCAAGTTAAATTGTTATAACTATCAAATTAAAAAAAATTTAAAAAACATCCTTAGGCCTAGAAATATGTAAAATGGATTTTGTGTCGAGCTACCAAACATATCTTCACCTCACCTTGCTTGCCCAGTTCAATATTTCCACGTCAGCACCCTACTATTCAATATAAGTTGGCTATCCATGTGACCCAACGTCCAACAAAAACAGGACATGGTCACATTTGCATGTCTGCCACACCCACGGAAGACTCATAATCTAGAATTCGGTGGAAAATGATTGTAAAGGCAATCAATGTAATTGATAAAATGTATATCATATATTCATAAAAAATAAAAAATAAACCCATAATTCAAATCACTCCTTGTATGTTAATCTGCATCAGCAAATTCATTGTCATTTTACTCTCAAAATCTTGAATTTGACCTGAACTAATTCAGTCAAAACCAAAAGCTGATATTTTGTTGCCTTAATAGTTAATACCGCTAAAAGGATATCAATTATCAAGGCCGTTGAGGTGCAACTTTTCCTGTGATAAACATAAACATGCACTCTTCAAGTTGAAGGCCACGGATGCCTTTGTGCGTGGGTCACCCCTTTAACACTATGCAAACTTTTGTCTTTGAACCAACTTGCACTTAATTACATTCCACGGGCTTAAAAAGCATGCAGGCCCATAGAAAAAAAAAGGTACTTAAATGCTTATCTATTTTGGTGAATTGGCAAGCATGCCCTCAATCCTACTTCCATCTCTATAATTTGAACACAACCATACATTAAAAAAAGAAAAGTAGAGAAGAAGAAAACAGTATAAATGATTGGAAGTTGTAACCTCTTGTTTTCCATAAGCAAGATTTCCGCCATGTGCAAAGATACCATATAATCTCTTAAGACCCTACCCACTTAAAATGATAGTCCAAATTAGCCAAATTAATTGAACCAAGCTGTACTACTTATCTATAATGAAAATTGGGAAAGAAAAAAAAAATTAAAAGAAGCTTCCCAAACTAGCGGAAAAAACGAAAATTATAAAATTATAAAATATATAATAATGTATAAGACTATAAGTTAAAAAGAAAACGGTTGAAAAATGCATGTGCAAGTGCAAATGCAAAAGGTCTAGTAGTCTAGATCCACGGGCTCAGCGGTTGGTAGACCCAACTAGAACCAGCGCATGTGCACTTGATTTTCTTCAAATTGCTAATTTGTAGTTTTGGCCGGCTGTCAGTCACCACCTATTGTATGTAAGTGTAACTCAGTTCCTTATAAATAGAAACCCCCTCGTGTATTATACAACACAAAGCAAATTACACCTGCCTGTCTGAAGTCTAAACTCCTCTGTTTCTTTCCTATCATAAAGGTTTACAATGGCAGCAGCTAAGGCATTCTCCTTTACTCTTCTTCTTTTCATTATTCAGCTACACTTGCTTGGAACTACAGCTGATTATGGAGGGTGGGAGAGTGCACATGCCACTTTCTACGGTGGCGGTGATGCTTCAGGCACAATGGGTGAGTCCAAGCGCTACTCAATTAAGTATTTTCTATAAATAACGAGTGAGTGATGCTAGAAATATTACAAATTTTATTATATAAGTTTTGTAAAATATTGTGTCATCAATCACAAAAAAAATTAACACTTTCATATCTATTGTTACGTCAATTTATAAATATTTTACAGTCAAATTTGTTATAGCTTTAGCATTTTCCATACTATATGCTTAACAAATCCAATCAAGGCGTAAATTAAGGTATACTATTTAATTCTCTACTAAATAATTTTTTATTATTTAAAATTAATGAAGTCAAAATGTCTGTACATTCAATATCAAGAAAAAACACACAATCCCTTGGATTTGTGTACATATATATTTTTGTGTGACAAAAATGGACATTCTAGCTTGCAATTGACCATTTAATTTTTCTTAATCTACATCTTTCTTCTTTTGAGAATTGTATTTGATAGAAGTTTTTGCCTTATTTAGGAGGAGCATGTGGGTACGGGAACTTGTACAGTCAGGGGTATGGAACAAACACTGCAGCTCTAAGCACAGCCTTGTTCAACAATGGCTTGACCTGTGGTGCTTGTTACGAAATGCGATGCAATAACGACCCCAGATGGTGCCTCCCTGGAACCATCACTGTCACTGCCACAAACTTTTGCCCTCCAAATCCCGGATTGTCCAACGACAATGGAGGATGGTGCAATCCTCCACTCCAACATTTTGACATGGCTGAACCAGCTTTCCTCAAAATCGCGCAATACCGAGCTGGAATTGTGCCCGTGTCCTTCAGAAGGTAAGACAAATTGATAAAAGTCATAAATTACATATATTTATAAATGTTGATATCTACTGTAAATGGTGTCGCACATGTTATATGCAACAATATTATCTTATCAATAAAGTTTCAGACACAACAAATAGTCACAATATTTTTACAACTGTCAATGTGACAAGTAATAAATTACCGACTAATATGTAAAATCAATTATTGTGAAAATATTGTGATTACGTAGTATTGCTCTTTGTTATAAGTTACATATAGTTTGCCTTTGCTAGCTCAATATAGTAATGTGTTTGTGTTAATGATTACAGAGTGCCCTGTGTGAAGAAAGGAGGAGTAAGATTCACCATCAACGGCCACTCTTACTTCAACCTGGTTTTGGTGACCAACGTGGGCGGTGCAGGGGATGTTCATTCAGTCTCAATCAAGGGGTCTAGATCAGGGTGGCAAGCAATGTCAAGGAACTGGGGCCAAAACTGGCAGAGCAACTCGTACCTCAACGGTCAAGCCCTGTCCTTTCAAGTCACCACCAGTGACGGTAGAACTTTGACAAGCTACAACGTGGTACCTGCTGGTTGGCAGTTTGGTCAGACCTTCGAAGGGAGTCAATTTTAAATTTTCTATTATAAACTTTGGAGGTAGATAATCATATATATTATTTGTATATCTAGTTGAACCTGCTTTTTACAATTTGTAACATGTAAGAGCCAGAGTGAGTGTGTGTAGTGGCTTTATAATGCTGAGGTGGCTAAATAGCACCCGCAGGGCCTTACACATAATTAGTTTTGAGAATTTATTTCTCTCATTATTCAAGTTATATCGAATTTCCCAATTGTATCATTTATGATATCCGAAACTAATGAGCAATTGGTATAAGAATACTGTATTTATCCATAATATATCCTATATTCTCTCGTTTTATAACGAAATAGCTACCATTATTCTTTAAGAATTTTATTCTTTTCACTCGTTATTTGATACAGACCTTTTGGATAGAGCGTTGAACATAACATATAAGTCATAACCATAACAATGTAGTGGTGACAATATCCATTGTGTTGCACTTGCACCATACCCCGACTAATGAGATCACAGGCTCACAGCAATTGTTTTGCGGCTGAAATACCATCATTAAAGATCATGGACTATCTTAGATGCCCAACAAAAGGAAGGGTTACTACTTACTATAGTGTATTTTCTTCAATATGGAGTGCACCAAGACTAAACAAACTTGGGCCAGACATATATGTATTTTTAAATCTCTTGGGCCAGACTTAGATATGCATAATAGAATGACTAACCTCTACCTCTAATGGGCCAATGTAATCTCCCTCGTTAGTTGAAACTTGAAACCCACCCCCATCTCCAACTTCCAAAATTATCATCCATACAACTTCACAAAATAAGCAAAACCAACTACAAAAGGCCCGACCATAGAATGCTTGACATAGAACCCCAACATGCAGGGCAGATCCAAGATTTTTTTTTTTGTTGGACAACTAAGAACTTATTAATTATATCAAATTTATAAAATAGACCATACAAAAACTATATTTTACCACATGAATCTTCAATAATCTAAGAAAGACAATGATATTAAAATTCTAATCATAAGTTTATAACGTTTACAAAAACTATTAATTATTTATTTAGCACATGCCTAGCTAGCCATTGACTTTCCACTTTTCTTATTTTTTGGAAGTGACCTTGACCCATAAGTTTTTTTTTTTTTTTTTTTTTTTTTTTTAAATTATACAAGTAGTATAATGGGACAGATGAAAAACTTAAGTGGGGGCAAATTCAAAGAAATTTCAATTTATGCAATCATTCCATAGGTTTTTCAAATTTTTAGTGGGGGCAAGTGCCCCATTGCCCACACCCACAATCCCCAATGGTCAAAAAAGTGCCACAACCGTCACCCAAAAACACAATGCCCAAAAACAACCACAATTTTAATAGGAAAATTGTTGTGAAATAAAAATATATATAGCAAGAGAAAATAATTTTGAAGATGAGAATATATTATGAGAACTCTCTCTGTATCAAGTGGTCATCTACACATTCAAAACTTGTTGAATACAATTGATCTCAATCTCATTTTCTTCTTCTTACAATATTATAACTCTCACACATTTATAGGTATAAGATGTTTGTCTTTTAGGTAGTAAACTTGCCGTGTGTGAATTCGTAGGAGGAGATAAAGTCGTGCACTCATTAAATGGTGAACATGCTTTGTCTCTAGCATAAAGTAATTCACCTTTCGGTGAATGAGAATAATTGCATTCACCTAACACCACATGTGATATAATCCCATGTGAACCCATGTGAACAGAGTTAACAAAAGTTGTTATGACTATTATTCACAACAAAAATAATATATTCAAAAACCTTTTCTATTTTTCATTATGAAATTTATAAATAAAAAGAGACAAGAATTCGCATTTATTCCTTCAAAATGCATTCACAAGCTTGATTCATATTCATATTTTGTATTGAAATTGAGTGATAAAATTGGACAAAGTTATGCGGCGCTCCATCATAATGGCAATCTTATAGAAAGACTAAATTGTTACATTTACAATTTTTTAGGACTAAAAAACATTTTAAATTTTAGAAACCAAATAAAAGTTTACCTAAATTTTTTATAGACCAATCGTATATTTTCACCTAATATATAATAATGGTGTTTTTTATTTTCTACGATAATAATAATTTGAGACGTTGAGGAAAAAAAAATAGAGAGGTGAAGATTCTTAAATCTATCCTAAAATGAGTACAGGTAACTTTTACTTATAAATAATAATTTTTTTTTCTTTGCTTACAATAAGTGGGAAGGGGCTTCAAATCCAAGTTCTCTAAGTCAAAATAATTAGATAATACTACTAAACTACAAGATTCTTGATAGTTGTTTAACATGTTCATATATATTAGAGTAATAATCTTAAACATTAAAAATGTTAAATTTATCTAGTCTATACTAAATTATATATTTCCACCAAATCATAACAATGAACATGCAGATCAATGATGAACATGAATTGAGATTAGAATTTCATTTTCATTGGATTCAAAATCAAAATATATTACCGATCCCATTTGCATAGTATATTAAAATTCGAATATACTAGGCACCGAAAGGAAGCCATACATCCTGAGATGGTAATTGATTTTTCTAAGACACTATTTTATGGTAATATTTTGAAATACATTGGCTAATTCACCCTCTTCACGTTTGTTTATTTTATCAACACCCTTCACCAAACCGGTCAAAGTCCACACTTCATAAGTACGACATAATTAGTTTAGGTAAGACATCACTTAGCAGCTACGTTAAATTGGTTAATCTTGCAATCAGAATCAAAACCATGGGAACACGAACAACCATATTGACCAGAGCGGGGCCTTCTGTCTCTATAGCCTATAGTTGGTATGTCATATCATTCACATCAGGCGCTAAACTGGGAATCATCTATGAAATCTTATAATCACAAAACCTTATTATAAAAGTCCTACTTTATGAGAGTATTAAATGCATATTTATCAATACCAATAATATCTTTAACGAAAAAAAAAAAAAAAAAACTAAAAAAGTAATAATATATCTATTCTTCACAAGAAATTCAAATTTGTGCATAAAGATAAACAAATAAATAAAAAGACACACGAAGAATTTGTATAGGCAGAATCTGAACACCTAATGAATTCATACAAACAAATATACATTTTTTTTCTTTCTAAAATCTTGAAAATTAATTAATTTATAAATATTAACACAAATTTCATTTTATATGAAAAAAATGACATAACTTAATGAAAAGATGATAAATCTAATAAAATAATTTAAATAAATTGCTATAAACTCACATTTTTAAAACAGTTTTGAGTATAAGGAAAAAAACATACTAACTTTTTTTTTTTCTCTGTAAAATTAATTAAATTATTTATTTATCCATATTTTTAGTGGAGTTTTTTTTTGGTCCTTAACCTTAAAAAATTTGCCTAGGGCTTGAGCCTCTCCTACTCTTGCTGACCATAGATGCCAGAGCACATAATTATAATAATTATAAATTCACCTGAGTTATTCCCAGGATCTTCCCAAGGATTTCGCTTCTCAAATCCCCAACGGTGAGATTTTCCCTCTTTCTCTCATTCTTTGTCCGGATGTGTCCTAGCAAGTAGCGGATCTAGGGTTTCGGAATTCTATGCTCTGCGCAAATCTTAATCAAATCTTTTATTATTTTGTTTGGCATTGTCTCAACTCAGCTGCCTTGTGCGTCAACTATCTCAGATTTTTCGATTAAATTATGTCCGACTGAGGTACGGATTCGCAGATTTCATTTCCATACATTTTTACGTACATTTTGTTGTAGCAATGCTTACATGTATAGAAAAATGTATTATTTGTGTGTGAGATTGAAAATGTTGATTGCGAAGAGATTGGATTGGTATTTGATATATAGATCTAGATAGATTGAAGAGAGGTGAGCGCGAAGATGAGTGAGGGCCAGAAGTTCCAGCTCGGGACCATTGGGGCTTTGAGCTTGTCAGTGGTGTCTTCGGTCTCCATCGTGATTTGCAACAAGGCGCTCATTAGTACGCTTGGTTTCACTTTTGGTGAGTAAGCCATGGATTTGGTTCATAATTATCATTTGTTTTGTTATTTTCAATTAACATGCCATTGAGTATTGGTGCTTAGATCTATGTTTTTAATCAAAACAATTATTCGGATCCGATGCCTGTGTATGATAATTATAAATTGGGTAAAACTTAGGTACAGTTCCGTAGTTACTAAATCTTAGGTTCCACCATTAAATTCAATCATGCGTTTGCATTGGTCAATAAACTACATGGTTGAATTTAGTTGTCATTGGGAAAGATGACATTGTGTGTGTTGCATTGGTCAATGCGGTCATGTGTTTGAATTTAATTGGAATGCTTAAGGTCTACCTTTGTTTTGCAATATTTGAAAATGTGTTGGAGGAGCTATTTTACTTGTATTGCTTCTTTTTTGATTGATAATATTGTGGTTTCAATGGTTGTGGAGGTTTCCAAAACCACTTTGTGGATATGAGGTCATTGATTTTGTATCAGGGAATGTGTTAGGAAGTAGTTAGTCATTTCTCATAAATGGTGGTGGCTTTGAATTGTTAGTGTTGTCGTATGTATTTGTTTACCATTTGGATCTTGATGTGTAGTTGAAAATACTAACTTACGATATGTCTTGGTGCAGCCACAACCTTGACAAGCTGGCATCTTCTTGTCACGTTTTGTTCTCTTCATGTGGCATTATGGATGAAAATGTTTGAACACAAGCCTTTTGATCCAAGAGCTGTAATGGGTTTTGGCATACTAAATGGAATCTCCATTGGACTTTTAAATCTTAGCTTGGGTTTCAATTCTGTTGGTTTTTACCAGGTAAACTACTCTAACTTATGGTCTGTAATTTTGTTATTGTAACGTCATATGGTTTTATCAATGGGATGATTACATGATTTGGTTTCTCATTATGTGGCATTCCCATTCTGAAGTATAAATTTATGTGTTGGTAGTGCTCAAAATTTACAAAGAATTTTTTACGTGGAATGTGACTATGTGCTATATGATTTATGCAGTCTAAATTACTTGTGGTCAATCTTTCTTGTGCCCAAACTCTGCCTTATCTCAAAATTTCATCCATATATGCTTACTTACTTTTAATTTGTAGTGTCTTGAGATATTATGTATTGCACTACCATGTTTTTATCCTTTTTCAAAGTGGTCCTGTATATTACTCGACCCTGTCACCCGTTATCTCATCTTATATCTGTCACACTACTGTTTCATCAATTTTAAATATTAATTTGGACATTGGTTTCTGAACAATTATCTCTCTTCATTTTGTATGTTAGATGACAAAACTGGCGATCATTCCCTGTACTGTTCTTTTGGAGATTCTTTTCTTTAGGAAGATATTCAGGCAAGTTTAAATCAGGCTCCAACACATGATGTGATAGGTTTGATGTGTTTTTATTTTTTTTATTTTATGTTTTTCAAATGTTTATATGACTTCTATCTAATTTAAATAAAGCACTTTAAGCTTTCTGCTTTGGAGTGAATTTGACTTTGTTAGCCCAAATGTATTCCTAAGAATAGGTATGTGAGGTGTTCATGGCTGATAGCTAGTACCTTAATTATTTGTTTTGATTTTTATACATCTACTTTTAAAGCTCCCCTTTTTAATGTGATTACACTTGTGTACACAAGCGTATAATCATGCTTGCACTTGATGTAATGCCCGTGTGAAATATGTTAAACATGCTCATATGCAAAAGGGTACATTGTGAAGAGATGATCGATTATCTTTTCATTTTCTCAATGATAAGAAATTCTGGAAAAAAGATGCCTTGTGGTCGGTTCTCTTTAGGGGCAGGATTTTGGGTCTTGGAGCAACAGCCAAGAAAGAGCCTTTACTTTGCAAAAACACTTAAGGGATGCATATTGATTTTGCTGAGAGGAAACAGTTGGTGCAGAGAGAAAATGTTGACTTTGGTACAATAGAGTCTCTAATGTCGATTTTTTTAATTAAAAAAAAAGAAAAAAGAAAACCCTTCTTGACTTATATTTTGTAGTAAAGGCAGTTTGGAACAAAGAAATTGGTATCAGTGATGAGTGATGACCCTCTGCCTCTTGAAAACGACCTAAGCTGACTATGAAACATTTTCCATCATTGACAGCGCTTGGCCTGGAGCAGATGGCCTTTGCACAAGTTGCTAAGATGCTTGTAGTAGACCGACTGGCTTGAAGACATTTTGCTGCCAATAGACAATAGAAGCTTGGGATTGAGGAAGTCACCCTTTGGCATTTGAATGGTTATCTTGGAAATGAAATACTTATATAACTTTTACAAGTCTACTGGATGATATCTGTAGTACTTGGAGAATGCAGACATTTGTGGTTTCTTGGTCATGATATCTAATCTTTAATGTGTCTTCAGTAGTGAACTGAACTACTGTTTTCTTTGTTTCTTTCTTTTTCCTTGTGTGAAAATCTATGTATTTCTTGGGTAGCTTGTGCATGTTTCTGACCTATGTATGCCTTCTTCTGTGATCTTGTTTATCTGTGATGGTTTATCTACGTGAAGTGGGTTTCTGCTTTCGTAATTCTTGGTGGACCTATTCTGCCCTGGATGTACTCTATTTGTATTAAATATTTTTTTACAAACGTGTACTGATGTTTCTTTAACTCTATTACAGTAGGACTATCCAGTTTTCACTTGTCATCCTTCTTTTGGGTGTTGGAATTGCAACAGTGACTGATCTTCAACTCAATGCCCTCGGCTCCTTCTTGTCTCTACTTGCAGTTATCACAACCTGTGTTGCTCAGATTGTATCCTTAGCTGAAGTGTCTTTTACTATGTTGCGTGTTTTTTGTATCTTTGATATGCATTCATGTACCTAGCAAAAAGAAGAAAGAAGAAAGTATATATATATATATGTGTGTGTGTGTGTGTGTTTTATATGTAATGCTTGCTTTTGATTCTGCATTATACAAGTAAATGTCATGTGTTACTGCATGGCCCGATATTTTGTTGTGGTTAGTGAAATTGTTTTTGTTGTATAAGAACTTAACCAGCTATTTTCAGATGACTAATACCATACAGAAGAAGTTCAAAGTTTCTTCAACCCAACTTCTCTATCAGTCTTGCCCCTATCAGGCAATAACTTTGTTCATCGTTGGCCCATTTCTGGATGGGCTTCTGACTAATAAAAACGTTTTTGCTTTCAAGTTTACCCCTCAAGTGCTGGTAAGAATCGAAACACTCCCTAGAAACTCTTCCCGCCCTCCTCCCCTCTGTACCTCTTTTTGTAACTTCGTTTTGCTTAATTTAACTATCCTATATGTTTTGTCTCTATTGCAGTTCTTCATTGTCCTATCCTGCCTGATTTCTGTCTCTGTAAACTTCAGTACGTTTCTGGTTATTGGAAAGACATCTGCAGTCACTTATCAGGTCCTAGGACATCTGAAAACGTGCCTAGTTTTGGGCTTTGGCTATGTTCTACTTCATGATCCATTTTGCTGGCGCAATATTTTGGGGATTTTGATTGCTGTAGTTGGGATGGTACTCTATTCTTACTGTTGTTCCCTTGAGAGCCAACAGAAGGCTAATGAAGCAGCTGCACAGTTGTCCCAGGTAGTTCAACATCTTTCCTTACCTCATCATATATATATAGGGGTTTTCATTTTTTTTTTTTACAATTCGATACTTATAAGTTACAACGAGGGGAAGGGGAGATAGGAACCCTGGTTCTCCTCATAAAGGAGGGTAGACAGTGTTGTGTCACTTAGCTAGAAGGCTCTTGGCTCATATCATTTTTCTTTAGATAATTATTGGTTAAAGAATTAAACAAAAGGTGGATCTCCCACTTCCCCAAGGGCTTTGTTATTACGTTTCTCTCAGTAAACTCCATTTCTAATTGGTTCTTTTGTTGTCATACATTTCTTATATCTCTATATTCTTGCAGCCCTGTAGTATTCTTTGCATATGTAATGAATATTCTAAACCTCTTTATTTTTGTTGCAGACAAAGGAAAGTGAATCTGATCCTCTTTTAACTGTAGAAAATGGATCTGGGATTTTAGCTGATGGTGTTGTTACAAAAGCCCCTGTATGGAATTCAAACAAGGACCTACATGCATAGAACCTTTGTAACTATTGATTATTATTTTGCCATAGATCAAAATTGGCAGATAAACCAGCCCAGCGATGAAGATGTTGCTGGTAAGGTCATCCATGTGCTTCACAGCAACGATTTGTCGATCAGAGGTTATAACTACTCTGTAACGAATTTTCAGAGTTAAAAGAAATAGTATCTTCTTATATAGCAGTTTTGGTTAATAGTTATTTACGATTAGGCTTCTTAATGGGACGCATCCCAGAATTTACTGTCGATTGTATACTGTTATTTCCCAACACACAAAATTTTCTTCATTGTTCTCTGTTTAATTTTTTATTTTAATCTTTATCTTTATCTTTAGAGACTGTTACAACCTTTGGCAATTTTCTATGCAGTCTCTTCCCTCTCCCTGGTTTTTGGGATGGGATTCTTTATGAAATCATTATCATACGTTTCACAGTTTCCATAGCATCCCTGTCTCCAGGAAAATTGAATGGGAAGACAATCAAGTAGTTGATCCCCCAACATCACTGGTCTGCACTCATCTAGTGGTAAATGAAGCCAATTTGCAATCCAAATGATATGAGACATTGAGAATAGCATGTTGGTGACAGTTCTTTTGTTTAGAGAGTATTAATTTTCTCTGCCTGGATTGACAAAAAGCAAAATGCCAACATCATTGTTATCTAATTGACGACTCCTTTTAAGACCTGAACTGAAATCCCAATAATTACTCGATGGTAGTTGGTAGGAGAATGAGTTCATATACTAATTTGCTCATGCTTTGTGTTCCAAGACTCTTGTTCACCTGTAATTGGTAGGTTTCTGCAAATAAAATTTTCTTGTTAGCACCGGGTCCAGCGAAATGAAAGGACTTCGGGGAAAATAAGAAAAAGAACTAAAGGTGTTTTTCAAAAGGGAGACGAAGAAAGTAAAAAAGAACAGGCAGAAAAGCAGAACACAAAAGCCCCGACAAAAAAATAAGGATAAGAAATCATTGCATCGCATGATTAGATCTGCATATTTAATTTAATTTAACATCAAAACACAAAAGTCCTGTGACTCATGACAATCCCACTATTGGAATATTGAAAAATCACAGGTAATGGCAACATATTAGGCAATTATATATTGGTTACTTTTATACAAAAAAAAAAAATTATATATTGGTTACGTTCTAATCTAAACCAATAAAAATAAGCTATTTAATAGTTTTGATAAAACGTGTCTCTAACTTTGAAACGTGTCTCTAACATGACTCCACGTAGAGCTTTTTGTAACATTTTCTAACTTTAGACTGAGTACCACGTCAGGTTCTTATGAGCAGAGTCACTCACTCCTAATTTGGAAGCATATCACTGCAATTATTGAATATACAATTACTGGAATGTATAACAAATGGCCCAATAAAAATAAGACATAATTAAAATCGACAAATAGACTATCTAAAGCCAACGCAGCAATTACAACTCTCATTAATCCAAAAAAATTTAATCTTGTCTATCTAACCAAACAATCCTATTCTCCCACACCTAGATCCAGTAACGCTAACAACCCCACCTTCACCGGTTCGACGCCGGCAAGCATGATCTCCGACACAAACTCACTATTGTTTATGCCATTTTTGGGAAAATACTGGGTTCATAGGAGATTTCTTAAGATTAACAACAGAGAGAAATTGCCTCAAAACCCCAACATCAAATTCATAAACTAACAAATCTGCGAAATTGATGTTCTTCAAAGGAATTGATAAAATTTAATAGAGGCATCAAATTCCTCAAAAATCCATCATTAAATTGAAATCTACAGCAGCCATAAGTATTATGTGATTAATAACAAGTAACATAAATTCTCTAAACATAACACGAAAATTGAAAACAAAAACAAAAACAAACTTGGAAAATAAGCAGATCCAACCATCGTGCAATCAATAAGAAAAAACATTATAGAACTGTAAATCCAAAGAGATTGATTTGGATCTAGAATAAAAGAAAAAATGGCCAGAGACATTGATTTAGATCTAGAAAGAAAGAAAAAAAATGAGTACCCAAACTCTAAGGTCTAAGGTACGTGGAGATGCTCCCAAGGCTTTTTTTGTCACCAAATCTTACCATCTCCCATAGCAAATGGGTTTGAGAGAAATGAGTATGAGTTTTCAAGAGTAACCTTGAAGCTTGCAGGTACGGGAATGGTTAGGTGGATTGCTATGGCTATGTCGCGGTGGCTTTCCGAAACTCTTGTCGGCCTTGGGACCACCTCACCGCAAGTTTTGCAGTGGAAACGTGGCTTCTGGTGTTGAACCGGTGAAGGTGTGGTTGTCGGCGGCAACTGGATCTAGGTGTGGAAGAATGAGATTGTTTGGATACACTGAAAATGTGAACTGGTTTTGGTTAGGTGGAGGTTATAATTGCTGAGTTGGTTTTATATAGCTTATTTGTCAATTTTAATTGATGTGTCTTATTTTTATTAGGCCATTTGTTATACATTGCAGTAATTGTAGGTTCAATAATTGCAGCTGATATGCTCCTGATTTGGATGGGTTTGGTGGGAGCCAACTAGGCGTAATTAAAACTTGCCATGTCAATTAAAATTCCAACTCAGTTCCAACTCATCAAATATTATGTAATTTCGCTCAGACAAAAACATAAACACATATCAGGCGTGACAAAACGAGGACCTTCTCGACGATATTATTATCGGATTCAAAGGCAGGAGGCTCGGACTCCTGCAATAATGAAGAGAAGAGAGAAGAAGATAAGGAAGAAAGAGAACCGATTGTCCATATTTTTTGCTATGTGATTTTTCGGAGTTTGTGGTTGGTTGGGTGGGCTTTTGTTATGTGCTTCATGTCAGGATTTGAATAGATCTGGGACGTCTATTATGTGGGAACTAGTTGTTCTGACTGATGAGATGAATTTGGTTTGTTTAGTGCGTAGTAAAGGATACAACCCTGGTGGCGTTTGTTATGTGTTTGTGTTTTTGTCTGAGAGAAATTATAGAGAAGTGAGAGAGAAAGAAGGATTGTTTGGATTCTGTTAGTGATTTGGTGAGGTGAATTGAGTTGGAATTTTAATTGATTTGGTAAGTTTTAATTAGGCCATCTACATTATATTACATGGATTGAAGGTTGTATTACCCAAATATCAACCTAAGAAGGGGGGTGATTTAGGTTGAGGCAAACTTTTTCGATTTAAATGCGGAATTAAAAACTATCCTCAAATAGCAAATGTTGATTAAGCAATTATAAGAGCACAATTCAATTTGCAATATAGATATGATATGAAATTTAGCAAAAGTATATATAAGCAATTGAATATGTAAGAGATAGAGAGAGAGAATCAAACACAATGATTGTTTTCGAGGTTCGGCTTCCCCGCCTACGTCCCCGCCTCAAGATCACTTCTCGAGGATTCCCAAATTCACTAATTTGACAATCTTCTTTCGGGTGAAGATCAAACCGTTACAAATCTTCCTTACACGGTGAAGAGTAACCACCGAGTGAAAAATCTTTTTCACTCCTTAGGATTTATACCAAAACCCTAACAAAACACTCACAAGTTTCACCAAAGGATTTGTTGTACAAAATAAGGCTCTCTCAAAGAGTAGTAGTACACAATATGCTCACTCTAATAGTATATAAAAAATTTGATCAATATGGCTCAAAAAGTATTTAGAAGAATTTGATTTTCAATCAAGGATTTTGAATGATATGAAAATATAAGCTTGAGAAAGGATGGATTGATGTAAAAAATGTTTTCTTTTCTTTCTCTGTAGATTTCTCTTGTATGCTCTGTGTTTAGAAATGAAGAAAGAGTAGTATTTATAGCCATAATTGATTTCTTCCTGTTTCTCATGGCTATCTTGCATTTTTTTTGAATTTCAATCAATCTAGCCATTATATTTGACTTTGTCAATATTTTGAAAACTTTTCTGTTTTATAAATTTTTAGCCGTAATTGATTTCTTCATTTTGAGTTGGTTTTAAAGTTGAGCCTTAAAGATCAAATCTTAATAAACATTACAAAACCTAACTCTTACTTCTCATATGTCTCGGAACATGATTCTTGAGCTTGATTTCTTTGTCTTGAGTCTTGATGACTTTGATCTTCAGTGAATTTGCAACTTTGTCGACTTTGCATTTGCTTGATATTTGAATTGGTCATGTTGGTCCAATTAAACCAATAGTCAACAATATGCTTTAAACATAAATCATTAGTTCATATGAAAATATCATTTATGAATAACTTAAAATCATGGTTATCATCAAAATTACATGAATGTCCTTGGATTAATTAACCAATTAATAGGTATTGAAACCTTGAGACTAACAATCTCCCCCTTTTTTATGATGACACATATGATATGATATTTTTATATGAATTATGATTTTGAAGCTTTTCTTGAAAAGCTCCCCCTAAAATAATGCATATCTTTGTATTAGAGATTTTAAAGTCTCCCCCTATCTTTATGCATAGATCAATTTGTCATATAAGTATTATCAAGCAATCAATATATATGTGCATTTTTGCCAAGCAAGATATGATAATTCACCAATAGATTAAAAAATGTCATATCTTTCTCCCCCTTGGCATCATCAAAAATAAATATTATATTCAATATCTCCAAACATCACTCAACATTTTAAACAACAAAATTAAACAAAATATAAAAAAAAATTATATTTCTCCTTTGATTTAGTTCAAACATAGAACAACAAACTAATATAACATATTTCTCCCATTTGGTTTCTCCCCCAACATATCATATTTTTCTCCTGTTTGGTACAAAGAAATAAAACAAATATATTCATATTTGTAAGATTCTTCATCCTAGTGGTTCGGTTGGATTAAGGGTTCGGTTGAAGATGCTTTATGAAGGGATATGATGTCCCTTGCCGTATGCCTAAAATTCCGATGATTTAAGCAATCCGGAAAGGAATGGGATGATGCCCATATATTAGGTACTCTCTCTCTCTTCTGTCATACAAAGTTTCAGGAGTATCAACAGTTGTATGAACGGGATGATTCGGATGAGGAAGATATATTAGGAGTGTATGCCAAAGATCTTCCCATCAGCCTGGTGTATGAGAGAGGTACTTCAACCGAGAAGCATGATCAATAATAATCTTGCTTTGTGGAAACTTGATCAATAATAATCTTGCTTCTATCTGAGAAGATCAAGTATTTGATTTTATGAATCTTTAAATGATGTTGCATTCTCTTAGAGTTTTATCTAAAGAATAAGAGAAAAATTATCTTAGAGGTGTGAATATGCACTGGAGAGGTGAAGCGAATTTATAGGACAAACGCGCTGTTTGAAGGAATGGTTCAGATTTTGCTATGTGTCATGAGTGTGAATGAATGGTTCAGAAGACGTTACGTGTCTGGCTTATCCAATTGCACACGCCAGAGACACCGATAATTCAAGAAGTTTGAAAAATGATATTTTGCTTTTTCAGAAAAAGGATCTTGTCGATGCATTGAGTCCTGAGTTAGTGATATTTCTGTATACGTTAAATCTCGAATTTTTAACAAACGTTGAATTTTGAAAAAGGTGTCTCGGGAGTCGGATGACAAATAATTGCACAGGCTTTTCTCGGGAGTTGGATGACAGGTACATACTGTTTTTCAAAAATCTGAGGTTTATTTATCACACATTGGTTTTCGATGAACTTCATCATTTTCAAACTTTTAGCTTACTTATTAGATTATTTAGGATGGCTTCCTCTTCTTCTCAAAACAAACCAGAAGCAATTAATCTAAATGATACACCTAGCGTGATGCCAAAAGTCTGGCGTCCTTACTTCCTTTCACCTAATGGCCCTGTGTCAGTAACTGATTCAGTGATGTTGAATGGTGTGACTGCAACTGCAATAGTTGCGGGTTTTTGTACTTCGGAGGATGCAAAGGTTTTAGCTGGGAGGACTGACCCACAAATAATAAATGAACTCATTGGCACTCACAATTCAGTGTATTGCCACCGTTTCTAACATGGGACGTCGTCTTCATGTTAGGAATCATGAAGTGAGAACGCTGCGTTCTCAAATCACCATTTTACAAAGGTTGCTGAAGGAGAGTAAGAAGAAGGTAGGGGAGGTCAAGGAGGAGAACAAAAGGCTGAATGCACTTGTGGATTCTTATGCTGATGATTTAGTTGTCCAGTTCACAGAGCAGAGCAAGACCACTGTTGAGCTACAGAAGCAGTACGAGAAGCTACTTAGCTGAGGTGAAGGAATTGACTTCTCGCTCTATCCCAAATAAATGTAGTGGGAAGTGTAGTGGTGGCTTTCTTTTTAATAAAATCAATGTTTTGTTTAAATGATGAGTTTTATTTTAACATTTCATGCATGAACATACACGCAATATATACATATGAACTAGGCATATAATCTAATGTTCAAACAATATAACCAGACAGATATAAAATTTTGAGAGCATCTAATTCGAACAAATTCATAAATATAAAGTATAAACATGATATGGATAAATGCAAATTATGTTCAATTCTTAAGGTATATATAGATTTAACACGGTTGAATCAAATAGAAGGGATAATAAATTCAAGTTTATTTGATATCAACGTATCTAGCCATACCTATTTCACGTCGAATTGTGCAAAATCGTTCTTCAATGAGAGGTTTCGTGAGAATATCCGCCCATTGACTATCGGTGCTCACAAATTCAAGTTCAATGTCCCCTTTTTGCACATGATCTCTTATAAAATGGTATCTAATTTCAATGTGCTTTGGTGCGAGAGTGTTGGATAGGATTTTTACTTAAACTTATGGCACTTGTGTTATCACACCTTATGGGAATATGATCAAAAAGAATTTTAAAATCCTCTAGTTGTTGTTTTATGTAGAGAGATTGAGCACAACAACTACCGGCCGCTACATATTCGGCTTCCGCCGTTGATAAGGCCACAGAAGTTTTGCTTTTTACTAAACCATGATACTAGTGAGTGTCCTAGAAAGTGACAAGTACCACTAGTGCTTTTGCGATCAATTTTGCAACCGGCAAAATCCGCATCCGTGTAGCTTATTAAGTCAAATGAATTTGACTTAGGAGTACCATAATCCTAAATCAATGGTTCCAAGCAAATATCGAAATATTCGTTTGACCGCAATTAAGTGTGATTCTTTAGGACAAGATTGAAACCGGGCGCAAAGACATACGCTAAACATTATATCGGGTCTACTTGCGGTTAAATAAAGTAAACTACCAATCATACCTCGATATAGCTTAACGTCCACCGGTTTACCTTTCTCATCTTTGTCAAGCTTTGTTGAAGGACTCATGGGAGTTCCATATGCTTTAGCATTTGTCCAATCCAAATCTTTTTAGTAAGTCTATGACATATTTGGATTGATTTAAGAATATCCCATCTTCGGTTTGCTTTATTTGAAGTCCGAGAAAGAATTTTAGCTCACCCATCATACTCATTTCGAATTCATCCTGCATAGTCTTAGAGAATTCTTTGCACAAGTTTTCATTAGTAGAACCAAATATAATATCATCAACATAGATTTGTACAATAAGCATGTCTTTTCCATCAAACATTAGAAATAATGTTGTGTCAAGTTTTCCACGTGTAAAACCCTTTTCAATAAAGAAACCACTTAGTCGTTCATACCAAGCTCTTGGAGCTTGTTTTAAACCATATAAAGCTTTTGATAATTTAAAAACGTGGTTTGGAAATTCATGATTTTCAGGAGAGGAGAGGGGAGGAGAAGGAAGGGAATGATTACCACTTTGTTTGGATATTAAGGTGGAGTAGAGTGGAGTGATCATATAAATTGACCATTATGGTCCTCATTTACTAATTTTAAAGAAATAAGTATAAATTGACATCCTAAGGGTAAACTTGACAAATTAAATCTTTTTAAAATAAGTTGAACCACTCTATTCCTCTCCCCTTCCAAATAACCCCAATTTGGGGGATCTAAAAATGGGTGGTTTGGAGGTATCTTATCCCTTCAAATCCTTCCCCCTCCCACTTTAAAAAACTCTCAAACAAGGTTCATTAAAAATCTTCCCTCCCCTCCCTTTCCCTTGGATTGTCAAATGGCAGTACAAGATTGAGAACGATGGTAAAATCCGAACTCGACAGTTCTCCTTAAAATGGTAAGACAAATTCAATGATACACGCATCATTGGATTTATTAACGAAGAATTCCCTAGAAAGACTCAGCTGAAGGAAAAGGATAAACTCTCTACTTCAAAATCCTCCATTGAATCAATCCTTATGGGAAAGTCTAATGAAGAGATGGCCAAAATAGCAGCTTAAATCCTGGCCAGAGCAATAGATAAATTCCTTGCTTCGTCAAAAGGATCCTCCTCCAATAAACCAATTACCAGCAAATGGTATCAAGATGCCCAAGACCCATACGGACATTATGATTTGGCAGAAGACTAAAAACAGTAAAAATACTGTTCATTAACCATGCCGACAATGGCACCATTCGATAAAAAATGAATAGACGAGTTACTGTTCATCTATAGGAGAAACACTAGAAGAATCTCATAATTATACTGAGACCAGGTTTCACTATTCATATACAGTAAAAAGAATCTCTCATAATTGTACCGAAACCGACTTTTACAGTTCATTAATAAGAAAAATGTCAGAAGAATCTCATAATTGTACTGGGGGACCAACCCATTTGCTCTATTTAAGCATGGCTCTTCAACCTTTGTAAGCTGAACTTCTAAGCCATTCATGTGTTGAAGTCTAAGAACTACCTTTCAATTAAACCATTGTATCTTTAAGATTTTCAGTCTTTCATTAAATGTATTGGAGTTTCTTATCAACTCTCCAGTTTATCTTCCAGTAAGTTGTGAGTACTTTCCAATTAAATAATTACAATGATCTTCCATTATCTTGATCTATCGTTAACATTGTTTTAAATATATTATGTTTTATTAAATTTGTGCTTTCTTTTGGTATATATATATATATATAGTTGAGTTATAATTAATAATAGAGAAAAGTAAAAAGAGAATAGTTTAGAAAATTAATACCACACTCATAAACTCATCCAATGCTTTATCCATTTCGTAAGCTCGTAACACACATATATATATATATATATATATATACTATTCTTCGGATTTGGAAGTTCTGATATATTTAGCTAATTAACTTGACTTTGTTAAGAAAAATTTCTAATCGTTAATTTGTGCTAGACAATGATAACATCAATCAGTAATAGATTAAAATACTTTATACTATTTTACAAATAATTTAGCTTCATAACTTCATTTTTTATAAGGGTTGCAAACCTTCATACATATCAAACATGCAATATGCTAATGCCACCATAACAGGAAAAAAGAAAAAGAAAAGAAAGAAGTAGAAAAGAAAAAAATAGTACAATGCCAAAATATACAGCAACATATAGATTTTCATAGTAACTACTAGAATGAAGAACAATTTCATGTGCGGAAATATCTGAAGAAAATCTTGGTTAATCAACCGCTACTACATCATCACTTCATGTTTCCCATTCTTGATTCATTTTATTGTCTTCTTCCAAAATTCTTGACAAATCGCTCCAACTTTCTTATGGTCAGGTTATGCCCAATAACGAACCCAATTATTAACCCACTTCCATATCCCATCATTATGACTACCCAGTCAGATTTACTAGGAAATTTTGAAAATTCACCTTGTTTGGAAATCGGCGGTGGCTGTGTTGATCTCTCAGAAATTTTGCATTTCTTGGTCAAAGGAGTACCACATAATCCAGTGTTTCCCAAATATGAATCATTTTGAAATGTAGAGAATTGTTGACCTTGTGGAATAGGTCCCTTGAGATGGTTATATGAGACATTGAAGAACTCAAGGAATGTGAGTTGCAGTAATTGTTGAGGAATCTCTCCTGAGAGCTTGTTTTGTGAAAGGTCCAAAGATTCAAGCTCTTTTAAGTTTCCCAGGGATGATGGAATATAACCAGTGAGAATATTGTTGGATAAGTTGAGCAAAAGAAGCCCCTTTAGATTTCCAATGATTTCTGAAATTTGTCCTTCAAATCTGTTGCTTGAGAGATCAATGATTACAACAATTTCTGAGATAGTCTCATATGTTCCTTTGATGCCTTTGTATGTCATTTCTATTGAGAAAGCATAATAGCCGGTCCATATGAAATATCTTGATGTGGTCTTTATGGACGCAATCATAAACGTTACGTTGTAGATATTACCCTTACCATATGTCAAGTGGGCCACTTTCATGAAGTTCCAACTTTGAATGTGCTCAGATGGCAACTTACCTGTAAATGTGTCAGATGGCAATACCTGTAAGTTATTGACATCAATGATTTGTAACTTGGGGAACTCAATATTACTTTCAGGTTTTCCAATTGCACCATGAAACCCATTAGATCAGAGACTTAAAACCCTCAATTTTGGAAGCTTTCCCAACCAAGTGGGAAAAATATCACTAAATCGATTGTTACTAAGAAGAAGAATCTCCAACATTTTGCAATTGGACAATGATCTTCGTACCTGCCCTTCTAATTGATTATAACTCACATCCATCACCTTCAAGTTACTTCCTTCCATGTATGTTGTAGGAAGTGTTCCACAAAAGTTATTGTTCTTTAAACTCAATATTATCAAGAATTCACTGGAATTCACTGGAGTTGCTCAAGCATTGTGGTAGCATGCCACTCAAGTTGTTATGTGAGAGATCCAATTTTATAATTGAGCTAAGATTGCAAAACTGTGTTGAGATCTCTCCGATTAGTGTATTGTTTCTGATCAGGGGCGGCTCTATGTTGGAGCCAGGGTGCACACCCTGACTTTTTAAAAAATCAAAGGAAAAAAAAAAAAAATTTATATAGATGTTCTCAACTAAAAAAAAATTGTGAACACCCTCAAATAAAAATTGTGAACACCCTCAAATAATTTGTAAACACCCTTATCTAATAAACCCAATTTACCATACTCAAAAATAAAAAGCCCAAATAACAACACTTATTTAATCCCATAATACAAAATAAGCCCAAATAATAACTTGTTTAAGCCCAAATGTTTGAACCAGCCCATTAATTAAATTTATTCTATTCAGGAAAAAAAAAAATCCCAAAACTTACCGTGCAGTGTGCGTGCCCTGAACAAAGACAAAAAAAATCCCAAATTTATTCAATCGTTGAATACTTGAATTGAGAGACAGAGAGTCAGAGAGAGAGAGAGAAAACCCAAAAACTGATAACCCCTGCTGCGAAGGCCACCACCGGTCCACCGCCAGACTGTCCCTCACCGCACCGCCTCACGCCTGCTGCTGCCGCCGCCGCTCGGTCACGCCACGCGCCCCGTGCGCTGATTCACTGGTTCGCTTCAGATCTGGTATTTTTTTTTTTTTTTTTTCTTTTCCTCTCTTATTTTGTTCTTATCTACTTCACTACTTGACTACTTGTTACTTGTTTAGTTATTTGACTGAATCTTAGTTTTTAATATAATATTTATTCATTTATTTGATAGTTTATATTTTATGTTTTTACTGTATATTTGTCTAATTGTCTTGTAGTGATACTGTGATAGACTGATAGTGTGTTACTTTGTTTAATTGTTTGTTTGGAATTTTGATTAATCTGTCTATTTGTGATTTGTCTAATTGTCTTATAGTTACTTTATTTGTTTGGATTTAATTAATTTATCTATTTGATTAATTTATTTTATTTTTTATTCTTTTGCTAATTGCTAGTACAATGGATAAATTTCTGATAAGGAAACCGCAAGATTCTTCTTCTTCTTCTTCTAAGCGAATTTGTGTTGACTTGAACAATCTTCCTTCGGATCCTGGGCTACGAGAAAAGATCTCATCTTATCATCCTAATGATCAAGATAATATAAGAAGAGCATATATACAAAAGGGTCCTTGTCAAATTGTTCCTCACAATTTACCTCAAACAGAAATTGGTGGATCAATGCGTCAGTTTAATCCTGATTGGTTTATTGAACACAAAAATTGGTTGGAATACATCATAGAAAAGGATGCAGTATTTTGTTTATGTTGTTACCTATTTACCTATTTAGTGATGTTGTTATATTTAAGTTTTGTAATGAACATTAAACACCTTGGAAAAATTTTCTGGAGCCGCCACTGTTTCTGACACTATATTGGGCAATGGAAAGTGGTGGAATTGGAAGTGATCCCTGCAACTTGACCACCAAAATCCATTGTAAAATGATCAAATACACATTCTGAGAAACTTTAACCATTTTAACCATAGTTGACCATAATTGACCAACATTCCGACCATCCAATTAAGGTAAATTTAAGTCTATTTGAAATATAATTAAATTCCCTTCAAAATGACTATTTACGAACCCCTATCGGATTGAAACAGACATTATATCTTGAAAACATTGAAAATGGGACAAAGCACTTAACAATTTTCTACGATTTTGCCAAGTTGATAATAATTTGACCCTAATCAAATTATAATCAGACGACCTCAGATTGGCAGAAATAGTATGTCGTTGGAGAGGTCTAGACATAAACTTTGATTTTGTAGGCTTGAAGCACGAAAATTCCACTGGAGCTAAGAGCACTCACGAAGAGAAGAAACTGGGAATTTAGTCCAAAATTTGAGTTTGGTACCATATTCTCATGCTCATAGTTTACCAAATTAAAGTCTAAAAATTAAAAAGTTGGTACCTTTAGAAAGATGGTGTCACAAGCTTTCCAATGCATCTCATTTGAGCCATTTCGATGTCATTAAGACCATTAACTAAGTCTGCAAAAATTAGACAGCACATAGGAAGACCATAGAAAATAGAAAATCCAACCTCTAGGTGTCATCTTTGCACAAAGATTCTTTAAAAAATCTAACATAGATGATCCAAAAGGCAAGTACTTTATGAAAGTAGGTGTGAGATTTTTGTTGACTGTTTGAGGGAAAGCTGGAGCCAAACCAGGTTGCTCAGGGTAACCCAAGCTCAGCCCTAGTCTGCACCTAGGACAGCTAGCAGGCAGCCCATGGTCACCTTGAGCCTAGTACATCTGGCTTATGGTTACCTTGAGCCTAATGACAGTTGTCCCTCTGGCACATAACCCAATTTGGCTCATTGTCACCCTAAGCCTAACTTTTCTATAAATGGGGGCCTCCTCCTCATTTCAAAAACACACATCCACTACCATAAGTCACTTCCTTCTTGCTCCAAGATTCTCAAGAAAATCCTCCTTGCCATAGCCAAGGTAAACTTCCATAATTCTTTTTATTTATTTTAGTTTTATGTTTTAGTTTAATTAAATAATTGTTGCTTGCATAGTTATTTTTAAGCTTTCTGTTTTAGTTTACTAATGTTGCTTGCATAGTAATTATAGTTGAATAATTATGATTATGTAGTTGTCATTTTGATATTTATCTATAAGCTTTATAATTAGCATGTTACTTGAGGGGTTTGATTTTAAGTATGTCCATATACCATTCAAGCATAATATATATATATATATATGCATTAGGCTAATGAGTGGTTATGTCCGTACGTACTTATATGTCAATACCCATGTTATTTTGAATCCTTGTAATTATGGTGATGCATGAACTAGCCAATGATGAAGTTATGTGTGTAATCTATATATCTATGCTATGAGAATAATGAATATGCATATATCTTGAAACTTATTGAACATGTCAAGTATGAATATGCATGATTAAAAATGATATGGATTATTGGTTTATTTATGTGAATGTGATGATTGATGTGTGCATATACACTTGAATTATCTTTATCATCCCAGATCGCAAATACTAATCTGTTTTGCTCAACTTATGATCGATTTTGGCCGCAATGGTATTACTGAAGAGAATATATTTTTCCATATCAAAATAAAAGAGTGATAATATTGGCAATGAGCTTTCAAAAAGAGTACAACAAAAAACACAAAAACTCAACAACAACAACGTTTGGCTATGTTGTCAACATGATCTACCCATTCTTTGTCATTCTATTATATATACTCTTTTATTCGGTTTCACATGGAATGGCCTTGATTTTGTAGGCAAAAGCAATGGAAAAGGATATTACATATACGTGAAAGGGAGCAAATTAAAACTTGACCCTTCTATGCTACCAATTATTGGGCAGTCTAAGAAGATTGCTAACATCATTCATGAAGAGAAGGTTTATGTAGATAGAGATTCCGTACTGGGAATTGTGGAGGACCTCTAGACAATTTTTGGCTGCGGTGGTGCAATTCTGATTCCCTACGAACGAGTGTAGAATAGCCTTGACCATGGATTGGGCTATACAGAGGTTCTAGGAGGAGAGCGAGAGGGCGGAGTTGATGGGATTGAGATCCCAAGCAATTGCTTGAGAAGTATTGCATAGCAATACTTATCAATGGTCAAGATCAAAAGTTGTAAAGTAATTTTTCATCTCAGTTGTTGGTTCAAATTATTAAAAAATATTTAAAAAGTTGAAAAAGTAATTTTTTTGTTGAACGGTTGAGATCAAATTTCACTTTTGAATGCATGACCAAGATCAAAATAATTGTACCATGCAATACTTTTTAGTATTGCATAGGATCTCGGTCCGAGTTGATGAGCTAGAAAGGGTGGGGGAGACTAGGATAGAGAGGTTTCACATGAGTCTGGGAAGTGAGTGGCCTTGTGGGCTTGGGTGTTCTCTCTCTCTCTTCCCCAATATAACTCTCACTCCTATGGTTCTCTCTCTCTCTGAGTTGCTTTCTCTCACAAGTGAGTTTTTTAACAATAACTTATATGGAAGTTAACAGAAGTGGTTATTTGGCCCAATGCCAAAGTTTAAGTAGTAAATTGGATAAAAAAAATAAAAGAACAAAGGGTCTAAGTATAACCCCCACAATTGTTTAGGAGGTGTACATGCATTTCACCCTTCATACAATTATACATTATACAATTTGAGTACAATAAAAGCAAAATATTAGCAGTTCAATTATAATACTCCAAATTCTAATAAGTGTGTATGCATTGAATCCTATATCAAGTATATATTGGGTTGAATTGAGCTTTATTAAGAATTGCAAGGAACCCCAATTGTAACTTAACTAATTATTTTGGGATATAAACGCAGAAGTAACTAACCTTCTTTAGGTTGTTACATCAATGAACCATTTGTACTAATAAAACTTACCTACAACGTTTGCCATAGTTTTTTTTTTAGCTGCAGTTGGTGGGCTACACAACAAAGAATAACTCTTCATCTCCCTTAAAACTATGATGAGCAAGATACAATATCTTTATTATAACGTCAAGAGACCTTACCAACTCGCCTTAATGGAAAGGCTTTGTTCAATGCAAAGTGAAAACCATATTGGCATGCCCGTTTTAATTAAAATTGGGCTGTCCAACTTCTCCTTCCCCTAATACATATCAAGGCCTGCTATTTTAGATTACCCTCCAGATCTAACCTTAAACAAGCTATACATCACAGGGTACAAGAAAAATTACACTGCCAGTATTAGAGGTAAGAAGAAGAATCACAAGAACAGACTGATATCTTCAACTCTAGATTTCAAACCAATTCACGTGTGGCTGTGGCTATGCCTCCAACCCCAGACATGTATAAGCCTACCAATCGGTATTCTAGATTTCAATAGAGCAGCTCTTTGACATTTTATGGAAAAACAAGAAAGGTCTGCTTGCTCAAGACCAGTTAGAAAACCATTCAACCTAAACGTACAAAAAACTCGAAGCTGTGATAAGTCATTGATTACCATCTAAATCTTAAGACCAAAAAAACAAAAAACAAAACTCTGATGTAGCTAAAGGATACAAAATTTCTTTTGACTCATTCAACTGAACTGGTACAGTGGACCCTTGTAGCAAACTACAATGGGTACAAGGCTTCTTCCTACCCCCTTTGTGTTTCCTATATTTTCTTTCCTTCTTGACCTCTCAAATTTGAAGCAAAATTGCCGTCGGCACTCGCCTTTTTCTTTTAACACATTTTTTAAATCATCCTACAAATCTTGATCCACTTGATACTTGTTACTTGGACAAATCCTCTAGTTCATTCTGAACTTTGCTGTTGTAATGTGTTCTCCAAAATTGAACTTCCGTACAAAGTGTTGAACTCACAAAAAGCATGGATATAACTGGCAAAGCAGTTATGTACTTACGGATTCAAATAAGATTCCCAACCATCCTTTTCCAGCTTCTCTGCTTTTGTCAAGACATCATTCCTTGTGTCTTCTTGATATTGGCTCATTCTGCAAATAACATTATTCCGGGATCAGGAAATGGCAAGACGTATGACCTTAAGCATTTTGTTTCTTTCTTAGTTTCATACCCAAGACAAAGTTTGCATTACTTCCAGAGGGAAAGAGAAAGAAAACCCACCTTGCCAGTAGGTCAGCATCTCGAATTCCCAACATCCTTACAGCAAGCAAACCTGCATTGGTAGCATTGTTTATTGCAACTGTTGCAACTGGGACACCCCTTGGCATCTGCATAATCATCAAAGGGGAAAAAATTAGGACATTTAGGCAATCAAATTTAAAAATCTTATTAAAAAAATGTGTGAAGGTCACGAATGAAGCAATATCTTTTCTCTGAGGCTAAAAAATTGGACATTATTTTAAGGCAATGGAACTCATTGTGCAGAAACTCAACATGATTAAGCAAGCATCCACATATACTTCAACCATTCAGATATTATTATGGTGCCATAGATATTCTGCATTGATTATTCTCTGTTTTTTTTGCTCCAGGCTCCAAGCACCTATACATTAAATTACTTATAAAAAATAGATATTCTGCACCTCATAAACATGATTTTAAAATATCACCTCCATCAACTTGCCTTAATTTCAGGAGTATTTGTGCCAAGGAAATATATGCGGTAATTCTAAATAACGACAAAACATTAATAGTAATTATCTGTGCCAGCCAGCATATCCCAAAGAATTAAAATAGAATTTGCTCTCATCAAATGAAACAAACAAATAAATTAATCAAAGGATAAGCAACCAAAAAAACCAGAAAAATGGCATCGCTTAGACTCCAGGATTTCAGACATTCAATTTAAATGCACTAGTCTTTCTAGGACTAAAATTGTATTTGTAGGATACTTGATCTTTACAAAACTTACACACATCCCATAAATGTAATAATATAGAAGTTGGAAATGATATACCTGCACAATGGATAGGAGTGAATCAAGTCCATCCAACGCGGAAGCACGCACGGGGACACCAATAACAGGTAAGGGAGTGAGTGCAGCTACCATACCTGCAAGTGACACCTGACCTTAATTACTGCCAGTGATGAAGCTACTGCGAAACAATATATAAAGCATAGTTCAGATATAACTTGCCTGGCAAGTGGGCTGCACCACCAGCACCAGCAATGATAATCTGAATGTCTCTCTCATGGGCAGACGAGGCATAAGAAAACATCATTTCAGGGGTCCGGTGTGCTGAAACTATTTTCACCTGCAAATTATAATGTGTTCAGGTAGAATTAAAAATACAAGAAAAGTCAATCAAATGCTAAATAGCTCAAAAAATCCAGAATAAATGCTGCAGTTCATGAGATGTAACCTCATAAGGCACACCAAACATATTCAAAATCCTTGCAGCATCCTTCATAACAGGAAGATCTGAATCAGAACCCATAATGATCCCAACACGTGGTGTTACTGCATTCAGAAAGGGAGCAACATTAATGCAATTTGAGTGTAAAAAACTTTCTAAATCAAAAGAACTTAAGGCATATAAACTACAAACAAATGGAAAATGCTTGCAACTATCAGCATAATAAGAGCAAAGCTACATGTAATTCTTGGTAACAGGAAGAACTAAATCAATTTTTAAAAGGAAATGATATAATGTAATCTCCAAGCAGTTTAGAACCCATGCCTCTGAAAAATAAAATCTAATGGTAATTCCACTCCCTCCACCCTATCACTTTCCCACCCTAGGCAAAAGTAAGACTGTTTTTTTGTATGCAAAATATATTAACCTTGAGCCCATAACTTGAAATTTTTAAAGTGGCATTAGTGCTGATTATTGTGGAAATTACCCCAAGTATTGTGGGTGTAGCGTGTCGGCATATTTTCATGTTAGAAAATTTATAACATTGTAATAAAGTAAATTCAACAGAGGCAATTATTAGGAAAGAATGCTCCAAATAGATGCACCAAAGTCTAACTTAATTAATCACATAGATGTAAACTTCTCACAACACCTTTAAAAAAATTTGCATCAGACATAACGAACAAAAAAATATAAAACCTCCTAGAGAAAACTTGCTTTTTGCTCAACCAGCATCATGACATACAGTAAATAAATATGATGATACCCTAGTGCGATTACCTGCAGATTGACAATCAAAACCTTCTTCCTTCAGCATTGATTTTAATCGTTCTTCCACAGCACCCATGGAAGGACCAACAATGGTGACATGTCCCATCTTTCGCTGCTTTCGCATTTCTGCCAAGTCATAATTAAGGCAATGCGGGAAATTGTCAAGAATGAGGTAAATGTCAAGTGTGTGTATGTGTGTATGTAAGAGAGAGGAATGAAAAAGAAAATCCACATACTGTAAGCAGAATCTAACCTGGCTTATCATACCAATGAACACTAGCCCCTGGAATACTCAATGCATTTTAATCAGTTGATGAGCTAAAAAGAAACCAGGCTCACCCTGAAATTTTAGAAAAAAATAAATAAATAACGACAGTCACCATGTAGCGGTAGTGAAAGATAATTATGCTGGCTGAAGAAATTTCAAACATTTTGTTGTATATCCATGTTCCGATACACATTTTTGACTAACATTTACAAGTTTTCCAAGAAAAAACAGTTTGAGAACTAAAAATCAGTTAATGAGAACCAGGACAGATGGAGACTGTTTGGTATGTATCATGGAGATATAAGGATAGAGCTTGGCTACAACTTCAACCCATTATGTGGTGATTCATAAGACCATCCACGTGTACTTTTAAATAGGTCATGTGACTTGTTTAAATAATACACGTGGATGGTCTTTTAAATTGCCACATAATGGGTTGTAGAAAGAAGGCTACAAACCAGTTTGGGTTTGTAGCCAAACTCTGTCCGAGATATAATTGTAATTTCGAATAATTTCCCTATGCATAAAGGTAAACAAAGTCATCAAGCTCTAGCACGGACTTACACAGATATACCAATTGCAACTTCAACAAACTTTAAGAAGAATATTTGCACCGGAATTATGTTATAGAAATAGGCTCTGAACCCATGTATACTTTTCTCCATTGTTCAGAAGGTAATTATTTTCCATTTTTTCTATATATAAAGCAAATTACTTCAGCTTCATGCCATCATCTTAGGTATAAAATGTCTCTCAAAAGCAAAACCAATGAAATGGCTCAAACAGAAAAATATAGGTAACATATTCATTTTAGATGTTAGATTGGAGAGAGAAAAAGAAAAAGAAAAAAAAGGAAAGGGGGATAATGGGTGTGAAAAACAAAAAAGAAGGAAAAAAAAAAAAGAACCTTCACCTCATCTTCACCAAGTATATTGTACATGACAGCAGCAGGAGTTTTCATTGATGGATCACCAAGTGGAAGACCAACAACAGCCCGCAAATGTTGTTCATATTGTGAGGTGTAGCAAGACTCAATTGTGTGATGACCACTATTGTGAGGTCTAGGAGCCACTTCATTTAGAAGAATCTGTCAAGAGTTCAGAACATGAATTCATTAGTCAAAGCAGATAGCGCTGAAACTAAATTTAAAAATACAAAAGGAAGCCATTGTAGAATCATGAAGAAGTAAAAAAAAAAAAAAACATTTAGCAGTCTCAAAGAAGGAAGCAGAAACACAACCTGACCATCCCCAGTCAAAAACAATTCAACTGCAAAGACGCCAGCGCCTTCTAATGAACTAACAGCTTTGTAGGCAACATCAGCAGCACGTTTCCTAATATCCGATGTCACATTAGCTGGTGCCTTGACAATGTGACAAATGTTTTCCCTACAAGAGACCAATGATCCTTAATGAGATGCAAAGGGATGTAAAGTTAACATCTAAATACTATCAGGTGAATTATATTCTCATGTAATTCTGCATTATTTAAGATTAAAGCATGAAGGGAAAATAGACAATGTAAACACTGAATCTACATCTTACTTGTGAATGGTTTCAACAACAGGATAGCACAAAATAGAATTGTCTCTTCCTCTTGCCACAATGACAGCCAGCTCCTAAAGTTATTTACCAGAAAACGAAGTAACCAAAATCTATAAGCATTAAGATTATATCTTTCACACTATTAAGAAATGCCATATTGCTTCAGTAAAAAAAGAAAGAAAAAAAAAAAAGCCATAATGATCATATGAAATCATAATTCAAATAGAGTCTAAAAGGTATTCTCATCATGTTAAACGCAACCACAAAATACAGAAATGATCCTAAAAGGGTTTTAATAATAAAATCTGCAGCAATAAAAAATGATTGGAATGCAAATAATTAGACATTTGTCCATAGACCTCCATACATATTGTAAAAATGAGTCATATTATGCATGCTTAGAAAAGTGGAGAGGAGTAGTAGTTAAGTAAAAGTGTATTGCTTTATTACAGTTCTTAAGAAAACAGCTTTGGCATTTTTTTAAAATAAAAAAATATATATAGATGCCAAAAAAAACAATATCAGTAAAATACTTACATTCTTTTTCAAAGAATAAAAAATATATATAATATAGATCAAAGATTAGCAAATTGTGTTTTTTATACAATTTTCAATATACATGTGGCTAAAGAACTTCTTTTCAATTTCAGAAGCATCATGTTTTGTTTCTGACAGTGTGTGCTAGCAAGTAGTTGGTTAACGTGGCAACAGACACCCTACACTACCGTAAAGGAAAAATAAGGAAGTTCATTACTTTAAATAATATAGATGATCATATGAAAGAATTATCAAAGAAAAACAGTCCTAATCATAATGGGGAAAATTTTGGAGCATACATAGGATGATCATATCTAATTATGAATGCATGCTGGCACATCATACAAGTGAATCAGGCAAGTGTAATAGTAGAGTTTAGAAAGGTATGGCACTTCAAAGAAAAACATAGAGTTGAGAATACATGCAGATTGAAAAACTAAAAATCAAACTAAATCGTAGAGTTTAGAAGGTAAAGCACTTCAAAGAATACCTACTAACATATGTTGCAAATTTAATCATATGTCTATGACTAACATATGTATGTCATATTGCAGGATAAAAAAAACATAGAGTTGAGAATAGATGCAGATTGAAAAACTAATTGTATATCCTCACTAACCTTTACAAAGGGTGCCCACTTCTCAACATATAAACCACGATCAAATCCTCCAAGAGCTGTAAAAATTCACAAACCTATAAGTTAAAAGGAAATGTAAGTGTCCACTGACACAAATTAAAAGAACAGAAAGACTAGTTAATGAAAGCAAGATGTTGCACATGGGCTATGCAAATTAGAACAATGAGAGAAATCTGGAAAAGAGCAGTAAAGATAAGCTGAGCTTAATGAACCAGTACATAGGTATGAAATAGCTATGATGAAGAAATTAGTGGATAATTGGACAGACTCAGAAAGATAAAATTAAAAATGAGATTTAAGGGAAATTCAGCAGCAACTCATTGTAATGCTATCTGCCAGTGGAGATGGTTTTCAGAGAATAGCTTCTAATGTAAAATAAGTGAGCTAGTGAGGAAAACTGATACAGGTGAGGTTGAACCAACATATGCAAGCCAACAGAAAATGGTTCAACCAAAAAAATTCTCTCAAAGTTGGATAATGAAGAGACTTATAATAATAAGTTGGAGGAACACAAAGATAGCTTTCAAAAAAAAAAAAAAAACAATGAGTAATCATGTCAAATATGAGACTAGTAAAATAATCTACTAAGACCTCTACACGCCAATAATATTACACAGAATAGGAACAATGACCATCACTCAATTTTTTTCCTCTCATCAGATCAGCCAGAAGAAAAACTGGCTGTCAACATAAATCAGTGTCCTGCCATGGAGTCATCTCCAATTCCCTCAACCATACAGCTTAAAACCAGTTTGGCAATGTTTGGGTTCAGTTCTTATCTCTACAAACCATATTGGATTTATGCCCACTCTTTGATTCCGTGAAAAAAATTATAAGAAAAAAAAAAGGTAGGGGGCTACTAGTCCGTGGAAAACCCTGCCTAGACATGACCATAGCAGCATTTACCAGGGCTTAACCTCAACCCCACCAGGGTCCCAATAGCATCAGCCAGTGGGTATCCTTAAAACCAACTTTGTTCCCCCGAGGATTAAGAACTCAAGACGAACAACAAGGAACATTCACCCTCGGTGGTCCTTGAAAAAAATATATTTATAAGAACACACACTTAAATAAGTGATAGATTGCATTAAAAATGCGCAAAAAGCTGCAAAACCCTAGTACACTGGATCTATACAAGACATACACCCAAAGCAACAAGTGAACATGTATGAATTTAAAAAAACTCACAAGATACTCATTACAAAATATGTTAAGGGCGTTCCCTAGTAAGGAAGGAGTATGAAAGGTTGCCCACATTGGTCAAAACACCATGCCATAGATGGAGTTTATATGAAAAGGAGGAAAATATATTATAGCTACCTTAAACAGCCATGGAAGTATCATTATGCATGTTGAGATGATGACAAATACTGTCTCCTCTTACAAACAAAAATTTCAGTACGAACTAAAGAAAGCTTACAACAGCAATAGTATACAATAACATGGCTACATAAATGCAGCCTTCACTCAACCAGTGGTCCCTAACATAAAGAAAGAGAAAGGTTCTAAAAAGAAAATTAAATTAAATTAGACCCTTCCCTCCAGCCACATTGTTCTGAATTCCCAACAGATACATAGAATAAGAAACAAGATAAGGTAAAACTATGTTTTTTTTCTCATTAATGACAGCAAAAAAGGTAAGTAGAGCATTACATGGATAATAACGCAATTTGAATACCAAATTATAAGAAATCCCTACAATAATAGTACTAAATCTTTAATAACTGAACATGTTACCAGCTACAGCTGAAGAGAGCTCCTCCTCACTGTGAGCAACAGCATTTCCACGACCATCATAAGCTAACCTTTTGCTCTTAATCATAAGAGGATAGCCAAATAGGTCACCTGATCGCTTAGCACTTTCAAGATCATCTATCTGTGGTAGCCAAGTTTCAAAATCAAATTAAAACATCTCATATTGGATATTTGAAAATAAAAAGGTAAACCCACTGGCTAAATCCTTCAGTTAGATAGTAATGAAAAGTGGTGAACCTGCCTAAACTCAGGAAGTGGAATGGCATGCTGAGAAAAATGAACTTTTTGAAGATATTTGTCCTGTAAGAACCAAAACATGTATCATGGAACTAAAAGTTATATTTTATTGCAAAAATACATGAGTTAATATGAACAATAACTTATTCATTTTAGTATAACAAAATTAAGGGAAGGATGGGTATCTACAGTAGCACCAAAATCCACAAGGATGGGTATTTCCTCAAAAGGACAAAGCTTCGTGCATAAGGAAATGATTCCACCAATGAGCAATAGCTCAATGGGCACTTCCTTCAAAGGTTGTTGGTTCAAGACCCACAGGGTGTGTGTGTAAAAGAAATGAATCCATATTTCTCATATTTGCAAAGATAAATTAAAGCATACCTGAATTATTCGGATAGTAGAGGCTTTAGGTTGACAATCCACTCCTAGTTGCTCAAGCATCTCCATGGTTTCAACATCAACATGCTCAATTTCTACGGTTAATACATCACATCTATCTACCAAGAACATACATATATCATTACCAAATAATAAGAAAGTGAATTCAAAATGTCATCAAACTCATAAAAATATAACCTTTTTGCGAATTGGCGAACCGTAGCACTATCATCAAAGCTTCCCACCATATGATTATAAGAAAGCGAACTCGCGGGGCAGTTCTCAAGTGGGTCCAAAATCATAACTTTAATAGCCATTTGTGAAGCTGCTTGACATAGCATACGACCCAATTGCCCTCCTCCCAAAACACCAACAACCAACTCAGATACTCCATGTATTGGTACATCATCTTTCCTACAAAAACCAAGTATTATGGTGAAACATTATTCAATTAGTAATATTAACAGGCACTTTCATGTAAGTCCATGGGCAGCCAAGCAATGTGTCCAATACATACATACATTTTTTATATATATAATATAGGGAAAAATGCACTTTTAGTCCAGTATATTGGGAGTGTTTTTATTTTGGTCATTTTGTTTTATTATGTTTCATTTTAGTCCTTACCAAAAAACCCAAGAAAATTAAAATGAGCTGTATCCAAAAATAAAGGACTAAAAGACTAAAATAAAAAAAACACCCACAAAACTATAAAGACCAAAAGTATATATTTTTCCTATAATATATAAGTTTTGGGACTAATTACTAAGTCATTGTTTGCCTAGCATTATTTAAATAAATTAAATTTAGATTCTAAAGAGCCAAACAGTACGTAATTTTAATGCAAAATTCAGATATTATAAAGCAGAAAAATACATTATAACAATTCCAATTTCACTTACCTGGGTTGGGTCTCGTGACTATCACGTGACACACACTTCAAAGAAGAAGAAGAAGAAGTTGAAGTTAGAAGATGGGTTTGTTTGTTTGTGCAGTCCATGGATAAGAAACTGAGTGTGGTGGGTTTTATTCTGGGAGCAAAAGAGTTGCTAAAGATGAAGAGAGTGTCGGCGGCGGCGGCGGCGGCGGTGGTTGTGGCTGCGGTTTGGTGGAGCATTTTCGGTTTTTTTTTTTTTTTCTTTTTTTGCTTGGGAATTTGGAATCTCTCTTGCGTCTATCTCTATTGCTTTTTGAGTGTTTGGAATTGGAAACAACCAATTAATCAAAAATAACACTTCATTGCCCATTGAGTGGTAAAGTTTTGGAGGTTTTTTAGCAACGATGACCAATGGGGTAGAGGCGGAAAGGGGCAACGGTTGGATGGGTGGGGAACAAACTCGACGAAGGTGACACCCAAGTGGATGTCCTTGTTGCGTTGCTCTACCGTTTTCAAAGAATTGGATCCGACAACCATATCGACTCGACCTCCTCACGGACCTTCGCCAAGATCTCGAGGTGCGAGTTGAAGAGCGTGACAGCCTAAAGCAATGATGACATCAACTCGTCTTGAGCCACGAAGAGAAAATCGAAGAGGTAGCAGGTAGCTGCTAATTTTGCGAGTGGGGTTTGTGGCAGTGGTGGTGACTTTCGAGGGGAGATCACGACGGCCTTGGCGTCAAAGCCGGTGGAGCTGTGAAGGCCGAAGGCTGGGCAGGGAGATTTGGGGATTTAGGGTTTGAGATTGTTTGGTTACAAAGGAAAGTGAGATCGGTTTGTTTTGGGTTTGACAGCTCATAAAAATGAGGTGGCACTAATGTATTTTTTAAATTATTTGTCATTTTATTATTGGTCCATTTGGTCACATTGCAGTGATCGTAGGTTTTTTTTGTTTTTTTGAGTTTAAACGATAGAGTGATCGTAGGTTGAGTACTTGTATACTTGAAAATAGTTTGTTCATTGTTAATCAAACAAGACACAGTTTGTGGATGGCTCTACGAAGTGTGAGCAAGAAATCCCTAGGGCTAGGGCTAGGGCTAGGGCTTGCGCAGCTTGGGCATGTTCGTGGGTTGCAGAGCTTCTCGCTACCAGACCTGCCTTACGACTATGGGGCTCTGGAGCCTGTGATTAGCGGAGAGATCATGCAACTCCACCATCAGAAGCACCACCAGACCTACATCACCAACTACAACAAAGCACTCGACCAGCTCGATCAGGCTCTCGCCAAGTCCGATTCCTCTTCCATTGTCCAATTGCAGAGCGCCATCAAATTCAACGGCGGAGGTTTCATTCTCTCTCTCTCTGTGGCTGTATGCATTTTGTTGGAATTCATTTCGTTGATCAAATTACGAATCTCTGATTCATTCAATTTAATTGTTGAATTTAGCTCAGCTAGTTAAGAAAAAAGATAATGATTTCAATTTTGTTACAACTACAAGTCGTCAGCGACCTGTCGTAGTAGCCAATAACTAGTCCTTCCCTGTACCAGGTCATGTAAACCACTCAATTTTCTGGAAGAATCTCACACCCATTAGAGTAAGAGTCTTTTTTTCTTTTCTTTTTGGGTGTTTCTTGTGCAAGCTCTTGATCATTAAAAATGTAATCTTTTTATCACTTTGATCACATTCTGAATGTTATGGCAGGAAGGAGGTGGTGAACCTCCAACAGCTTCCCTAGGCTGGGCCATCGACAAAGACTTTGGTTCTCTTGAAGTATTGATTCAGAGAGTCAATGCAGAAGGTGCTGCTTTGCAAGGCTCTGGATGGGTGGTAATTTTTCAAAGCTTCTTTTTGCAGTTGTGTTATAATCAGTTTCTGTTTGTATTGAAAGAAATTCATAACTTCATTAATTGAAACTATATTTTTTATTTGAATTCTTAACAGTGGCTTGCTCTGGATAAAGAGCTGAAGAAGCTTTCAGTTGAAACCACTGCAAATCAGGTATGGTGATCAGAGCTTTGCTATTTATGTCATTAGACCATTTAGCATTCAGATTGGTGTTAACCTGCCTGATTTTTGTAATTCAGATATTCATACTGCCTGTAAGAATTAAGATTATTTTACCTCAATAAAACCATGAGAGTGTTTCCTGTTGAGAATAAACAATTCCCACATTGGGCATTTAAAACCTTGCATCTCTACATATAAGATTCTGGGCCTCTCCACTCATTGCCAATTGGTTTTGGGTTGGATGCTCAAGTTAATAATGTTCTGTGCATGGGTGGTTGATGCTGGTTGCAGTTGAAAATTTTATGCACATTTTAACTAGTGTGACGTTACTGTCAAATTACTAGTTCAATGGTTCAACATTAATCCTTTGTTTAGGATTTGCAAACGATTGTAATAAAAAAAATTTAGTTTACTAGATAAAGTATAAAACATATAAAAGAATTTGTTTTCCATTGTTGTTTTCAATGCTGGGAATTCCTAAACAATAAAACCAATGGTCTTTGGATCAAATTGCATCTCCTCCCTTATAAACAAGGGGTGGAGGGTGAGGTCACAAGTTTAATGCCATACAGGTGTGTGATTGCAATCATTGCATTTATCTATATTTAGAAGAAAAAAATCTAACGTTATGTTGGGGACGAGGGAGATTAGGTGAGAGGAGTATATTCTGGTCATCTTCCCCTCTCCCTTCCTCTTCTCTCCCTCCATCCAAAGATTCCAAACATAGGATAAAGTTGCTGTGAAAAATTTATTGCCTGTATTAGATAATTTAGGAACTTTGTCTTCAGCAGCAAAGCCTTGTCAGTTGCTAATATCTTTTACAGTTTATTTATTGTGGACATTGTAGTGTATCTTGTTGATAACTGCAAGGGTGCTCTCAACTTTGTGATTAAACGATATATTTTTGTTTGTTGAAAGTTTTTTCTTGATGGTAGTCTTACTTTTCAAAGACTTTAAGATGCTCTGGATTTTTTTTTGGTCTTGTTTATTTTAGGTTTTACATGTATAAAATTGTTTTTGTTTTCCTTGATAAATGACATCTGAAGTTTTTTGTCAACATAAAATTTTTTCAGGATCCACTTGTAACTAAAGGATCAGCTTTGGTTCCGTTGTTTGGAATAGATGTTTGGGAGCATGCATACTACTTACAGGTGAATTACTGTTTTTGGTGTAATTATATGCTAGTGATGGTTTGAATTTGGCTGTTTTGAAATTACAGGATGATTCCTAAGCATCTAATTACATAGTATCTTGTGAAATTCCTTAGAGGGTTCCAAATTTTACCCAGTGGAAGTTCATTATAATTTTGTACAGAGATTGAGAGCTTCTTGTATGATATAGTTGCACGAAAAGCGAACTTTTTTAAGGATATAGAGGGCGTTTTTATTTGGATATATGAAATTGCCTTTATGACAGGCCCACATCCATATGAAAATTTCATTAAATCGTTAATGTAATCTAACCTTATTTGACCTAGATCTGAATACTGGCACATCCTGCATGTGACTTTGGTCTGGGAATTAAACCTTACAAGTATGGCAATAGGGCCCCAGCTCATCTAGGTTTATTAGACCTGTTTTGAATGGGTATTCTGTTTTGGAGAGGTGCCCTGCCCTGACCATCCTAATTTAACCACACCTGGTTGTCTTTTCTTATTGTTTATGGTTTCAAGTGTGGTTTTCTTTTTCCCCATAATGTGGCAATGATGATTAATGCTTCTTCCTACACCTGTCTCGCTTCTTTGAGTATATTAATCAGCCATCTTGGAGGTAAAATATAAAATGATCTGCAGCTGTCTCACTTGACTTTGTTGTTGGTTGTAACTTGCAATTGAAATTATTCCTCCCTGTTGTAACTTGCAATTGAAATCGTTGTCCTGGTGCAGTACAAAAATGTGAAAGCAGATTATCTGAAGAACATATGGAAGGTTATTAATTGGAAATATGCAAGTGAAGTTTATGAGAAAGAGAATCCTTGAGAGTTGAGACAATAAGCGCATATTTTTGTGGATAGTTCTGTACTGAATGCAGAGTCTGGCGAGGTTTGTTTAAATAAAAATAAGTGCCACTGTATATGGGAGTCGGAAGTTTGTAATGAGATTTGCTGTCTTTTGGTAATCTTTCCATGTATCCGATGTTTTGCTTTCTTCTGGTGTGCTTGCTCTCTGTTCTTCTTTTCCAAATTGTCAAATTTAGGTAGCCATTTATGATGATTGTTTGAACTTTTTGCATGAAAAACATTGTTGGATAGGAACCAGACCCATGCTAAATGATCCTCTTAGTTTAATTGTTGATGCAGCATTCAGAATAAAGAGAAAAAAGACAAAAAAGAAAGGATAAATCGAAACCAAGCTATTAGAAGAATACCAATAGAAATTTTATTGATCAGTCAAGCTTAAGATACTGAACTTTGGGGCCTTTAAAATTTAAATAAGGTTCCCAGATTGCATAAAGGAAATAAAAAGGAAATACTATCTAAAGTGGCGCAAAATTTCAAGTTTGGAAATCAAATAGTTGAAATTTCACAAGTGTGAATTTATATTAATAAATAAATGAGTATAATTTTCTGTATTTTTTATTCTATGAGAGTGGTCAGCGCCTCTATTTATAAGTGTCCTGAAGATTTATTATATAAAAAAAAAGTGTCCTGAAGATTTAAATATTTAAAGCGACAAGGTAATTTTGATCAATGACACGTATATAATTGGAGAAACTTTAACTCTTTAAGTCTTATTCTCCAAGAAACACATGACATTATATGATTTGTTAAAATGTTTTAAATTTAAGTACACATGTTAGTATTTAATTGGGTTGCTTATGTGACATTAAATTAAATCACATGTGCGCACGCGCACACACACCGATAGTGATGTACACAAAACCTAAGAACACACAAAAGAGAGAGATAAGGGTTTGGGTGCGAGCTTTTTGTTGTCTTTCTACTATGGCCATTGAAACCTATTGAAACAAGTGTCTCAAAGAAGTTTGGAGTTTCTTGCTGTGAAATTAAGGTTTGTGAGGTAATTTGGTATTTATTTTAGTTTGTTGGGTAAGCTTTAGGTTGTGTGATAAAACTTGAGTAGAAAGCCATTGTAATGGTTGATTATAGTGGATTGTTCAATCGACTTGTGGATGCATACTTCGTGCCAAAAGGTTTGTGAGGTAATTTAGTATTTATTTTAGTTTGTTGAGTAAGCTTTAGGTTGTGTGATAAAACTTGAGTAGAAAGCTATTGTAATGGTTGATTATAGTGGATTGTTCAATCGAATTGTGGATGTATACTTCGTGCCAAATCACACAAATCTTGTGCACATTGTATATGGCAGTTTAAGTAACACATTTTAGTGAATGATTGGATCTTAAGTATCCTTTATTATTTATATTTAACAACACTTGACAAATTTTCATTAGTCTATGAATAATAACAATGTGACCAATAAAATAGCATGTGACACTTCATAATTGATTGTTTTGAACGTATTATATGTACTTGGTCGTATGATGTGTCAATTTGTTATTGGTAAAAAAATTTCCTCTCATCATTCACCTTTTAATTATGGATTCTGGATTCTGACCACCTTGTTTCCAAAGGCTAAAGATTTTATGCTCCACTTTAGTAGTTCGAATATCCCTGACCTTCCTTCAAAACACAAAATTTCGAAGGGAACAATCTAGTGCAAAAGTGGTGAAAAGCAAAAAGTGTCATGTAATTAAGAAAAGCTATTTGGCTTTTTCATATATAATGTGAATTTCGCAATTCGACCAAATTGAAACATTAAAAACAAAAAGACCTCCTCAACATTTTTTTTTTTAATATTTAAATTTTTTCCTATGATAAACATGAGTTATATATATATATATATATAACTTTGTATAAACCTCCTCAACATTTTAATTTTAGTAACTATGGATAAAACTTTGGAGTATTTATTACCCTTTTTTTTTTTTCTTTTTTATTTATTGTTTATTTAACTAATTTACAAAAAATTACCTGAAAAAAAAAAAAAAAAAAAAAATGAAACTTGTGCCTATACAATATAATATAATAACCCTAATGAAGCAGTATATATACTCTTCTTCGTTGTCTCGTCACTTCTCCCAATTCTAGTTACAAAAAACCCTACATTGCACCGAAACCCTAGTCTCAGAGCAGATCTAGGGTTTGGCTTAAAAATCAATCACCATGGTAAGATAAATTAAAAAAATTCCTCCACCCAAGCTTCACTAATTGATCTCTACGTGTTTGAAATAATGTCCGTCTATTTGCGCAGACTTTCAAGCGAAGGAACGGTGGCCGAAACAAGCATGGCCGTGGCCACGTCAAGTTCGTCCGCTGCTCTAACTGCGGCAAATGCTGCCCCAAGGTTTTCTCACAACATTTTCGCAATTTAACCAGAAAGTTTATTTATTTTTTATTTTTTAAAATTATTTTGAATATTTATTTCGGTTGAATCGGGTTTTATATGTGTGTGTTAATATTATTGGGTTGGGTATTGTGTGAAAAGGACAAATCTATCAAGAGGTTTTTGGTGAAGAATATTGTGGAGCAAGCTGCTGTTAGAGATGTCCAAGAAGCTTGTGTTTTTGATGGTGATTATTCTAATTTAGCTATGCCTTTTTCAGTTTTAGTTTTTGGGCTTTTTTTTTATATTGATTTATTGGTGTATGCAATTTTTTGAAGGCTACACTCTCCCAAAGCTTTACTTGAAGATGCAGTATTGTGTTTCATGCGCAATTCATTCTCATGTTGTGAGAGTTCGATCTCGTACTGACAGGAGGAAGCGTGAGCCCCCGCAGCGATTCAGACGCAGGGTATGCCCGTTATATTTTTCCATATTTTTACTGTTTTCTTTGTTGGGTTTTGTCATTTTGTCTTGTAATTGATGGTTTGATTGTGTTATTGTCTTTAAAGTTCCCACATTGTTCTCTGAGCTTAGTCATTAGTGTCTTGAAAGCAGAATGTGGGGTTCCATGTTACATTCCAATAGCTTATCTTGATAGGATAGGAGATGCAACTATTAAAAAAAATCTGAGAAATGTATCAATGAGTTCATGACCCTGCAGTGCATTCGTAACTTATAAATAAAAAAAACAGGAAATTGTACTTGCTCAAGTTTGTTTATAAGTTGTTGTGGCAGTTGTTATGTATCATCATGCATCACATGTCTCAACATTGTTTCTTTCATGCATTGAGTGCAAAATTGGTGGTTTCTATCTGTACTTGTCCATATTTCTTGTGTGGAAGTGTTTTGAACAAGTTGAGGTGATAATCGCCTTATCTCTCACATATTGGCTTGGGGGAGGGCACACTGATGGCTGCTATTTGAGCTTGTGCAAATAGCATTACTCAAATTTGGAGTTTTATAAGTTTGGGTCTAAATCATGCATTTGATGCAATTAGTAGTTTAGTAGTGTGTTTACTCCAAATAATAACTTTATTGTAACTTGTGTCTTTCTCTGAAAATTTATAGTGTAACTTCTATAAACACTCGTTCTATCATTCAATAAGAAATTATTTTAATATTTTACAATGAGCTAATCATAATTGAAATTGACTGTTAGAGGCTGGAATATATTATGATTACCACTCTATTATGTGGATGAGAAATTCTGGAAGGAAAAGAATTTTGCGTAGTTGATTTTTTTGCCCATGACAGATCATATCATGAGACTCAAAATTATTTTATCCTTTACTCAATATCTTACTGAATAAATGTACATACTGTACATTTCACTGAAGCAGGTGGTGATCATTTTTCGCATACTAACATGGTTGACATTCTTTTTCCACTTTCATGTGCTGTATTCCTGTTTGCTTTTGGTGAGCTTACTAGAAAATGAGTTAGATGTCTTTGCGATGGTTTGTTTTAATGGAATTCTAAGTCCTCTGTCCTTTCTTTTGATCCCTATTTCTTTATCTTCTTTTTTTCTTATGTCAGGAGGATACACAAAGGCCTGGTGCCCCTGGTCAAGGACCGCGCCCTGCTGGACCGCCAGCTGCTGCTCGTACTTGAGAATCAGTACAACATGCTTCTCCATCTTGCTCTTAGGCTTTTAAGATCAACTGCTGCCCATTTTTTTGCACGTTAGCTATGAAATTATTTGACTGTGATTGTGAACTTCTATTTTAGTATTATGTGATTCCTTTGAGGCTTTGCTCTATTGCTTTGAGGGGTGACAGCTGATGTAGAACCCTTAAGTTTCGTTATGAAGTAATATTGTCGTTAAGAATCATTAGATTTTAATTTTCCATCATTATAGATTGCTGCTGAAATTATGTTTTGATGTGCAAAATCGCATATTGGTTGTTGGATCGCTTATTAAAAAAATTACATTGTTGATAGTTCTCAACACATTTTTATAGGTGAACTAGTAACGGAATCCAATCCACTCAATTCTAAAATATTTGTCTGAACATATCATGTAGACTAGATTCTGTTGCCAACCATCTATTATCCGCTCGTCAATGGAGGGTAGGATATCTGCACCAGTCTGATTGATAAATTGGATCACAAGTATACCTGATCACTCTGCTTAATTGGTACTGGATTTTTGTAATGCAACTCAAATGTTGAGTTATCTGTAATGATTTTTAGGGTCGTGAAAGGCTAGAAGTGGTACAGTTTTGCTGTCTAGTAATGTAAATGTGTATCCTTAGGCATACTACTTGCTCATTGTTACGTACCACTAGCTTTTCCATATATATTTTTTTTATCCAGATCTTGGCTCGCTTCAGTTTTATTCCACGTCTCTATCGGTAATCAAGTCGGCCACTATACTATCACCAATTTGAATTTTTCCAGGAATAGTCAACTTAAGATTATAATTTGATATACTCTTTTTTTGATTTTTTTTTTTTTGCTTATAATTTGATATACTCTTTTTTTGCTAAATTTTTTTTTTTTTGCTAAATATAATTTGATATACTCGAACCTTGAAGGCCGGGTCTTGATTTTGTCATTTCTTTTTAGACAAGGAAAAGACTTTTTATTAGCCATTTAACTTGCTTCCGTGGCCACTTTGAAACTCCCAAACCAAGAATTTGTGGCTGTTTACTGGAGGACATTATTATATATATCAAAAAGTTTTGGAATGATTTAACGAAGCATGAAGTGGCTGCTAAGATTTATTCTCAAGCAGATAAGGATTTTACACAACTTTACAAGTCAAGTTAAAACCAATTTTAATGCAAATCAACAGGACCGGGTTTTACGGTCCACAGTGATCCTGCACCAAGACATGGCACACTTTGATACGTCTCTTATGAATCCTCATTAATAGAGCAAGTTTTGTTAAAATTCTTGGATGGCTTCCTACAAAGTCATAGCACACTGAAATATTCAAGGAATCTGACTTTTGTGAGTCCATGTCCATATCCATATCCATACAGAATATATACATGACTTTTTACGTAGTGGCGTAAACTTTTGCGCATCCTAATGCTCTGTGGAGAAGTTTTTCTTTTGTGGAAAACTACATTTTGGAATATGACTATATGAGGTATTGCTAACAGCTAATTCATGATAACGTGACCTAAATTGGCAGAAATAGAGGCCGAATCTGTCCATACTAATCATTTTCAGTGTGTGCTTGCGGCACTAAACTGGAATCTGAACTCTGAAGTCAGTTGAACTAAGCAGCTCGAAGACAAATCATAAAAGCTTGACCAAACAGGAAAATAAAAATGAAATAATAATTGAGGCAGCTGGCAGCAACCATTGAACGCATTTCTGATTGTTTATGGATTAGACTAAAAAGAAGGGTCAGACTAAGAAATCAATGATATGTGCCTATGTCATTATCAAATCCGCTGCACCTTCCTATTAACCGAAATTGGGGATGGGGGGCATAAAGATATAGCAAATGAAGATGGGGGGAATCAATTGAGAGATGCTTGAAAAAAATTTCTCTTTGGAAAATAGACAAAAGTCTCATGGAAAACTCAACGGGAATCTATGATAGAATTCACGGGAAGCATTAAGAACAAGCATGCAAACTTCATGGGGAGTGTCATGATGGAAACATTTAAGTAGATGTGATCAACATGATTCCTTAATAACTCAAGATTCGATTTAGCTTGTCATTAAACAAAATGCTAGCGTGATTTTTATTGCAAATTGTTATGTGGTGGACAAAATCACAGCATAAGAGAGAAACAATGATTTTCTTCAAAGGAAAACTAACCTTATTCTTATTTTACTCAATAATAATATTTTTAAGTCCTAATTATTCAACATGAAACCATATAAATAGATGATTTTACAAAATAAACATAATATTTAAATTAAAAAACAAATCTGCAACCTTATCCATTATAGATAGATAAAATACATCCAAACACTATTTTAATAATTTATTACATCCTTATCTATTTACCTAATTTATTATCTCTTCTAAATCTTATATAGTATGTACACCTAACTCCTGAGCCCATATTTTATTCTTTGTCATGCCAACAAAAAGGAGTAACAAGCTTTTTTTTTTTTTTTTTCCATGTCTTATTATGGGGTGATAGAATTTATTAATTACAGATTTATAAATATTAGTCATAACTCAGAAGCCCACGTTAAAAACCAATACCACAATACTTTTTTTTTTTAGACAATTGCGTGGGAGACAGAGAGGATAGCTTTCTAATTTTCTTTTAGCGGATTTTCTGAGAGGAAAAAGAAAACTGTGTGCTAGACTGCTATAATTGCTAAATTCTACCACCCAAAAATGGTTCGTAATGATAAAATGAAAACACAAAAAGAAAAAAACGTCGTCGTTTAAAGGTTGCAATACAAAACAGAAAACACGCAGGCATACTTCATCCTCTTGTCTCGTTACTCATAAAGCGGTTCTAAAAGCCTGCATTTTTCCCCCTAAACGGCACGGTTTTTTATTGTGTCTTTTATTTTCTTTTGTTGCGTGTGTGTTTTTCGATTGCATTGCGTCGCGTCGCGGCAAACGTGTAAGAAATACAAAGAGTTGGCTTTAAAGGGTTTTTGTTTTTGTCTTGGGCAGGACAAGGTTGTTGAGATAGATATAACAAAATCCATCTTCTTATAAAAAAAAATACAAAATCCTTCTTCCTCTTTGGGATTTGGATCCCCCTTTTTTTCATTTTCTATTAAACTAGTCTCTCTCTTTGCCTGTTTCAACATTTTGATATTTACTACTTGACTTGTTCCAAATTACGTAACAACAAAAAGATTCACATTCGGTTATCGAAAACACACACACACACAAAAAAATATGCCTCTTCTTGATTCACCTCTCCAACATTCAGTTATCAATGATCGCATTCGGTGCCTACGACGCCGTTTCTCTTCCCCTGGAAATTCTTAGTCCCCTTCTTTTTTCTGTGCGTCTAAATTCGGCTCTTGATTAAACTACTTTTTTTTTTTTTTAATCATGGGAGATCTTAAAGTGTATTCGCCGAGGCCTAACGGCGTCGTTTTCGGTGAAGAGCGTTTAAACTCGTCGTCGCCGCCATTGCCGGCATCGAACCCTGATCCATTGTCCATAGGGTCGGAGTCTTGGGCTAGAGCCGAGCGAATTACTCGAGAGATAGTGTGTAAGATTCAGCCCACTTTAGCCGCCGATCACAAGAGGAAGGAGGTTGTTGAATATGTACAGGGACTCATTACGTCTTCTGTTGGATGTGAGGTACAATCTAAATTTGCTTTGCTTTGTTTAATTACCATTACCATTACCAATACCAAAATCAACTAATTTATCATAATGTGTTTGAGCTAGGGGTTTATGTATTTAGTGTTGAAACTATAATTGAAGAAATCTTGGTTGTGGTTCTTGGCTGTTTGTGTTTGGAATTGATGGATATAGAGTTTAGGATGTCGTTTTTTCGATAAATTAGACGGTGGATATGAGTGATAGTACGAGAGAGATGGAACGATGAATGAAAGAATGTAATTTTGGAATGAGATAAGATTTGGTTTAGGAGTGTGTATTTTGTGTGTAAATTGCATTTTTACTTGTTGCATTAGCTCAAGTAAAAATTTTGTGTGTAAATTGTATTTTGGATGTAATAATTTTTTAGAGTATTGGGGAGAAAGTGATGCTGGAGAGGTTGTTACAAGTGGAGTTTGTTGATTTATGCTTATTTTTACAGGTCTTTCCATATGGATCAGTTCCGCTAAAAACGTATCTTCCTGACGGAGATATTGATTTGACTGCCCTTAGCTGTCCAAACATCGAGGATGCCTTGGTATCCGATGTTCATGCTGTTCTGAGGGGAGAAGAACATAACGAAGCTGCTCGGTTTGAAGTTAGGGATGTCCATTGCATTGATGCTGAGGTTCCCCCTTCCTTATCTGCTTTTGTCTTCTTTGAATCTAAATTTTTTTTAGGTGGATTTGCTCATATGTCATTATGCATGTGGGCTGGCATTTTCATGCGTTGTTATCTCATATTATTGAAATTGAAGTTCTTTGTTAGAAGACGCTGTTATTTGCATGGATGACATCTTATGTAATTTAATATTGACCTGTTAGAAAATGTTATTAAATTGGAGTTGTTTAATGGTGGCAGGTTAAGCTTGTGAAATGCATTGTACAGAATATCGTGGTAGATATATCGTTCAATCAGTTAGGAGGACTATGTACGCTTTGTTTTCTTGAACAGGTATGATGTAAGGCCGCCTTTTAAGATTTTAAATGTGATTACGATGATTTTTCAAGGTATCTTCTGGCCAGCAGGATGAATGATCTTATTTCATAAAAATGCATTTTGAATTAGTAAATATTTTTTTTCTTTTCTTTTTAGTAGCATTTTGAATGAATTTATTTAGTATGTAATATATATGTTTTGTGTGTGAATTTGGGTGTGGATGTTTACATTCTTACAGTTGTATTTTTTTTTTTTTTTTTAAGATTTATACCTTGAAACACCATGGAAATTATTTCATTGTATGTGTTTCTGTGCATGTCTGCACGCTAACATATAAAGAATGGCATGTCTACATTCTAATTGGCTTCATTCTTTTTAAATGTATGTCCTTAAACAATATGGAATACAGAGTTGACTCATTACTGCCTTTTGGAAGTTTCACATTTCTAATGCTACCTCTATGCAGGTTGATCGCCTTGTTGGTAAAGATCATCTCTTTAAACGCAGCATTATTCTGATAAAAGCTTGGTGCTATTATGAAAGTCGTATTCTTGGTGCCCATCATGGTTTGATTTCAACATATGCTTTGGAGACATTGGTCCTTTATATTTTCCATCTATATCACTCTAACCTAAATGCACCTTTAGCAGTGAGTACTCTTACAAATCAAAATTGAATTGCTTACCAAATGCATATATTTTATTGAGTACTTAATTGTGTCTGCTCCTTTTTCATTTCATTCTTCCAAATAGGTTCTCTACAGATTTTTAGATTACTTCAGCAGATTTGATTGGGAAAATTATTGTATCAGTTTAAGTGGACCAGTTTGTAAATCTTCTCTACCTGACATTGTAGGTAAGTAATATATCCCTTTGTATTTGTGATGTTGGATGGATTCATTGTTGTTATCTTGATCTCTCTCTCTCCATCTCTCTCCAGCTGGGGTACAAGAAAATGGGGGAGATGATCTATTGCTAAGTGAAGAATTTCTTAGAAACTGTGTTGAGATGTTCTCAGTGTCACCAAAGGTGCTTGAGACAAACTCACGAGCCTTTCCCCAGAAGCATCTTAACATAATTGATCCACTTAAAGAAAACAACAACCTTGGGCGTAGTGTCAATAGAGGTATGAAGTTGTTTTCTTTCTGTTGTGATGCCTTTAGAGTATGCGTAGGTTTGTGTACTGGGTGGTATGTGGCACGACATGTGGTAGATTCTCTTTAATGAAGATGGATCTTGTTTCAAAAAGGTTCTTTGTGTTTTCTTTTCTAAACGAACACTCTATTTTGTAGAAACTCCTATGTTTATTTCTAATAGCATTTAATTTTGAAAAATTCTCTGCAAGTTAAAAAGATTTAACTGCAACAATCTGTGGATATGTGAAAAAGAAAATTTATGTCATCTGTGGAGAAATAATAAATTTCATTTACGTATAAAGGCAACAAAATTTTGACAGAATATCTGAACAGAATGAGTTTACATTTTCATTATGAGCATATATTTTCACATGCATGTGTTTAATCAGCAAAATTAATTGTGGAAGCTAGAAAATTACTTGTGCAAAGTTAAAGTAGATGCGATATTTAAATTTTGGATAGCCTCCTAGAAGAGCACTTTGAGGCCTGCTGGAAATATGTTTCTCAGTGAAGGGAAAAGTGCTGAGGATGGCAGGAATATTTTTCTTTTATGATTTTTAAGTTACATAGGCACCTGGCACACACCCACATCCTCCGACATGTTCTTAGGGGAGAGGAAGTGCCATTTGATTTAGATCTTTTAGGCAGACTTTTTTCTATTGGTAATTACACATGCACCCTTACAACCTAACTCTCTGTCTTGCTCTTACAAGGGGAGAATCTGCCATTTGAGCTAGAGCTCTTTGGCCTTGTTGGCAGGGAATTATTGCTCCTGATGTTTGAGAATTTGCTGTTCTTCATCATGCCCATAAGATGGTTATCACAGCAGCACAAATATTGCTAAAACCACCATGGTTGTCAAGTACATGACCTATGCAATGCTACTGCTGTTGGCACAAAAACCTATTATGTTCTCTAAAAAATCTGACCTAAAAAAATAGGAACAGTTTGTTGCTGTAAGTGTCATCGGTTCTTCCACTTCCTGAATCATTGTCAACTTCGGTGCTGCTTGCACTGTCGTTACCACCTCCTCCACTTTCGCCATAACCTCTTTGCTAATGCAATTATCACCAATTAACTGTATTTACCTCCATATGTTGGCATTGCCATCCTTGTCAACCTTATCTTTGTGTATGCTTTGTTCCAGCACACTCATGGGTTTTCTGCCAGGTAATTTCTTTCGAATACGTAGTGCTTTTAAATATGGGGCTCGCAAGCTTGGATGGATTCTCATGTTACCAGGAGAAAGAATAGCAAATGAGCTCAACAAGTTCTTTTCAAATACTTTGGATAGGCATGGAAGCAATTGTTGGACTGACATAGGTTCTGACTTTTCATCCTTATCATTACACTCTGTACTGTGCTCTGAAGACAAGGTGTTTCTAAAATCCACTTTTGGTTTCCATGATGATAAGATATCAGGCATTGAAGTCACTTCTGGAATTAAAAATGGACCTGAAAGACACTTACGGAAAGTGGTTTCCTCTGAGATGGGGCCAGAATTGGACTGCCCTGTGGACAGAAATGATATTTTTGGGTATCGTTTTGCTGGGGATGCTAAACAGCTTGCCACCTCTGGAATTCTGGGTATGAGAAGTACAAATGACTCGCCCGATTGTTTGCCTCTGGATAGCAACTTGAGTACTTTGGCTTTGGGAAACTCTCACCATGCTAGTCATTATAATAATTCGGGCTTGTCTAGAAAGAATGAGAACATTGAAAATCTGGATCCTTGTCAGAAGATGCCTTTGAATTCTGTCGTCAATGATGAGATGGGCTCTCCTTGGCGTGAAGTCAAAGATAAGTTAGTGGGTAACAATTTAGTTTCCTCATCTATTAATCAAGAGGGTATGGCATCTAAATGTTCAGTCGTTTCCAGCTCTGTTGCTAATATCTACCCTTGTAATAGAGAGAGATATATTGCTGGAGTTTCTGGAAGCTCAGAAGCTTTAAAATGCTTGCTGGACCTTAGTGGGGATTATAATAGTCACCTTAGGAATCTGCAATATGGTCAGCTTTGCCATGGGTATGCTGTATCTCCGCCTTTACTGCCCAGTCCTCCAGTGTCGCCTCAGTTACAGATTACGAATCCATGGGAAACTATTTGCGACTCCCTACGGATCAAGCAGAATGGTTATTCTCAGATGAGCACAAACAGTGTTGCTTTTGGATCACGATTTTACTCTGCAAGTCATCCCACTTCATCCTGTACGGCTTATGGTCTAGAAGAAAAGAAAAGACCACGAGGAACAGGGACATATTTCCCAAAACCGGTATTTTCATTTTAAAATGTTATTTTTGAACATGTCTTTTCTGTTGAATCATTTACTTTGGGCTAAAAGCCGATTTAGGCTTTTATTCATGGGCTCTATAATCTGATAATTATCTTGTGATTACAATTTAGCAGAATTGCCGTCCATATAGGGACAGGCCAGTGCTAGAAAAAGGAAGGAATCATGTAGTGGAGGCTCATGGTCAGTTGCTGAGACACCATAGCAATGGATTGGCTCCTGCTCCACAAGAGGTGAACTCATCTAATGAAGGCAGTCAGTTGCAGAGACACACTCGTAGTAATGGATTGGCTCCTGCTCCACAAGAGGTGAACTTGTCTGATGAAGGCAGTCAGTTGCAGAGACACACTCGCAGCAATGGGTTGGCTCCTGCTCCACGAGAGGTGAACTTGTCTGATGAAGGCAGTCATGAGCTCTCGCATGATGAGTACCCAGTTCTAGGCCGTGGGAAGCCTGGATCATCAGATTCTTACCAATCTCACTTTTCCAAATGCGGGTCTTCCCATGCCAATGGCTGCTCTCGCCCATCTGAGAAACTTGAATCTGTGTCTCTTTGTCCCCAGCCTTGGGGAGCGCCCTTGCCAGAAGGGAGCAGTCAGCCAGAGTCGGGCACTTCACACCCTTTGGGCTCTGCTTCAAGCCCTGTAGCACTTGTACTACAAAGTCCTAAACCATTTCCTGGAAATAATGAAGAAAGGTAATATAAACTTCCTAGAAGTTTTCTCTAACATGGTTGATAGATTTTCTTTTCCTCAAGGGGTTGTCTTTGTCTGAAGCTCACTCTGTGGTTTGGGTTTGCAGGGTTGAAGTGCAGTTGTATCATTTGAAAGATGAAGATGATTTTCCCCCACTCTCCTGAGTGCCTTGGACAGTCAATACATACATGAATGGTGATGGAAGCACAGTTAATACATATATGAATGAATATGGAAGGACAGTCAAATACATAGAAGAATGAAGACAGTAAGAATAACCATAGATGCTAACAATCTAGCCTAAGACAGTCCTTTTTTTGACCTCTCCCCTTCTATGTTGTGTTTGTTGTTGGTATGATGTACACAAATCCATTTTGTACATACTTCCTGCATCTGCTTCCTGCATCCACGTTTGCTGGCTTTTATTGAGTGGGTGTATATACCAGGTGATGGTAGCCTGAATTTTGATTTTGATTTTTTTTAATGATTCTAGTTAGTTGTTTTAATTACTAGTACAGAGAAAGTGTTTAGATAACATTTCCGGAAAGTTTTATTCCTGTTAAAATTTGGGATGTTGCAGAAGAATAGAAAATTCTGAAAATGTGGGATGGTTGAATTATCTATATACACGATTGTACCCATTTTTGGTATTTTCACTATGAGACCTTTGTACATGCCCATTTTTTAACTAATAATTTAAATGGGCTCCCAAATAAAATGCTTGGGCTTAATTAGCCCTTTAATAAGCCCGGCCCAATAAAATACCTTAAACAACCCCTAATAAGATACTTGGGCTTAAGTGACCATCTAAATAAAATAACCCAATTAGCCCAACCTATTTAAATATGCCCAATAATACCCATGGAATCCTTGGGGCTCAATTAATTAACCCAATGAGCCCAGCCCAATAAAGCATCCTAAATAACCTTTAAATAAATCATTTGGGCTCATCATTAAGGTGCCTTAACATCATTCTAAAAGCCCACAACCCGAAAACACATGGCCCAGCCTTAGACAGTGCCTAAAGAGCCATGTAGACCTATTTTTAAGTGCCCCGACACTATTCACAAGCCCAAAAGAAATCTACCAAAAGCCTATGGTCCAAAATGTATTTACAATACAAATATGGAGTCCAAACACTATTAAACTAGTAGAGGAAAGCAGTTGGAACCCAAACACTGGTCAGCCCAGCACCCAAAACAGCTGAAGACAGCCAATCCGTGGGCCCCATGAGGTCTGAGTCAAGCTGACAGAAGAAGGGTTGCATGTCTGCTGCTGGCAGAACCTGCATTATGTCCTATTATTACCAAAAGAAGGAAGGCAGCAGCAAGCAATCCTCTCCAACGTGACAAGAGCTGCCAACCCACCATTTTCAAATTACACAAGCTTCCACAGCCTATCCCAGCTATCCACTCCACCGGAAACTATAATTTCCAGCACTGTTCACGCAGCAGATTTCTGCATAACATCTCCAAGATCACTGACAGCAACCAAAATGCATGGGAAGTGAAGAAATACTATAGAGAATCCACAACCATGTCCATCTCGGTCCCAAAAGGACTCAGGGAGTAGCTCCCACGGCCCAGACCCGTGAGGAAGCTACTCTCCTTATGTTGACCCGACTTGAGGAGTGTGGTTTGGTGGAGGGGAGTCAGTTCCGAGACTTAGGTGGCCATGGATTACCGTCATTAAGTCTGCTGGGAGACTTAACGATGGATTCATGGGTGCCAAGACACGTGAGACATGCATGGACAAAATCATACACAAAAAACCCACCAACAAGAGGCAATGAGTGCCTCTGACAAGCCATTTCAGGGAAGGAGAAAACCTTACCCTGACACCAGAAAAAGACTCTAATCATTTCACTTATACCATACTCTTCTTGACAAAACAGGTCATAGAGGACTAACAAAAAAGGTTAATAGGCTTAAGGGAATGATAACCTCGGTTTTCCCAAGAGATTAAGCCACACTAATCATTCTATATATGGAGAACTGACTGCATTCTAAAAGCATCAGATCTACCAGACCCATTAGCCTCAGAAAAACCAAGAACAGCCCTTCCAATAACTCAAGAAATTACCACAATTAAAACCCAAGAGAAAGGATTTTCTCTGGGATTTTTCTCCAAGAAAGAGTCTCTGAGAATAGATGTTCTAAGCCCCCTTACCATTTAGAAACACCCATCTAAACCAAGAAAAGGCAATCCTGTTCGAAAGATTAGGATTTATAACTTAATCCATTTTTTCTCAGGAAAAGCTCTCCTGGCAGATGTCTGGGCAGAATTTCCTAAAATGCCTTATAAGGACCACAATGGTTCTCTACCCTTAGTCTTAGCTCCACAAAAGGCCTAAACACATTCTCCCCTGACCCTCATGCATGTCTCATCGGAAGTGACTCTCTCCCAACAAGTCAACCTTCTTTTGTTTTCAACAAAATTTGTTACTGTTAAAAGCTCTTCTGGCAGATGTCATCAGCAGCACAGAAAATCCGTGTTTAAAGTTGAGGTGATCAAAGTTACGTCGTTTTAAGCCCGATTCAACTGAGAAACAGCGAGAGGCTTGGCCCAAGACTGTTCTTTGGATTTCCTATCGGTAATGACGTTTTGATTGAACTTCCCCTTAATCTTTGTTCATGTTATCTTTTGGGTTTTAGTGATTTTAGCTCTTGAACATTCTTGAGAAGTGTCCCACTAGCCCTTGGGCCGAACTTCGGGCCCTCGGTTGAGTTTTGGGTTCGGCTACCCCTTTCTCTATATCAAAGTCCATGTCGTGATCGCCCTCGGCACGCCACGTGGCATTGTTACAAAAACACCCCTCACAACCTTTTAAACCGTATTGGATTTGACCTGCTTTTAACACCATACTAAAATGTAGTGGACACTTTGGAGCCCATGAATCATACTCATTGACAGGGAACATTAAATACATGGATCTGTCATAAACTGATTGGATCAAGAGCCTTGTAGCTGGCATTATCCAGTTCTCCTATTGAGGAGAATCTGTGTTTAAATCTTTGTTAAGCCAAAAAAAAAAAAAAAAAGAGACGCTTGAACCTCAGAACCTGGATCAGAGTTGATGATAACTGACTCAAATTCTTACATCAGATGAGAGCAAAAGTTACTCATGGTCTCAATCCCAGACTGATGATGAAGTGAATATATTCAATATGGAATTTTAACAACAGATAAAGCTGCAAAACCTTTATATCTTTCTTTCATCTGATTCTGTTTTTCTTTTAAAATTAAATACCAATGTGACTGATTCCTAATTGGAAATAGTTTACCTCTAATCCGGTTTGGAGGAATCCTCTTCCAACCCACTACGTGACAAGTAAATAGACCATCCACGTAGTGGATTGGAGAAGGATTCTTCCAAACCGGGTTAGAGGTAAACTCTGTCCTTCCCAATTTGCTAACCAAGAAATTGAACAAATAAAATTTTAAAAAATGTTGATTAACGTTAAGAAGTTTTGTCGTTTCCATTAAAAAAAAAAAGAGTTAAGAAGTAATCCAGAAAGTAATAATAATGTTTTCCGTTCGAGTTATTTGCAAAGATGCAATGCAAGAGGCCAAGAGCTCAATCCACTTATTGATAAAATTAAAAATTATCAAATAAACATCAAGCACCAGTGGTCTAGTGGTAGAATAGTACCCTGCCACGGTACAGACCCGGGTTCGATTCCCGCTGGTGCAATCTTTGTTCTACTTTTTTGTTAAATTTAGCATTAGATGGCCAGCAATGAGATTAGCTAACTCTTTGGATCTGATAGGACAAGTACTTTCAATGTGGTGAAAATCATCATTACAATGAGCCATGATTAACTTTATTTTCTTTTTCTTTTTCTGTTTCTTCATGATTATCATCAATTATTAATCATGAATCATTTTTTAATCAGACTTCTTGCTAAGGTTTTTCCATCCAATCTCCAACGAATATTACTGTCCACCTTAGGTCCCCCATTAACTGGACCACACGACGGTTCCTCTGGCTAGATTTTGAGTCCAACGTTTGGACTCATTAATATCAAAGGCCTACAAACCTGTCACAGCAAAGTATGGCCCAATTGCCCTCATTGTGGTGGGGCATTGCCGTTAACAGCCGTGGTCATCTTTCATATGCCACAGTACTTTACGTGCCATATTTTGTTCACCCTTAAATTCCACTCACTAATGACCAAATTCATTTCATCCGTTTCCTTCACATCATGTAACATTTTAAAAACATTTTTCTTATCACCCACTCTCTTGATAGACTAGCTTTTGAGCATAATTTTGACTTTTTTCTTTAATAATTCAATAGTTAAGAAAAGAGGATTTGAATCTTGAATGTTTTTATTAGAAACACCAAAAAATACTAGGAAATACAAATTGAACTACAAAACTCTTAGGTTTCGTTTGAGAGTTTAGAGGGGAATGGAATGAATAAATTATAAAGGAATGGAATGAAATTAATTTAATGAATGGAATGGCATGAAATGAAACTAAGTAATTTTGTTTGGATGTTTTAAAATAGAGAAATGAAATGAAATGTAAGTAACCTTATTTATGAATAATATTAGAAGGAATGTAAATGAATAATTTTATAATAACATTACTATAATAATATTATTTTTAATAAAATGATATTTTAGGATATAATTACTATTATATGAATAATATTTTTATAAAATGTAAAATTACCACACCAATAATACTATACCATATTGACCACACTTTCACCATCATACATAGCCTATATATTGACCATCACCTTCACCATGTAACTAATAAGTGACAAACATTAAAAGTTATCATTCAACAAAATTTGAATATATTTATAAAAAAATAGTTACAGAGATGAGAACAAAAGGGCTATAGGTTACATATATACACGGCTATTGATTATGTTTCATCACTTGAATGAAAAAGATGGTTATAGAGGTGATAACAAAATTTATATAGGTTATATAAAATCACATATACATATTTTTCCTATATTAGAGCTAACAGACAATACAAAATGTGAATAAAAAAAATTTAATATTACCCTACAATCTGATGCCAATGTATTATATTTCATCTCAGGGCTATAGGTTACAAAACATAGTATGATGCCAATGTATTATATTTCATCCTTAGTCAATATGATGCCAATGTATTATATTTCATCTCAAATAGGTGGAGAGCTATTTCATCTCAGAGCTATAGGTTACAGAACTATACAGAAATTTAAAACTAACTACCGAAGTCAATATGATGCTACGTAAATATTTTAATTTCATTATTAAAAAGAGAACAAACACCACATATAACAGTGAAGGACACAACCGAATAAACTTTAATTTCGAAGAAAAAACTTACAGGTTTGAAGAGAGAAGCAGTGGCACAAAGAAGTTGGTAGCGACGTGAGAAGGTACGGCTGGTTGAAGGTGCAACTGGTTTATGATAAAAGAAATAAGCGTGAACTAAGGAAAATAAAAAGTCAAATCTATAAAGGTAATTTAGGATTTTACAATAATACTAAGGACATTTTGGGATTTTTGGTGAATAATTCATTAAACCTAAATCTATTCCCTCCTATTCCTCCCAATTTTGGAGGAAATGAAAATTTGGGGTTTGGAGGGAATAGGGAGGAGTGAGTGTTCCATTCCATTCTCTTCACTTAAACTTCCAAACAAGTCCATTCCCTTCTACTTAAACTTCCAAACAAGGGAAATGAGAAAATATATATTTTTTTCCCCTCTCAAATGGAGTGTTAATGAACATGTTAGTATGCTAACTACAAATGCGCCCCTAACGTAAAATACACTACATCATATTCTAATGTTCTCCTTCCTCGTATGTTATTGGGAACTTCATATATGTAAAAAAACCCACATAATATCTCAAAGTTATTCCTGAACACCTTAACATTTATTAGATATTCTTTATTCGAAATTAAAGTAGATACATTCTCAAAAACAAAACTTTTAACTTTTTTTTTTTTACCTTTTCAAAATTTCTTTTAGTCTTTTCCCTCTTAAATGTTGTATGGGTTTCAACCCTATAAATTCTCTCTTAACAAAGACATTGTTCCATCCTGCCTTTTCTCACCCAATTTTTTCCCTAGCTATCACCAAAGCTTAATTATAAGTTCCAAAAAAGGATAAAAAAAGAAGAAGGAAAAAGGTGCACACACACGTTTTGAAGACCCTAGCTATGCCTATTTTTTTGAGATATGAAGACCGTAGCTATGCCTATTATTTATTTAGATAAGTTTAAAAAAAAAATATGATAGGTTTAAACTTTAAAAATGTTTCGTCCAAAATACGATTTAAACCCTTAATGGACAACCGTTTACACCCAAAAAGAGTTTTTGGTAAGTTTAATGTACTTCGAACAAATTTCACTCCCTTAAATTTTTACCGTTAGCCATTTATACCAAATTCATTGGGTAACCCACATGACTCCTTAGCCTAATAAGGCCAACCAATTCACCTGATACCAGGTACGCACAAAAAAACTATGAGAAATCTCTCTCAATTTGGGAAATATAAAGTTTCTTTGCTAACTTAAGCATCGGAGCCTCCCCTCCGGGGGGCCCACCCCGACAGGGTCTTCGATCTATGGTTTTCTTCTTTCGACGGCTATGCAACTGACGATGAAAATTCACGCATCATCAGTTGGCGCCGTCTGTGGGAACGAGAGTTCTTCAAATTTAAATTGCACAGCAAAGACGAGCGCACCTACCTAAAGAAAACCATTGCCTAGTCTCCTTTGAGTGTGACGCATCCAATCCCCAGTTGTCGTCCATCAACGGGTCCATCTGAATTGAAAAGAGCTGGCAACGACTGCCTGTATCTCTCTAGTTGAAAATCAACATTGGACGAGTACAGGTTTATGCATTAATAAGAATCCCATTCTAGCATCACAATTGCTGTGAAATGGCACATCAATTCTCGACCACGTCAAGTGCATTAAGCACCCCCAATTGTTTTCTCTACCATGGCTGAATCTTATAAGGTTGACTATAACAATCATTTTTCATCTTCAACCTCTATTTGTTGTAAGGGAGATATAAAATTACGAGAAGACAAGAAGAAAAATACTGGCATATTACTTTCTGGAAAAATCCCAAAGCGACTTTAGTCGATATCAATATCGCCATATTTTTAAATATCTCAAAGGGTTCTATGCATGTCTTAGCTCCTCACCACATGGGCATTGACTCCAAGCAGGAACCAGGAAAATAAAAAGAAGCCGAAAAAGATTCAGTGGTACGTGAAAATACTTTCCTTTCTAATATAAAGTAGCTATCAATGAGATGAAATATCATGCCTGCCTTATTTCCTTTCTTATTTTAAGCATATTCCATGCCTTTTCCTATTTTCCATTAGAGAAACATATCAAGCCCACACATAGGACACACAGCTCATAGGTTGTGTGGAAATGTGTGAAACTTTTCTATATGTGGTGAAAATTACCTCAATTAAGACCGGCCAAGCTGCACATATTTATCATATTACATGGGAAATTACCTTACACGTAATTATGGGTATGTGCACTCTTTTGGCCATAATTGGCCCACATTCCCATAAGAAATAATGGAATTATTGGTTGAGTAAGACTCTTCGGCAATCAACTTTTCTTAAAAAAGCTGGAATAATCGATGAGATGCAAAGATTAGAATATGGATCACAGGCATCCACTCTGGTAAGCCCAATCAGCTTGTTATTTTGGCAACTATCTCCCATCACACAAATATAAATACCCAAAACGCCCAGATGCTATCTTGAAAGAAAATCATTTTATGCGTATCATCACTCAATGCTCCTTCATGCTAAAAATTGTGAGTATCTGATTTCACAAATTAAAGCCCCCACGTTGACCACTTCAAACAGTGTCGTTGGGTAATTTGAGAAAAACTTCCCAAAAAGAAAAACTTCCCAAAAATGCTTTTGGGAATGATACATAAAATCCCCCATATGAAACATGGAACATTTTTTAGCGGAATAACTTCATAAATTAAGTCATTATTTTGAGGCTCATTAGACAACATAATTAAATTATATAGTAGCCTCCACTGTGCGTTAGACCCCTGTAATGTGCTCAGATAACATTGAAACATTATCTCAACTTACTGATTGTGGCTAGATACTTAGCCAATACAAATAAAAGATAAATATCAAACCAGCCTACTCTTAGGCATTATGTCATTAAAAATGAACTACTGAAGGTTATCTATATACATAGACACTTATATAGGTATGTGTGATTACTACCATTTGCATAAAAACTTTAGGAGTATAGCTTAGTCTATATCTCTCACTCATGGACGATGAGGGGCAAACAAGCGGATCTATTTTTATAAATGATGCCTCAAAAGAGCCCATAGCCATTTTGTTCGTTCACCCGAACCCCTATGAATATTTGTGTTTACTTATTATCACCAATAATACGTATGTCACCCTCTCAAGCTTTCACTGCATCACCTATTATCATGCTCTTACTTACAATATTCACACACAAATTGATCATAAATAAATATACGTGCTGAATATTATGATCCAAAAACAAATGTTCCTTTTTAAGTTTGTCATTTGAAAGCTACCAAGATGAACAGTAGTCTTGGGACAAAAAAATGTTAACAAAAAAAGAGAGTTTGTAAAATTCACCAAGCTCCATAGAGAAGATACCAACAGGAAAATAGAAAAATCAAGTACCCTAAATAAGAGGAAGAGAGGATTGCGGGATTAAGGAGATCAAGCAAGCACCAAAGCTAATAGCCTCTCCCTTCACACAAGCGCATTAAAAGCCTATGCAGGTTACTTGTTTAGATGCAAATAATATGGTGATTGGGTGTGTGATTCCTTAGCAAGCAAAAGACCCAACATGAGAAGTGGAGAACACTAATGCCGAGTAACCTCCAAGGTAATTAAATCTCTATCTCCGCTTCATTCTCTTTATAAGTGTTAATTGTGGGCATGAATTTTAGCATGAATCACATGGCCTTTTCAATTTTAGCTTAATCACATATTTAGAGTTTTGAAAACTCTCCCACATGTGCCTAAATAAAATAATTACATTAAAATATTTTATTTGGCAGTAACATAAATAAAGGAAAGAATGAATTAAATTTCCTAGGAAAACTGCTAAAAGGATATAATATGTTAAAGTAGTCAACTACAAATGATTAAATATAGTTGAAACTTCAAACAAATTCAGTAAAAATTCAAGTTCATTTGAATCGAATTGTTTTGATACCTACACTTGATCGGTCTTGACGTAATATCTCACATCTAAAGCCCTTTATGGTTGAACTTTTAATTATTTAAAAATGCGTATTTTATTTAATCAATTATCACATTACCATGCTTTCATCCTAATATGAAATTAGCATCTCCTAAGATCTAATCATTTCCAAATAATAAATAAAAGGGGAGAGAAAGAAAGCCAAGTTACGGCTAAGTACCCCCATTAAATATTATTGATTTTATTATGTCTCAAGCTATTTTTCATGAATAAATAGCTATGAAAATCTACAGTTAGTTAAATTTCTTGCAAATACATAAACATATATGTGCTACTTGAGGTAAATTGCAGGATGAATAATGTCCAAAAAGCATATGTACAAACGCATGTGTACGATGGACGACCTTAAGCACTTGAACAAAACAACAAGTGCAAAGTCCATGGACGACCTTAGCCACTTGAACAAAACAACAAGTGCAAAGTCCATGGACGACCTTAACCACTTGAACAAAACAACAAGTATAAGGTTCATCCACTTGAACAAAACAACAAGTATGACACATCCCTAAGCATGTGTACAAACGCACATGTATGAACGACCTTAAACACTTGAACAAACAACAAGTGTATCTGTCCCTAAGCATGCGTACAAACACACATGTACGGACGACCTTAAACACTTGAACAAACAACAAGTGTCAACGTCCCTAAGCATGTGTACAAACGCACATGTATGGACGACCTTAAACACTTGAACAAACAACAAGTGTCAACGTCCCTAAGCATGTGTACAAACGCGCATGTATGGACAACCTTAAACACCTGAACAAAACAACAAGTGCAAAGTCCATGGACGACCTTAGCCACTTGAACAAAACAACAAGTGCAAAGTCCATGGACGACCTTAGCCACTTGAACAAAACAACAAGTGCAAAGTCCATGGACGACCTTAGCCACTTGAACAAAACAACAAGTGCAAAGTCCATGGACGGTCCACTTGACCTTAAACCAGTGCAAAGTCCATGGACGAACAAAACAACAAGTGCAAAGTCCATGGACGACCTTAACCACTTGAACAAAACAACAAGTGCAAAGTCCATGGACGACCTTAGCCACTTGAACAAAACAACAAGTGCAAAGTCCATGGACGACCTTAGCCACTTGAACAAAACAACAAGTGCAAAGTCCATGGACGACCTTAACCACTTGAACAAAACAACAAGTATAAGGTTCATCCACTTGAACAAAACAACAAGTGTGACACATCCCTAAGCATGTGTACAAACGCACATGTATGAACGACCTTAAACACTTGAACAAACAATAAGTGTATCTGTCCCTAAGCATGTGTACAAACGCACATGTATGGACGACCTTAAACACTTGAACAAACAACAAGTGTCAACGTCCCTAAGCATGTGTACAAACGCGCATGTATGGATAACCTTAAACACCTGAACAAACAACAAGTGTAGAGTCCATGGACAACCTCAAGCACTTGAACAAACAACAAGTGTAGAGTTCATGGACGACCTCAAGCACGTGAACAAACAACAAGTGTAGAGTCCATGGACGACTTCAAGCACTTGAACAAAAAACAAGTGTACACGTCCACAAAGCATGTGTACAAACGCACATGTACGGACGACCTTAAGCACTTGCATCAAAACAAGTGTAAACGTCCACAAAGCATGTGTACAAACGCACATGTACGGACGACCTTAAGCACTTGCACCAAAAACAAGTGTCTATGTCCACAAAGCATATGTACTGAAAGCATGTGTAAAGGACGACAATAAGCACTTGTGCCAAAAAGCAAGTGTAGTGTCCAAAAAGCAGTGTACTGAAAGCATGTGTATGGACGACAATAAGCACTTGTACCAAAAAGCAAGTGTAGCGTCCAAAAAGCACGTGTACTGAAAGCATGTGTATGGATGAAAATAAGCACTTGTGCCAAATTAAGCAAGTATCCATAAGACATATGCGCTAAAAGCATATATATATGGACGTCTATAAGCACTTGTACATAAAAAACAAGTGTCCATATGCATCAGAAGCATATGTACGGACGACAAAAGCGTCTCATTCTCTGCCTAGGAGGCATTCGCTCACCCAAAAACCATGCACCTCATCTCATCTAGAGATACCTCGTCAAGAAGGCCAAATGTTTCAAAGTCCCTAATACGGAAAAGGGAACAACATACCCACCATGCAAGGAATAATAAGGTCATTTCCAAAATACTTGGGGCACTTGACATTCCAAAGGCCGTCCAACCTAGAGCGGATAAACGACCTTGGAATGGGGGGCTTCTGATGAGTATAGAAAAATGAGTCGTCCAGATACGACGTACCAAAGTGTGTCTTAAATGGACGACCGTTACACACCCATAAAACTCTCTTAATTTCCTTACTAATGTGACCGTTACACACCCATAAACTCCCTTAAATATTACCGTTATGCCATTTATACCTGACATTCATTGGGTAATACATGACTCTTAGCCTATATAAGGCCAACCAAGTCACCTGAACCAGGTACGCACAAAAACCTATGAGAAATCTCTCTCAATTTGGGAAATATAAAGTTTCCTTGTTAACTTAAGCATCGGAGCCTCCCCTCCGGGGCCCACCCCGGCAGGGTCTTCGATTATGGTTTTCTTCTTTGCAGGTATTGACGACTCGACTTGGCTGTGCAACTGACGATGAAAATTCACGCATCATCAAAATGAAATATTTTAAAAGTTTAAGATTTAAAAGAAATATATCTAAAATTATAAGGTTTAAAAAATAGTTAACTAAAAAAGAAAAAAGAAAACTTGTTCAGCAAAATCATAATTAGAGACAATAATAATTGAATGTTTGCGATGGGGAACTGGTTTGATAATAACGTTGTTATCAAAAATCATAAAATGACATAGTTGCCCTCATTTGAAGACCATTCATTTTCATCACTTTTTTTTTTTACCTCACTGTACCATATTGTAATGCCTTCTTATAAAACTTGTTCAGCAAAATCATAATTAGAGACAATAATAATTGAATGTTGTTTGCTATGGGGAACTGGTTTGATAATAACGTTGTTATCAAAAATCATAAAATGACATAGTTGCCCTCATTTGAAGACCATTCATTTTCATCACTTTTTTTTTTACCTCATTGTACCATATTGTAATGCCTTCTTATGAATTCTGAGAAAACTCTAGAGAGAGAAAGCTTAAGAGAGAATATTTTCGGGTATACATGTATGACTAAGAGTTTTATATGGAGAAAAAATGAAGGTGTAGAGGAATTAATATAACACAATTGAGCCCAAACTCTAAAATGTTGGGAGGATAGAAAATATTTGTGTTTTTATTTATTTGGTTGAGAAGAAGAATGAGAGGATGAAAAATGTAATTTATATGAATTTACTATTATGCCCTTATTAATTAGTATAATAGTAAAGTTATATAGATACATATAGTAAAATCAAAGTTACAATTTTTTTTGTTAAAAAATGTCAACAATAGTAGCTATGCATGGGCAAAATAGTCTTTGGACTTCAAGCCCTCCCCCGCTCTCAAGTTTAATTTGTCCCATTTTCTTCCCGAATTGGGCAGACAAATGTTTGTGGGCCGTGTTTTCTCTCCTCTTTTCCCTTCTCTCTTTTGCCTAACCAAACAGTAGAAAACTCTTCTTTCTTTCCAAACAAATAGACCCTAAAACTTTAGTTTTTAGGTTAAGTTGTGTCCTTATATCTTATATCAAGACCTTAATGGGACACTCCTCAAGGTGTTATATTCCCAACAAGTGGTATCAGAGTTGATGATTGTGTGCGGCAAGGTGGTAAGGTGTTATTAAAGTCCCTTTCGCAGATGGAACACGGAAAATGGTATGTGTAGTTACTTGGAGCTCACACAAATGTGCATTGCATAAGGTATGCCTATAAAGCCCACATAAATGATCTTAGAAAAAGGCCCAACAAAATAGTATTGCCAATGGTACTTGATTAAAGAAAAATGACGCAGCACAAGGTTTATATGGACATAGACATATGATGTTCCCATTGATGAGAGTGCATGGATGATGACACATGGTTCATGAATGATGTGCAAGAGAAGGAAAAATCTCGTAGGTAAGAGGGGAGCTAATAAGCCTTGTTCGTGGTTCATGAAGAAAGGTCTTGAACCCACAAAAAGCAACATCTCACACATGAGAGAGAGATTGCTAGGTATACACATATGAATGGAAGTACTACATGAAGAAAAAATAAAGATGTTAAGGAATTAACAATACAATGGAATCTAATCAAGTAATATCCTTATATGTCATATTAAGTTCTCAATTGAACTCTCTCTAAGATGTTATCTTCCTAACAAATATGTATGATGGGTAAAGGGTAGAATGGTTTTTTCCAACTAAAAAATAAAATCTCAATAGGTATTGGAGTCAAAGCTGACAAGGTTTACTCACGTAAGTAAACACAAGAACTATGTATGACAAACAAAATCACAAGATATCTCCGCGTTTT
>OU015769.1:6929834-7034745 GCA_907173295.1 Fagus sylvatica | reverse complement strand
AGACTAAAGAACAAAACCTATTTTGTTGTCATCATTTGAATAATGGAGTTAGTTTCAGAATGCAAATAACTCCAAATTGATCACACGTTGAAATTTCTTCAATTATTTTTTCTCGTGGGGCATGCTGAGACGATTTACTGTAATTAAGTTAGCAAATTATAAAATAAAGCCTGCTCGCTATTTTCCTAAAAATTATTTTGGGTTACATTCTATGCATTTGGCTAACTAACTCCCTCAATCCTCACCTAATTATACGTTAGTCAGATACATTCAGGTTTTTAGATTTTAATTTGTCTGACTCTGATTTATCATTTATCCACAACTAGTTTGTTAGTACTTTGTAAAGCCAATGCAATGCAACAAAGATGGCAAATGGTAGATATACTAAAATACTAAAATGGATGCTTCATATGGTCAACAATTATAATTTTTTCAATCTCAAAAAAAAAAAAAATCTATTATATATAATTTTTTTTTTGTAGAAATAATTTTGTTCATCTATTTATTTTATTTATGGATGCTTCATAGAGGCAAAGACAGTGATATTGAGGTGTAGATTAGCTTGATAAAGGGACTGGGTCCCGAATATAAAAGGAAATATTAACAGAAAGAGGATAAGAATAGAATAAGTTTCGGACTCCTTCAACTTTGAAGTGCGTAACGAGATGATTGAGTAGAAATTTGAAAAAGAAAGGTTGTAGTTTTGTCAAGCCACTAGGCCACTACTAAATACTTGGGTGAATGAGATGGGGCTCTAGTTGATGTGCCATCTGCTACTATGCTAGCTACCATTAGTCTTCTCTGTTGTCGTCGGCGGCTTGTTCTACCCGAGTTTGCGCTGTATTTGAGCTTAATTCCAAGTTTAATCGTCAAATCTACTCGACACTCGTACACTACAATTAAACTAGCGATGTGTACATTATATGACCACTTGAAATTGATTGAGAGTATTGAGGAAACTTATCCCACATGGCCACATTGATTATTCATTGAAACCATGGTAGGTTTATATATAAACCTTCATGATACACTGGCGGAGTTAGAAAATTTATTTAATGAAGTTATTTAACCATGCATGATTAAATTGGCGAACACCTCACTAATATTCCTTTACAAGAATTTGTAGTTAAGAGGTTGACAATAATCGTTTTGTATATATGCTCTTCTAATTTCATCTTGATCATTAAGATGATAGTATGATATGATGATACTTTGATTTTTTTTTATTTCGTAATATTAGATCTATGGGAAGAGTTTTTGAGTTAATATGACTTTGCTTAGAAGAATTATCAGTGGCACTGATATGAGTTTTTTAGATAGCAAATGAATCTTACGACACAATTGATTTTCTTTTAAGAAATTTATCCATCGTATTATTGGTTTAATTAGACCTAAATATAAAATAAAAATTAATTAGACTTTTATTACCTTTTGTTGTAATTTGGGCCTAAAGTTAAAAGGGGTCTTTTTAACTTTTTTGTTATAAATAGAGTTTTATTTTATTTGGCAAGTTTGTGTAATATATATATATATATAAATTTTTGAGTTTGTGGGTCAGTTGTAAGTGTGTGCTAAGTAAAGTTATTTAGGTGGAGTATATTAGGTTTCATAATTAAATTCAAACATGATACTTTAATTAGTAAAGCAAGTGCACAATGTTAAAAACATTTAATATTCAATTATTAGCATTGATATACATTTTTTGAAAAAATAAACTTCACTTGTCAATAATTCATTGGTTTGCACGCACAAATTCATCATGGTTGTTTGTATTTTTCTTGATATGTGCACACAATTTGACTTTATATTTTGAAAAATGTATAAAAACATCATTTAATATAGTGTTAGTAATATTGACCCACTCAAATACATATAGGTTAAAAAAAATTATTTTAGTGGGGTCAATGGGTCATTTCACCTAAGTAATTTTTATTTTTCTTAAATTTAAACCTATGTTTTTTTATAATTATTATTATTTTTTATCATTAACCCCACTGAGTTGCACTTGGCCCCACCTATGCTTGGATATAAACATGTGCCTAGCGGCACCACGGTTTTGTGGAAACGGGAGAACCTAATCAATTGTTGTTTCTGCTTTTTGAATTGGTTCAATTTATAAGTCAATTCATTTTCATTTTGTTTTGTTCGATTTTTAAGTCATTCATTTTCATTTTGTTTTGATTTACATGATAATACAAATTTTTCGTTTACTAAGTATCCTATTTATAGATTCACAAATAAGTAGTTTAATTTTAGTTAACAGACCCAAATCCATTAACCTGTTTATAGAGTGATTGCACTTATGCTTACTCTTCATGTTTTCACGACAACTACATGATGAACATTTCCAGTCATGCGTTAAAACTAGGTTTTGCAACAAAAAGAATATGATTTTTAAAGGATTATTTGATTTTTGTACATTAAAAGAGAAATAATCACAAAATTTAGTAGAGAATCAATGATTGATTATTTTAGGAGATTTAAAAGAATATCTAATCCCATCTGGATAAATAATTGATTTGAAATGTACTAGAAACAATTATTTTGAGTATTTTCTTTGTTTTTATTTTATTAATCATGAATGGATATTAGTTTGATTTTTCATAGCATGTTTAATCTTGAATATTAATATATTTTCGATTCTTGAATTCTAAAAGGTTTTTTGGTTCATGTTTTGATAGCTAAATTTTTAGTTCCCTCTGTGTGCAAAACGTACACCAGAGAACTTATGACAAACGGACTCTATCATCCATAATTTGTTTTAGAATAGAAAAATAATTAGATCCTAAACCTATTACACAACAATATTGAACATAGAAGTCTAGACATTTTTACAAGCTCCCTTTCTAAATCAAATATCATCTCTTATTAAAAGAATAATCCCTTCCTGGCTTCCTCTGTCGGAATTCTTCTTACTTTAAATTTATGATTGTTATATTCTATATTATCTTGTGGTGGCTGCATGCTTAGAAATTTAAAGCTTTAAGCATCATCAGTTGGCATGTAAGCGTCAAGCGTGGATGTACATCATTAATCTATTAAAAGAAACAAAGTGTTTACCAAAAATAAAAAAAATAAAAGAAACAAAGTAAGATACGTTTTGGTCGATGATGTTTCCCTTAATATTAAATTAAACAAAAATAATCATTTGTAATTCTCGAGTGCCACGGAAAATGCTTGCATTCCGTTCTATTGCTAAATTACTACTTCTAGTAACTACTAACTAGTAAGTATAATTTTATGGTATGCATTTTTTAGTTTGTACTAACTATATCTAACTAATTTTAGTCGTTAAAATAAGATATCATCTTATTTATAGATATATTGTATAATTATAGTTAACGATTAAGATTAAGTAGGTATGATACATAGAAAAAAATATATCGTAAATAACCCAGTAAATAATTATCCTTTTGCAAATCAATAATTATCTGTGGCACTCTCGGTATGTAATAAATATGTTATAACATGTGGGTCCTACTGCATAATTGTTCTTCTTCAAATCAATAATTATTTTATGTGCTGACTGTGTACATCGATCGAGCGTGTGCTTCCAAATAAGTAGGAAAATCCGAGTGTATGCTTCCAAATAGATAGGAAAACACTACTCGTTATATGTTTTGTCAAACATAAATTTAATTCTGAGCAACACAAAAACTCAATGATGCAAGTCTTCATTTGAAATCGGATTAGACTAATGATTTGTTTGGTTTAGCTTAAAATGTCAACTATTTTTCACCAATAATTTATATATATAACTTTTTATACCCTATTATCTTTTTAAGTACGATTAGACTTTTACTCAGATTATTTTTAAACAAAATAAACAATGATAATGCTTGACGACAAAAGACTTTACTAATTAAGCTAACGAGAACTCACATAAATTGTTTTACCTACTTAAAGAAAATGTGAATGATAATAAATAAAAATAAAACTCAAAAAACACTTCTTAAAACTGTTTGTAACATACTAATAGCTGCAAGTAGTTGTGTGGTTGTGTGTGGGGTTAACTTAGTTATGTTGGTGTGGATGTGTGTGTAGGATGGTTAGTGTAGTGTGTGTAGAATTTGATAGTTTTAAAATTTTCAATTTACTTTTGTGTGCTTAATTATTTATTATTTTTATTGCATAACTTTGAATTCACCAATATAGTTATTTTTAAAAATACAAAAAACGAATATTAAAAAGTATAGATAAAACACGTTGTATTCCTAAAAAAAAGGTATAATCTCAACAGGTAAAATTTTAACACTTTTTTAGTTAAATAATTTGGAACGATGTTGACAGTTGATGTTCAAAAATAGTTTCTTAAGAATATTAAAATCTTAATCAAGAATCCAAATTGGCCACAATCTACTATCGATTTTAAATAAAAATATAATAAAATAAAAACAAAAATACAAAAATGAAAATAACGTAATCCCTCGTAACGTATACATTTGCAATTAGTCAATTACTAACCGCCTGAAGCACGTAACCCAAACTCTTCGGCGTGGCAAAGCTGTGGCGAGCCAGCCAGCCAGCCAAGTTTGTTCGTCATAGTCAAGCTTGACATACTGAGTTCTGAGGTGGAAAGTAGAATACGAAAAAGAAAATATATAATAAATCAGATCAAGATCCAATATAATTGTTTTCAAATTATTACATTTTATAATAATTTTAGATTATCAAGATTAAAATTTGTTTTTAAAATTTTTAATTTAAGTCATTCAAACAAAAAAAAGACTTTATATATATTTTTTATAATCTTAAATATCTGGTCAACGTTCTATTAACCACTTTATATTTCGATGTAGATAGTCGATATGATAAATTGAAAATACAATTTTATAAGTTATGAAAAACTAAAAATAGTAAAAATCTATTTCCAAATCTAAAAAATCAATCTGTTTAAAAGCATTGATGTCATGTGAGACAATCATGAGGCCTCAAAGGCCGCCAGCCTCCATCATTGTGGGGACCACAGCTTCCCCACTTTCTCACTCTCCTTTTCCCTCTCTCTATACAGTTAATACAGTTCCGTCTCATTCTCTTCTATTTAAGACAATGCCTCTCTACTCCTTTGGTCCCCCACCACCACCAACACCATTATCAACATAATCACAACCTTTTCTATTATTCTCGTTTCTCTTCCAAATTTTTCATTGTGTGCTTTCCTTTCTCTTTCTAATATCTCTGTTTAAGAGTTTCATATTTTTTACTCTCTCTTTGTCATCCACAAATAATGTCACCACCAAAGCATGGCCACGGATTCTTCAAGTTCCGTATCACAGCTCTTCCTCAATCTAACACTACTCACCTCTCCACTTTTATCTGATTCCCAAAACTGTCCCTTAATTGCCTCACACTAATATTCACACCAATCTTTCACTCTCAAGCTTGTGTCAAATCGTACACCTCGTATTATCTTACTTTTCTTTTTCTTTTTTTTAAAAAAAAAATCTTTCTCAACAAAAAAAGAAACAAAAGCTAGTAGACACACAAATCTAAATGTTTGCTAAGAAGTACGACTTCTCACGTGCGGTAGTAGAAATGGCATGGATCATGTTAAGGATTGACTACTCCAGGCTTTTCTGGCTCCTCTTCGGCGTTTTCTCCTACGAAAACCACGAGGGAAAGCCGCGGATTTAGAACACGTACGTTCAGTTCAATTTCCAATTAACTAGTTCCTTACTATTTTCCTCCTTTACCTAGCTATCTAGCTACTTACGTAAGAATATTCTCAAATCCTTTACAACTTGCTGGGAATTTTTAAAGTGCCAAACATCTCTCACCAAAGTTTAGCTAGGCGGGCAGTTCTTGCCTCTTTGACAACAAGGTTGGCACTTGCAACCTCAAACATGTCCCGAAACCATATAGGAGAACGCGCCAATGAAGCCAACTCCGAAAATGGATACGTGGAAACCGATCCCACTGGTCGATACGGCCGAGTAAGCTAAACTTTATAACCTTTTTAGTTATTTCTTTGGATTTTATTCATATATATGATTCATTCCAATTTTTGGTTTCTTTTCTTTGTTGATTGAATAAATGAAACAGATTTTTGCCAAATTGTTGAATCCAGTAAACATTTTAATATATTACATAATTAAAAAAACGAAAAAAAATAAGGTCCTGTTCTTTTTCGTAAATGTTATTCAAGTATCTTGTGGGTGCGTAACCATTTCCATGGTTCCGAACAAAAAAACTATACACTTTTCTATGGCTTATTGGTTCACAAATTTAATATATTATCGTTGACAGTGTTTACTCTAATTTATTGGCACAATTATTATTAGTTAGAAAGTGTTGGACGTAACCGTAGAGAGTTGTACAATATTAATATACTCTTACGCAAGTCATGCTGATCATACACGGTGACCACTATTTTATTGGGACTGGTTGTTTCTGGTGAAGCTTAATCTCCGGGTAGATGACTGTCCCTGTCCTAGGAAATAGCTACTTTATTTGTTGTCAGAGAGAGATCCTCAACGTGTTTCCAATTACCAATTACCAGTGATTTTGCACATAGATGCAATTGGTGATAAAATTGTTTTCAGTTTGGTTAGTGATTTTCACTTTGTGAATTGCTTGGACCATGATTGTGTGGTACTCAAGATCACACCTGATAAATTTTAGTAGTGAACTGTTGGATGGGACCAAGGAGGTGTCCGTTTGGTGAACCTTAATACTTTGGTCTCGTGAGAGATTTGGGTAAGATGAATGTTATTTGTGATAACATTGATAGTAAGATTATGTTATTCTCAAATGACATATATCTTTCTCCAAATCACATGTATTTTGCCCCCACATGACTGCCGCCCACATGATCAAAGAATTTCCCTTTGCTTAAAGTTAAGACAAAACTAACTTTAATAAATAGGGCACTGAATTATTTAAAGTTGGGATATAAAGCAAAAGGGTTTGTGTAAGAATTTTGTTACGTTTTTTCACTCATGGAAAAATGTAATTTTTTTCTATTGTTGGACTTCTGTAAAGCATGATAATTTCGTGGATTCTGAAATGACACTTCTATATTACCAAAGACAATTGAAAGAGACTTTTAAGCCTATGCCTACTTGTCCTTGGGCACCATCCTATCATTAGGGGGACATGAGGCCGACACATGACCATCTTTAAACATGTGTTATATCTAGTGCTCCAAAATAGTATGCCCAAACCCTTAATTAAGTTGCAGTGCCGAGCTTATCTATATCTATCTATTTAAAAATAAAATAGATGCTTTATATGGGACTATTGTCAAAGGAATAACTAGAAGCTATGTATATGTACCTACTTCGCCTTTGAATGGCAAACATAAAACAGGCAATGTAGTCTCATGCAGGAAGATAACTTGAATATGATTAAACATGATGATGTCGATGATGAGGATTATATGCCACTACTCTCTTGCTTACTTATGCAAACATAGTTATTATTTTGCTTGACAAGGCCTATCTATTGCTACCTTAGTTGATCTTTTTTATTTTTTATTTTTAACTTTGTTGGTTGATTACTTGATTAATTGTAATACTGAAAATATTTCGATGTGATGATAGTATTCTCTTTGTGACTAGTAGTTTAATGAAGTTCTTGGAAGAGGAGCAATGAAGAAAGTGTACAAGGCAATTGACGAGGTCCTTGGGATTGAGGTGGCATGGAATCAAGTAAAACTGAATGAGGTGCTTCGTTCACCAGATGATTTGCAGCGGCTGTACTCAGAGGTTCACCTCCTCAGCACCCTTAGTCATGACTCTATAATTCGATTCCACACCTCATGGATTGATGTTAATTACAAGACCTTCAACTTCATTACCGAAATGTTTACTTCGGGGACGCTCAGAGAGTAATTTCTTTTCCAACTCTCTACTTCTGCCAAATGCTATAATCCCTTGATATCCATCTGCAGAACTAGACAAACTTGTAACAGAACCAAATGTGAATAACACTCCTCTTAATTAGACTCCGATCATAATTTTTGATTGTGTGAGATATATGTCAATGAATTTACAAGAGGAGCGCATGTGGAATTATGTGTTATGGCCTGTGGTCACCCAATCTAATGTTACAGCAAAGCATAGACAAAAGGAAAACTTGTTAAAAAAAAAAAAAAACTGTTTATGGCTTCTAAATTTTATAATCATCTTCATAAAAAACTTACAGTGATGGAGTGAATTTTTGTTTTATATACAAATAATTGGAATTGAAACTACCCACTATCATTTCACCATTAGAAAGAATAGTGTCCATATAATCTGAAAGAAAAATAGGATCAGGTAAGCTCTGTGGATATCTTAATTAAGGAACCACATTTCTTGGTATCTGTACTTTAAGTGTGAAATGTTATTCTCTAATTTGACTTATTATATGGATAATGAAAAATACAACATCCTGGCGTGATGCAGATACAGGAAGAAATATAACAAAGTACACATCCGGGCCATTAAGTGCTGGGCGCGCCAAATCTTACGGGGACTAATTTATCTTCATGGCCATGACCCTCCTGTAATTCATAGAGACCTTAAGTGTGATAACATCTTTGTCAATGGTCATCTTGGACAAGTCAAGATTGGTGATCTAGGACTAGCAGCAATTCTTCATGGTTCCCAGTCAGCCCACAGTGTTATAGGTACTTATTTCTCTACCATTAGCACATGAATCTTGTAAGGTAAACATCTCATCTAATTATTTCTAATTGAACTTTTCTCTAATGTATTAGGTACCCCAGAGTTCATGGCACCAGAATTATATGAAGAAGATTACAATGAACTTGTTGATGTATACTCATTTGGCATGTGTGTTTTGGAGATGCTTACATCCGAATACCCTTATAGCGAATGTTCCAACCCTGCACAAATCTACAAGAAAGTGACATCGGTAAGGTCAGAATTAATGTCAAGTTTATAGATGTCAATCACATTAGTATCTCAGCCAACTACTTTCTTTGTTCAGGGGAAGTTGCCAGGAGCATTCTACCGGATTGAAGACTTGGAAGCACAGAGATTCATTGGAAAATGCTTAGTAACTGCTTCAAAAAGATTATCAGCAAAAGAATTATTGCTTGACCCCTTTCTCGCATCTGATGAAGACGAACAGCTGCCTATAACAAAGATTCGAAATCAGAAGCCATTTTTAAGTCAAAGGGAGATGGAGAAACTACAATTGAGCGATCCAAATAGGACGAAAATGACAATCACAGGGAAGCTCAATCCTGATGATACCATCTTTCTCAAAGTGCAGAGTGCTGATAAGGATGGTACTACCTTAGCTTTTCCTTCACACGTTCTAACTCGTTTTGGAACACATCCAAGCATGTTCTTAATTAATTTGAATCCATACTGGCAACAGTTATAGTCCAATCCCAAGTGGTGAACTTTTTTACCCTGTCTTGTTGCAGGTTATGCTAGGAACATATATTTTCCTTTCGAAATTTTAAATGATACTCCAATTGATGTTGCAACGGAGATGGTGAAGGAGTTGGAGATCACTGATTGGGAACCATTTGAAATTGCGGATATGATTGAAGGGGAGATTTCTGCTTTAGTACCACATTGGAGAAAAAGGGACCTGTCTCACCCTGAAACGCACCATACATTTAACTATCAAGATGACGATGATGATGATGGACCTCATCATCCCTTTCACTCATTCTCCTCCTGTTCATCATCCCATGTATCGGCAACAGGCTTAATTAGGATCGATGAAATGACAGACCACTATGATTGGCTCCAAGGTATTGCTATGTAGTTCTTTTGAAGTTAGTGTGTAAATTTACATGTTCTTAGTAACTAATATACTAGAATTACAAAACACTGCTCTAATAGGAGATTCCTTAGGATATCAGGGTCACTTAAGGAGGGGCTTAAGGGAAATTGCTGCATCCAATTGGTCACTTAGTCCTTGATGCAGTAATAAACTGTTAACAGATATAGTCAGCTCGTATAATGCCTCCAAGCCATTCTGGCTTTAACAATTTCATATTGATGTTAATATTCCTAATAAAGTCCTAGAAATTAAGTCTGTCTGCATTTTCCTAGCAAAAACCAGCAGGGGTGGGGGACAACTCTCAGCTTTAACAATTTCATATATATCTCAATGTCAATTAGAAGCACTTGCTGCTGCAGATAATTTGCTTGATGATACCAGCTCTCAAAGCTCTTCACACTCAGGAACATATTCCAACTTATATTACTTCTCTGGCGATGAGAATGAATGCAATACAGGTCCAACAAGGGGAGATCAGCATAATATCACAAAGACGACTCACAAGTGTACAAGGTTCTGTCCTGGGGAAGTACATAACACGGGGCTGTCTGTGGCTGGAAATTCCTGCAAGCAATGCAAGGTTTTACGCAGATCGCATGGAGCTTTTAGTTCTAAAGAGAAGGGGGTAGTGGACAACCGCAGATTAACGAGAAACCAATCTCTAGTAGATGTACGTAGCCACTTACTACACAGGTCATTGGTGGAGGAGGTGAGAAAGCGCCGGTTGTTCAAGACAGTTGGAGCTGTGGAAGATATTGGGTTTCAAGCACCATGTGAGGTTTCTAAAAAGGTGTCATGGCCATCTTCTGATGGTTCAATGGGAAGTACAAAAAATGGCAAGAAGCAAGGACATCAAAGCAGAAGAATTTGAGAATGCTTCAATGTGAGAAGAATGATAGATATGTTTGAAGATGGAGACACATGCAAAATGGCTTAGTTTAATGTAGAATGGACCCCTATGTGTGAAAGATAGCTCTGAAGTTGCTTTCCAGGCCTTTTTGTAATAAAAAGAAAGGGGAGGGGGAGGCAATAGGCATCCATGTCAGCGGCTACTAGAATTGGGTAAGTCAAGGTGGTGTGTAGTAAAATCGTAGGTAGAATGGTATGTAAATATGTCTACATGGAGCTTGCTGTTTGAGAATAAACGCCTGTTTGAAACCAAGGTTCTTTTTTCTTGAATTGCATTCTCTTTTCTGCCTTAAAAGAAAGAAGAAGAAAAGAAAAAAAAAAAAAAAAAAAAAAAAAAAAAGATGAGAATTCAGTACCTATAATCACCTTTTCCTTTGGAAGACAATGAAAAGGTGAGAATTCCATCTTTCCTCGTTTGGTAATCCCATAATGTGTATTAGTATATAAATCAACATTGTTAGAATACAAGCCAAATGGGCCCAAGCCATTCTATTTAGTTGTACTATATTCCTATTTATTTGTACGCTCTGTGGTGTAGATTTGCAAACATTCCTCAGCCAAGTTATGTTGCAGGTTTTGAGTGTATCCAACTTTGCTCTTTCTATGACTCCAGGTAATCTTCTGCTTGGTATTTTGACTTTTTATTGCAGTCACATGATGCAAAGAAAAACATTGATACACCTTGCCCCAAAGGGCTACAAAGACACTTCAATAGAGACTGAGCACTGGCTCAAGACACTGAAAATCAAAACAAAAACCAACATTCTATCTAAAACAATTAGTTTATTTAGTTCCATGACATATAACTAGTTGGTCTCTGTTACAAGACTACTCCTATATGATAGTAACTTTATTTCTTTTCTTTTTTTTCTCCTCTGGAATGCCACATTGGTTAGATGTGACAGTTGTGTTAATAGTTCAATGTATAATAGAACACCTTTCAACATATTGTATCCATCAAAAAATATTAATTGTACACAAAGAAATAATAAAGATGTAGGTTATCTAAGCTTTTATCTTGTGGATGTAATAGGTTATCTAGGCTTATACCATGGATGTAAGCCATAACGCCGAATCATGTAAACCCTAGTCTCCTCTCTATATCTCTTCTCTCTCATTCTATATTTCTCCATCTTTATATATTTTTTTACATGTGATGGTTTTCCACACACACACACCCCCCCCCCCCCTCCTCTGCCCCAATATGTGATTTTACTGCTTGCCGGCCACAATTTTCATAGAGAAGACTAGCATGCATATATAGACATCGTCTGGGTGCAAAGTTACACAACATTTTGTCCATAGACTTTCAATTATTGAAGATGAATTGCTTAGAGAGTCACAGTAACCTTTTTTGAGAAAGTTACTTTGAAAAAGTAGGAGTTGCCAATTCTAGGCATTCGAAGACTGTAGTCTTGTTGATGTTAATTACTACATCCAAACAGTCTTACTCTTATATGTAGCCGGAAATTCTGGTATGCACATGCATCTGGTCTGTTATTATATGAGTAGATTATTTTTTTTTGATAACTTATTATATGAGTAGATTAACAATATGATGTCAGTTTCTACTTGATGCATGGTGGAGCATTTGTTGCTTTCGTTCTTTATTTATTTACTAGCACCATTCTAGCCTGTGGTGGTAAAGGTATATCCCTATTAGCAAAACTAAATAAATTAATGAAGTCGTAAAGGTATATCCAAAAAATATAGTTAAGGCACAACACTTGTACAATAATGCTGAGGTGTTATGCTGTGAATGGTAAATAATAAAATGATGTCAGTGGTACGTCCAGATGAAAACTAATAAAAACCCGCCAACTCAACATTGTTGTGAAAGTGTTGTGCATATATCACTACTCGTATCCAAATTTCAACCATTTGGCATGGTCTATATGTTTAAACACTGCAATTTCTAATCATGGGCCGCATGCTAGCTGGAGATTAATCGTTACAATGAAATAAGTGCAAGCAAAATCACTGATAATGTTAGATACTGCCATGCAGCAATCTATGATAACTGATAGCCATAATTGAGATTTACCAAAATTATTATGTTCGACCTTTTCTTCTCTTTATGACATATCGATTATGTAAAAGAATAATTTATTGCTGAGGGGTCAAAGTGTTTCTAACAAGTTGGGCTGACACCAAGTTTATACGTGTCGCTTTAATCCACAGGAGGACAAACTGAAGTGGGAAAGAAGGTAGGCTATGAAATGAAAGTCAGTACCAGGCTGAATTGAGGGCTCTCAAAGATGATTTATTGTTAGTCATAGAGCTTGGAATTCTTAACCTTGAAATTGAAATGGATTCTCTAGTAGCAGTTGAGCTTATTAATTCTACTACCACCCCTAATGCCTTTTTGAGTACTATTGTGGATGATTGCAGGTACTTTATGGAGAGTTGCGAGCTTAGTTCTCTCGAGCATATTTATAGAGTAGCTAATAGCTGTGTTGACGTCCTTGCTAAAGCTGGCTGTGACCAGTTATCTGATTTCATGTCTTTTTCCACTGCCTCAGCGCATGTGCTAGAGGCCTTGGCTTTTGATGTATCGAATGCTACTCGGTTCCGTTTGATTAGTTTGTAGTTTTAATATATTCCCTTTTAACAAAAAAAAAAAAAAAAAGATCCAGATGTGTGAGACAGTGAGAGAAACAAGTCTTGAGGGGCATTTTTCTATGAAAAGATACTCATCAAGTATGCAATGATTCATGCCTAAGGTTCCCAAAAGAACATAATGGGGGCTAGTTGGCTTGGCTACATAGATTTCTTTCCTCAATTTTAAGGTGGTCCTGCTTTGATCGTTTCCTTGGTGGTGGTCCTTGCAAAAGGAGCTAATTGGAATTTTTGTCCATGTGAAGATTACTTGTCATTATCCTTTACAGAGTTTCAATACCCACGCCATGTCCCAGGCATGACAGGATCCCTCTCTCACTTTCTCGGCAATGTTTTCCAATGGGGTGGAAGTTTATTTGTCTCTTTAGGAAATGTTATGTGATTAACATTTTATCCAATTTTCACTATTTCATTTCATTGCTCATATAGAAACCTATCATCAAAGTTACCATTTTGATTCTCTCATTTTTAACGGCAGCCTGATCAGGGGCAAATAATCCTTAATTTTTTTTTTTTTTCTCAGCCCTTCAAAAATTATTACCATATGGTCGATCAAAAATGCCATTTTGATTTACAAAGGCTTATGGACCTGTCATTCCATAAATTAAAAAAAAAAGAAAAAAGGGCAAGGATACCACATCATTTTCACAACCAATTGAGTTGGTAGATTAGTATAACACCACTTTCATTGGGACCACTATTGAGATCATATTTATTATACACTAATCACAATCTATCATCTTAGCTGTTATGAAATTTATTGTGTGGATTTGTACTTGTAGCAAATCTATTGGCAAAAATGAAGGAGAAAGCAATCAAAATAATAACGAAATTCTCCCAATGACCATATACTCACATCATTTTGATCCTGATACATTTTGTTTAAGAGGGTTTATATACTGTAGTCATATTCACAATAATCTTAAATAAAAGGCGGAAAAAAGTATTATTCACAATGAAAAATAATGTTATTTGCACACCTCCTATATATAATTCTTGTGCATACCTCTCATCTATATAATTTTTTTTTTTTTTTAAGTCCTCTCATATATATAATTGATTTTGAATATTACTTATATGTGAGAATTAAATGTCATATTGACAACGCTAATGAGAAAGGATACATACACAAAAGGTGTACAAATAATTCTATCTAAATTACATTTAAAGAGGACTTTTAACCAAATCTACTTGTTAGTACAAATGCTACATGCCCTAACCCTGAGGAGTAGCTCAACTGGTCTGGTCTTGGGTGTGCTTCCCAATGATCACTAGTTCGAGTCTCCTCAGGATCACTTATCTAAGGCAAAACCTTGCACTTATCGTGGTACACATGTTAATAGAGTGTTTATCCAAGGCAAAACCTTGCACTTATCGTGGTACACGTGCTAATAAGGGTGTTGTGTGTCCCCTGGGATTAGTCAAGGTGCGCGTATCTTCAAAACGCTGGCCCGGACACCCAAGGTTAAAAAAAAAAAAAAATACAAATGCTACATGCCCAGCAACCGTCAAAAAAGTGTCTAGGATACTAGCCTACTTGTTAGAATTACAATAATTCTTATCTTAAGAAAGAATTGGTGATGGCCTTCTGTTACCAAAAGTTGGAATGAATACAATCTACGCCTGATATGATTCATAATTCTTAGTAGCTAGTTACTACATTTAGCGTCGGTGGTCCATATTACTTTATTTGATTGGAACCATATTATCTTAGGTTTACCATTAGGGTGGTCTGACCCTATGCTGCATAATTTTTCGAACTTGAACTTGTGTACGATTGCACTTATTACACGTGATTAGGTTAATAAGAACGTTACATATAGATATAATTGAGAAAAAAGAATCACTAGGATACCAAAATAGATGATCAGTTTAGAAGATGAACAGCTAGAGTTCAGTACTATTTCATTTAATTAAATTCTATTTATTTTTTCATTTATATAGCCAGCGGCAGCCGTTAGAAAAGTCACCTTAAATTAGTTATAAATAGCACTACATTGTAATAGTTTTTATTCGGTTTGTTAAAGTCCAATGGACCTAACTCAATCTCAAAAGAGACCTTATGAGATGATGATTGCCCATTGCCCTATAAAGGCATTATTCACTCTAACTATTTCCAATGTGAGATAATAATATTCAACACCCCCCCCCCTCAAACTCAAGCAAGGAAGTGAAAGCTTGAGTTTGGAATGAACTATTTCCAATGTGGGATAATAATATTCAACACCCCCCCCCCTCAAACTCAAGCAAGGAGGTGGAAGCTTGAGTTTGGAATGTAGCCCGTGTTAAAGTTCAATGGGCCTAACTCAATCTCAAAAGACGCCTTATGAGATGAGGATTGCCTATTGCCTTATAAACCCATTACTCACTCCAACTATTTCCAATGTGAGATAATAATATCTAACAAGGTTTAAGATGGTCAAGTAGAAGAACCCTTTTTTGATGAAGATTAAGAGGCATTTGACTGAATGGAAGAAGTTATTACTTATTATGTAGTGTCCATGTAGTATAGTTTAATATCGACAAAAGTTTTTCTCCAAATCCAGCTGGATGAATTACCTCAAATTTTATTATACAACGGTTTATAAGATTATCCAAATTTATTAAATCATTTAGACACATTAAGTGATTATATAAAGATAGAGTTTAATTACCTCCAAACCAATTCTAACCCACTACATGCATGGCTACTCAAGTAGTGGATTGAAAATCTAGAAGCAGTTCTAATTATGGTATTATACAAGTTTTTTTTGTTGCAATTTTCCACTATTATTCTGTGATCCATTAATTTATTTTCTTTTCTGTTTTTTTTTTTTTTTTTTTTGTTTAATCAAAATTCTTTGAATTGAGCTGGCATCTGATCATTGGAATTGGTCAGGTTAATTTCACACCGAACCTAAACAGTGAACCTAAAGTACCGATGCAAATTGGTGGGTAGCCTTATCTATTGCATTAATACAATCAAGTCGGCTTAATGCATAATCATGTCAGCGACGGCGGACGGTGTTGCGGGTTGGCAACTAGGCATGCACCACCAAGCGCCGGTTCGCTTGGCACCTCCTTTCTTCTCGTCCTGCTACGGTGGTCTCGGCCTTCTCGGACAAGTTATCTCGCGCTGCCAGCCATCTCCTCGTTTTTTCTTTTGAGAAAGGGGTTGGGTTTTGTTGAGAAAGGGGGTTTGCTATTTATTATGTGGGGTTGTTGGCTGTGGGAACCGACGAGGAGGAGAGAGAAAACCAGATGGAGGAGAGAGAAGTCCGTGGTAAAAGACAGAAAAAGAAAGAGGAAAAAGAGAAGAGTTGGTCATGTGCAATAAACAGGAACTTGTCATATATTAAATGGGAAGTTTAGAGCCAGGGCTAACCCGGGTTGCAGCCAAACTCTGTCCTAATTAAATATACGTTCGAAGCTCACTCAACTACATTTACTATTAATTTTTTAGGGTATTGATTGTATCATACCATTCACTTCACACAACAATTAGGACATATGTACAAAAATTGTGAATATCAAAATTCACAAATTGTGAATATGTGTCCTGTAAATTTTAAAGGGTAAAACCTAGATACAGTTCCTTTAGATCAAAGTACATTAGGTTTCCAGTTGAATTCAAATACATTGAATTTAAATATTCTTCGAAAAGATAATATTTTTTGTGTTTCATTGGTTAATATAATCATGTGTTTGAATTCAATTGTGGAACCTAATATACCTAAGCTAAAGATTTGTATCTAAGTTTTATCTAATTTTAAATGCTATGAAAAAGTGTAATCATTATTTTTATTTTTTTAAATGTAATCATTATTTTTAATAAACAAAGATTTTATTAAGATAAAACCCTAAAAAAAGGGAAACAAACAGAGAGGGGATAACTCACAGCAAAATACCCTACCAAGAGGGCATATTCTAGCTTAGACTTTAGTTGATACTGACAGAGGTCAAACTATTTTATATGAGCCTTAGTCTAACCAATCTTATTCACAACCTCAACCTAACGTTAAAATCAATTCGTCTTGGATACTCCAGAACTGTACCAAAGCAAGTGGGCGATCATGACGTACTTCATAGCATTTTATCTTTTAATGGATAACGTGCTGAGGTTACTCGATGCTTTCCTCGGATTTCATATTCCCATTAGCTTTTTTTTTTTTAATGAACATATTCCCTTTATATTTGCATTCAACTCATTCGCTCTCTGGTGAGGAATAATATGTTATCCGCACATAACATTACCCGTAAATTAAACTATTTAATTAAGTGATACTACAATCTTTATCACCCTACTACTCAGTTTGTATCTATTTCCAGAGAAAAAACACATGAATTCAGGGATAACACTGTTTTTGTTGCTGATTTCTAGAAGAAAACCAGACCACAAAATATTTTTTTATTTTATTTTATTTTCTTCAAATTACAATAACCTCCGTTGAGGTTTTGTGAAATGGCACATCTCGTCCATTTTATTTTAGAAAATGACAAACCATCCTCTCACCTTTGTTAGAAATTGACATTACTTCGTCCTCTCATATTTGTGAAGAAATGATACTCTGTCATTTTTCATTTGTTAAAAAATAACATTCTATCCTTTATATTTTTTAAAGGTGAGGGGGTAACATATCATTTTTTAAAATAGGAGATGCAGAGTGTTATTTTGCAAAACTTCAAGAGAGGTTATTGTAATTTTTAATTTTTTTAATAATTCAATAGTTATAATAATTGAGAAAAGGGATTCAAATTCTAGTTTTTCTTATAAAGAATAACAAACAATACCACTTAACTACAAAATTCTTAGCACCAGACCCCAAGACTTAAATAGGAGTATATATGTTAAAAAAAAAGAGTATGATTCACTTTACAAACAATGAAGACTAGCTACTACATAGTAGGATTGATTGTTTGCAGTAAATAAAGGATTAGAGCAATTAATTATATTGATATGAAATTCAAATTCAAAATACAAATGTAATAAATTGATATCGGAAATATGTGTTGTCTTGTAACGTGTAGTCTATAAAGTGAATGAAACAAATGTAGCCTTTTTAGATTTTAGTGTTGTGGATGTCTTAGTAACTAAACCAGGTTAATCTTTTCCATTCTTCATTTCTTATCTTCTCTTTATGCATGTTCCATAATATTTCAAAACTTCATATGGTATCAGAGCATGTCGATTGGGTCTTACTTGAATCTCATTACTCCATAATTTATTTTCATTGGTGGTTTATAACATGACCACCTTGCTGATTATCTTTTATTATTTAATTTTTTTTTCTTTCTATTTTCTGTGGAATTTTATTCCATCATCTCACATGAATAATATATCTTACTATGTATTCAATTAATGAGACTCTGAACACTTTTTCAACTATGAATACTAAATAAAATGATTGATTGATTGTTTAGAGTAAATCAAGGGATTGGAGCAATCCATCATATTGATATGAAGTTCAAATTAAAAATATACATGTAATAATTTGATAATTAACCTACTATTAAATTTGTAAATCTCAAAATAATATGGGTTGCCATGCGATGTGTCTTGTGTGGTCATTGAAGTGAGTAAAAGATGTAGCCATTTTTTTGTTGCTAACTAGTAGCAATTTGGTTTTTGGTGTTGTGGAAATAGGTCTTATTTCCTAATTTTGACAATATGTACTTCTCTCGTGGTCTAGTTGTGTTTAAAACAGCCCCATTTCATGAATTCGTCCAAGAATTTAGAAATGCTCTATTGTTTTATCACATTATTTTGGACTGTTATCCTTCTAACACTATATGTTTATGTTATGCTCGTAAACAACCACATATGTTGTTGGATTTAACTTTTAATTTAGTGAAAAATTTATTTGTTAAAAGTTGTCAAAAGTAGTTGCATTGCACCTAGAAAAAGTGATGTTCATAAACAAAACAAGCTAATAAACTAACCGAAGAAAAAGTGAATCCTTACGCGCATTGTGATTGAATCCAAAAGCAAGGAAAAATAGTGAACCAACCATGTAACTTTTTATGGCTACTAGCTAGAGTTGATTACAAGGTGGAGATTATTGATAAATTCAAAGAACCCAAAAAGACTTTTGAGAAATCAGTGGTTATTCCGGACTAGCAAATTGTAATTGATCACCCTACCGCGAAGTTCAACTGACAAAAGATTGAAAATCTTGCTTACCTATGGATATTTAACTTGGAAGCACAGGAATGCAAGAGAAGAGAGAACAAGAAAGGGTGTTTGAAAGTAGTGAGACTCACAAGATTATATGCATTTCATGATCTCAGATCTTTACAATCTGAGGTCAGACATATCAAACCAGATTTGCTCAAAAGCCTTGACAATGAGATCATGGTACTCATTCGAATTCAGTGAAAGGTAACAAGCAAGTAGGTCTTCCAAATCCTTGGATGCCCGGATATTGTTTTCCACAATCATCTCCACCATTGAATCCCTGAAGTCTCTCTCTGGATCAAATGAGGACTTAACAACAGCAAAGCTCCCTGGGAGGCTTCTATTCTTTGAGGACAAGCTCTTTCTGGCATAAGACTGAATCTTCTTGCTTGCAAGTCTTGGAGAATTGGCTCTGAGTCTTATACCTGTAGAATTAGAAGAGGACCTTCGAACAAGAGGATTGGCTTTATGCTCTTTCTCAGTCCTAATGCTTTCCTCCTTGACAATTTTGACAGAAAGAGACTGGCCTGTTTCTATCTCCCTCAACTTAGATGATGAGCTTCTGAACTTAGAGTTTACTGGCTTTGTTAAAATAGGAGGAAGGGCTAGCTCCAAAATTGTATCAAACCCGTCTAGCTTCTTCGTTTCCCCTGTATAGGAATCGTTATTCACGTCGATGATAATGTCAGTAGTTGAAGAACTGAGTCTACAATCATCAGGACTTGACCATGAGGGTAGCTCACATGAAGCAGGAGCAGCAAAGGTTTCAGAGTCTGAATCAGATGGAAAAAGAGATTCATGGATGTCAGAGTCGGTGGAAGTATCATTAGGAGACTGGCAGCTACAACCCGCAGAAACAGAGGAGGTGACAAGTCTAGGAGAAGGCTTGTAAATAGATTTTCTGTTGGTTCGTCTCTTGGATGATCTTCTTGGTGGATTAAGGAAATGAGTTTCTGAGGCTTTTGAGCAATGCTTGGTCGAATTGTAGAATTTGTTGGCTCTAGGGGAGTTGTAGGAGTGTCTTGGCTGAGAAAGGTAGGATTTTTGTGATGTTGAGGAAGTTGTTGAGGTTGGTTTTTTCTTAATGGAGTCAGAGGAGTTATGCTTCCTGGTTTTGTTCATGTCTTTGAGCTTATAAAACCAGGCATTTGGCATAATATCCGACAATCTAAACCTGTGATTACCCATCAAAGATATCACTCCTCTCTTTCTCTGTCACTGGGACAGGTTTCTCTCAGAGTTGGTTTGAGTTTCCCTGTCTTTGATACCTGAGTATTTGAGAATTATAGGAGGGGAAGGAAGTTAACAAGAAATAAAGAGGTAATACAAGTTTTGGTTTATAGAAGGAAAGCAAAAGGGGTCCACTAGAAAAGTTTGGCATGAAAGCAAGGGGGCAGGAATTTCAATTACCTGAGTATCTTTCATCATTACCACAAGCACAATTGCACAAAAATAGTTTTAGTGTTATACCTTTCATCATGTACATCAAACATATTTGGGTTTTGGTTGATGCATTGTGATCTTGTGAATTTGATTCGAAGATAGAAAGCAAGGGAATTCCAGATTGTCAGACATTAGTTAATCAACCTTTTTGAGCTTCATTTGCAGAATTGGTGCTTTTTATAAATTATTTTGATTACCAATAGGTTGCTGCCATTTCAAGGATTCACAACTTCTTATCTGGATTCTAATTTTTTTGATTATCTAAAGTGGTATTAGGATCAATGATGATTCTGAATGTCAAAAGAAAAGAAAGGCAATGATGACTCTAGTAACATCCAACACCTATTTGTCTACTAAGTGCTCTATTTTTTCCCATAAATTTCTGCTTCATTAGTAATAATATTCCTAGCCTTTTTTGGACTGCTTAATGTCCAAGAGCCCCACATGTGACCTGCCTGGTGCTGGACAATCAGTTAACTTATTGGTCCCAGCCAAATTCTTTCTGATGAGCAGAGCTGAGGTTAACAATCATGGCAAACCATGTCAAACCATTAGCGTGTTTAAATTCTTGTTAGACGCACAGATGACTGGCTGTAAAAACAAATGTAAAACACATACATGACTGATGACTAGGGTGTAGGATACGAGAGGCTTGAACTGGAAGTTAGTCATGAGAAGTTGAGAACTGAACAGAAAAATCATGTGATAATTTATTTCTTAAATTTACACCTAGCACCCTACCTGCTATAATTTTGTAGAGCCACCCTGGAAGGAAAGCTACCTTTCCATAATTAACACTTAGGATGTGTTTAGTACTTTAATGGTTATTATAGTGAAATAGGAATCGATATTATAAAGAATAGAAGAAACTGTAATGGAATTGATAACACATGAATAGAATCGTGAATTTATATTCTATATTTTGTTACAACATGATTAATCTATATGTTCTTTGTTCAAATTAATAACTCTATAATTTTTTTTAAAAGAAAAATTGATAACACTTTATAATTAAAATACGTGTCATTTGATAATTAAAAAAAAAAACTATAATAGACTTGAACTATTTTATATAAAAAAAAAAAATTTAAAAAAAATCTTTGGGGGAGTGTCACTTATCGAGGGTTTGAAAATATTACGTTTAGATAAGGAATAACTATTACACAATTTCTTATAAGGACATAACTATTCAAAAAGGAAGAGTTATGAATAGTAATTTCGGATAAAAAAAAAAAAACACAACCAATTATTGCACAATTTCTTATCAAAAGGAATTATTTTATTCTGAAGAAAACTAATATAGTATATCCATTGTATTTAACCAAACATGCTCATTATCCCTTAAGAAAAACTATTGATAGTTGTGCCAATCATGCTCTTAGTAATTTATGTTGTCCATAGCAAATCCAAATTCAAACCAATAATTAATGAATAAAAATCTTTTATCCTACTATTTGTTACTTTATACTTAACCAATCAATAACTCGTCATGTGTTTTTTTTCATTCATCTTTATAAAAAATAACTAAGAAATTTAAAATAAAAAAAAAAAATAAATAAAGAGCTAGTTGTGATTAGTGGAGCATAAAATGAAATATAAAAAGTGAGATAAAAGATTTTCATTCAATAATAATATCTCTTGAGTGCTAAGCCGAATTGGTAGACTAGGGGCGCCAGACTTTTGGCCTGGCTGGGTGTCACTGGTTCAATCTCCAAGTTAAACACTTTGACTTATCCTATTGTATGTAGAGAAATTTTCATGTGATCGGTGCATGCACTTGGAGTTTACTCTATAGGTTTGGGTAAAAACAATACCTACCTTGCCAGGTGTAGTTGAATTAAGTAATTACGTTGAGATATTTAGTAAATCTTCACTTTAACTTTCTACCAACCCACTATTTTTCAAAACCAGATGTTGTTTTCTGTTTTTCCCCCATAATATGCATCATTCTTCACGCATGCATGGTATCATGGGACATGTGCCTGTAAAATTGGATTTTTTTTTTTTTGTTGCATTGTATCAAATTAGAAAGGATAATCAAAATGAGGTACCGACTTTGGTCATGCATTGTGGGTTTTTTTTTTTTTATTGCAGTGCCTAACACCTTCACTATGCACACTTGAGGAATTATACTAAATTCATGTTGTGGGGTGTCTAGTTCGAGACATGGTTTGACCTAATCTAAAATAGAAGATCATAAGATCCTTAGATCTTGACTATAAGTTGAACTAATGAAACATAGGAACCAATTTAAAATATCTCATATTATTCTTTTATTCTTTATATATTTTATATATATATATATATATATATATATATATATAACATCCATGTTTTCATGAAATGGAGTAAATACATGAGAAAAAATAAAATAAAATAAAATATTCTTATCCCCATTTTCATAGCAAGTATCCATATATTCTTCAACTTTATCTGATCTGCAACATTAAAAATAATAATGAGATACTTTTAGTGCATGTTTATGTGAGGGTGAAAACCTTACCCTAGTTGTACTACATGCATAATTTATATTAATTATATAGCAAAATATAAATTCAATCCCGAGGCATACTGGGTGGTGTTAGTTTTTATGATAATTTTAAGATGTTTATTTATAGTTATACGTGCATTGTGCAATGTAACACAAATTAACCTATTTGAATGGACTAAAATTCAAAGTCTTTAAGCCAAATCATCACACAAGTGAAACATAGAGGCTTGTAAAGGAAGAGGTGGAAGCAAATGTTGAGTTCATAGTGGAGTTGGTTCTCTAGCTTGGCGATGCAAAGGTAAGGCAGGGTGATTGGAAGAGGCAGGTGGTGGAGAGGAAGCAACAATTAGTTATTCCCTTAGGGAAGACAGTTGTGGAAGATCATGGAGGTGGTTGTACATTGTGGTGGTGGAGATGGAGAGGGTGAAGTGGTTGTTAGGAGGAGAGATGGCAATCATATGCGTTGCTGTAAATTGTAATTTACCAAAAATAAATAGACTTTCCATGCATTTTTGAGAGACTGAGCCCTTTTACACATTGACTTGGATATACAGCACAAACCTCTAGATTTAGGGTCAAGAACCAACTTGATGCCATTGTGCAAGGATATAATTCATCCTTATTAGACTAGGTTCGGAATTAGGTTACAAAAATCAGAAGGTTTTAGATACCTATCGATCCTTGCCTGATACAAAGATCTGCTACACTAGTGCTCCTCGGCCATACATAGAAATGACTACACTAAATGTGGTTCCTACCCTACTCATGCAAAAAGAACACCAACCTTAAACAACATACATGGGAATAAATCATTCACTCATTTTCTCGAGTTGCTCTTCGAATCTGTTCAATAGTTCTCTCCACGCATTCTTCTAGACATTTAGCAAGAAGGAAGGGTCCAGCTCGGACAGATTTATGCTTACAACTTTTGAAACATTCTTGTCTAATTTTTTTTTACAAAATCTTCCTCCTCTGATACAAGGTTAGGTCTTTTCTTTTGAGTATTCCTTTGTGATTTTTTTCGAGACTTAGCATCGTGTTGTGTGGAAAGGGAGAAAAGTGAAGGGGAAAGCAAAATAGGGGCAAGAGAGCGGGCAAGATTGGGAGTGTGACTGGAAAAGATTGTTGGCTTGCACCATTGCTTGAACAATGATCAACATCACCATCATTAAAATACATCCTCTAATAAACTTTTTATCCATATCCCCGCTCCTTCTTTCAAAATTTTGTGTTATTTGGAACTGTAGTATGAAACCACAATATCCATCTAAAAACCACAAGAGTTGTGAGACAAATTCCAAAATTATAGATATTTTAAGTAAAAAAAATCCAAAGAGAATAGGTTGGGAGATAGAGAACTTTTATTAAGTAATTTGATATTGGCTTTTGGTTTTGAATAAAAGTCGTGTCTAGTTATAAAATTTTCATTTTTAATTGAATTGATGGGAAGTCAAAAAAGTCATGTCAAATTATAAGTGTGCTCAGGAAAAATTATAATAACCTCCCTTGAGGTATTGTGAAATGATAGTATCCTTCATATTTTAAAAAATGACACTATGTTCTTTCAACGGAGGTTTTTAACTTTAATATAAACTCTACCTTTTAGAAAATGAGGGGGTGGAGTTTCATTTTTTAACAAATGTGAGGGAGTAAAGTATTATTTTATAAAATAGAAGGAGGTACTGTCATTTCGCAAAACATCACGGGAGGTTGGTATAATTTTTCCTATAATACAATATCCTCTATTGGTTTTATATACACACCCCTTCGAAAGTTATGTGAAAAGCATTTTCATTTTATATATATATATATATATATATATATAATATTATATATAAAGTTATATGAATATACATAAATAAGGTTAAGTATAAACAATGTCCTAGAAATATGAAAAGATTTGATACTATACTAAAAATAAATATGAAATCAATATTTCAGAATTATGAAGGAAGACAAAGCATTTTGTTGATTATGGCACAACAAAGAGCCATTTAAGAGTTACTAGTACTCTTGGCAAAATATGATAGAAATTTTGTAAAATAAAGCCATGTCTCTTGGTTATGGTCAAACATTTCTATAAAATTAAGTTACACAAATAGCTCTTGGATGGAGAGAGAGAGAAGATGACAATGTCAAGGGGAAAACCAATGGATATAATATATATATATATTTTTTATAGTTATGATAGAATTTAAACCTATAGCGTCCGCTTATGATGATTGCTATTTAAATTTATACCATCATGGCCAAGACATCAATTAGTTTTTGGTGTAGGCGGGATTTGAACTCAGATCCCTTGCTCGACAACAAGAGACTTTACCAGTTGAGCTAACTAGAACCCACTAAAAAACCAATGGATATTGAATATGATTTAGCTACAACTCACTATGCGGTAATTCATAATTTCAACCGGTTGTATTATTTGAACAAATTGCATGATTCATTAAACATGTCATGTGACTAAAAGTATACATTGATAGTTATCTGAGTTACCACATAGTAAGTTATAACAAGATTGCCACAATCTGATTCTCAGCTCTATTCATGGTTTTTAATTCACGACACATTTCCAACCATAGCACGCTAGCCCATGTCTTTAACACAAACATGTCTCGTTTCAAATTTAAAACCATTGTTCAAATCAACGGTGAAGATGTAAAAAAGTCCGCAATGTAAAATGTAGAAATTTATTGCCTGATAAAAATACACAATGTCCGACGGGGCCGTCATTCACCGAGTATGTTATATTGTAGTTTCATAACATGCATTCTAAACCAATAGATTGCTTCAATTATACATCTGGAACTTAAGCCCACGACCTTAAAGCCAACGAAATCATCAAATCGTGTCCTAGAAGCAGTAAAAGAATTATTAAAATAAACAGGTACAAAGGGTATTAACCACGATAATTAAGATACATGCATGCTAAGGTACTTTTTTCATATAAAGTGTTGTCATCTCGTTTTTGTGTTTTTCTTTTCTTTTCTTTTCGGTGTCCGTACGCACACTTTGAACTTGTGACTTTCAGAGAGCACATCACCGGATCAATTGAGTTACCCCTCAGAGTTGTTGTCACCTCATTTTGATATCCCAAAATTTTCAAAAATATTTAACGGACCTTGGTGCCTAAAATCATAATTTTCATCAAACTCGTGCTTTGGGGGCACTGGACCTGAAGTACTGAATTTGAAAACTTATATATGTTATTTGTTTGAAAATTAATGAATAAATATATATAAAATATAAAGTTTTAACCGTATATTTTCCCCATCAACATAAAACGAAGATAAAAGTTGTATTTTTTAATATTTTTATTATACTATTTCTTATATATAAGATAAGAGCATATATATATAAATAAGATCCGTTCACTCCAATTGGGTGTAGGACCAATGAATTTCATTGATTTATAATCAAACGCAATTTGACCAAAGTTTACTTGCTTTTACAAAATTTTGATTGGTTGAATGAGGTTCTAACTCACTCATTAACCTGAATATGAGTTTCAAAAGGAAGTTGGAGCAATCGTGGAGAACAATTGTAAGTATTACTTTAGGATGGGTGGGTATCCTATAGCCTTTGTATGTAAAAAATTTGAATCTCAAAATAGTGTTGAGTGGAATCCTTAGTATTCATGGCTGAGGCCATATCACTTGTAGAGTTTTTATCTTAGTTTGGGATTTTCTCTTCGTGACCAAATAGCTTGGGTTATTTAGTGTTTAGCTATTTGGTTGTTCACTTAGTGTGTTAACTTGGCTAATTAATTTTTACTTGGGATCTAAACTGTTAGAGTTTAAGTTAGGTTGTTGCTTAACCGTTGTAATTAACTCTCAGTTATAGTCTGAAAAGCGATTTTTTCTATTTAAGATCGACTATGCCACAAGAAGATTAAATTGATTAGCTATTATCTTAATTAGTAATTTTACATCTTAAAAAGCAAGAAAAATGAGTTTTAAATAAAAATAATACCATAAGAAGTTAAATAAATATTATTTAATTGATATTTAAATATAAAAATTATCTTCATATTCAATTTATCACATTAAGTCTCAAATGTATCAAGCGGATCTTGGTTGCAAGTTGATAGTGGAAGTGATCATGAGACTTTAAAATAGTGGATGTTGATTGTTGATAACTTTTCTTTCCACATTAGTGGAGGCAAAGCCCCTGCTATCAGATGGGCCTAGACGGTTGCCTAAAGTGCTGGCCCCAGCTAGTAAATCACAAAACCAACAAGTCGGTCCAAGTCAACACTAACTCATGGCTTCATCTTCATGTGGGCGTAAATTAATGTTAATTTGTTACTATATTTTCTTGATGTCTTTTATTAAATAATACATATGGATAGTGTTATAAGTTATCATGTAGTGGATTATAACAAGATGGCTACAAGTTTATTAGTTTGCGAATTTTACATACTAGCAGCACTTGAAGCTATTGGAGCAAAAAGCCGCCTCCAAAAATTGCAGATTACTTCAATTTTCTAAAACGGCCAACATATCAACACATATATGAACAATATGCAGCAATAGATATATCTAGTAACCAAAGTTTATAGTATAAGCTAAACAATAAAATAATATAGCATGGTTGACATTACATGCTCTGCTTTATGTGAAGAATTAGTATTCAAATCCTCTTCCCCCATTGTTATAATTATCAAGAAAAAAAGTTAAACAGGTTCTGCGATCTCAGATCTTAATAACAAACAATCCGTCTATGAACACATCTAAATTCACACCTATTTCCACAACTTTCTGAAATGATAGGTTGTAAATGATAAATTATCAATGTCACATAGATCCATAATTGATACTAGATTCTATCTAGCTACCTACTTTTTCTAAATTTTTCACAACCTGCAACTTCAGCCGGTTATGAAAATGGATGTAAATTTGAATATATCCATAGACTTCTTCTAACAAACTAGCATAGGTCCTTGTCCTTGAGATGCCTCCGAATTTCCCTGCTACATAGTCCCAAGTTGCCAAACTTGTTTAAGTCAAAAGGAAAAACAATAACGGAGGAGTTGACTTGCAATGAGGTATCCCACTCTGCCTAGACGTGAAACCCACCAGCACGGTTAGGTCTCCTTTAGAAATCAGCAATGACAAACAACCTTTATACCCAACATCCTCTCAAGAATATCTATTTCTCCCCAACAAACACCACTTTGCAAACTCTCTCTCTTTCTTTCTGTGAGTGTTGTGTGTTACACCAACCGTCATTCCAACAATTTGAGGCATACCACCTCACCACACAAAGACTCCATTCCTTCTACTGCACTCAGTCTTCAAATCATTAGAGATGAAAGTGAAAGCAATAGCTGCTGCCTTCAGATCCAAGCTTCTAAAACCATGCAGAAAATTCCTTCAAGTCTTCAAATTCAGACTCAAAAAAAGACCAGTCTTTATAAAAGCTCTTCGATTTCACCCTCACCGTACAAAATCCAATACAAATCCTCCAAAGAATCGAGTAACTGCATTACTATCAGGCTACCGTTCCATAAGGAGGCCTAAAGAGATGGACAGGCTGAGGGAGCTTGTGAGTGTATCTAGCGGAGGGCGTGACGGAAAGCTCTTTCCATCACCTATTACACCAGCATATGTGAAGGCTAGCATCAGAGCTGGCAAAAGGGAAACTGAAGCTTCAGGTGATGAAGACGTGGAAGATGCATGCAGGAGTTTTGAGAACTATTTGGTGGAGATGATTGTTGAAGAAGGGAAAGTGAGGGATTTGATGGATGTGGAGGAGCTTCTCTATTGCTGGAAGAACCTAAAGAGCCCAGTTTTCGTTGATTTGGTTTGTAGATTCTATGGAGAACTGTGTAAGGACTTATTTTCCACCAATGATGATGAAGGTGATAGTCCATAGTGATTCTGCAAATAGAGTTTTTCTTTATTATTTTATTATTTTCTCTTCTCTTCTCTTCTGAGCCAGTTCATTTCCTCCCCACTCTCTCTTTCTCTCACATGAGTTATATTTTTTGTAATATGAAAATACAATTGAAGAAATAAATCCTATCTTTCAAGGCTCTTCAATCCTAGTTTAGGAGCAAAATCCTCCAACAGCAATCAATGATATGTTGGTGTGTACAGAAACCACATAATACAAGTGAAAATAAAAGTTTCCTTCTCATTCCCAGATTTGTGTAAACTTTATGACCACGCTCAAGATTGATCATGTTAGCAAGGAAAACGAATTTTATGCATCGTGTTGTATACAACACCCCCTCAAATGGGAGTGGACTCCACACGCATGTGACTCATCTTTATATGAGAGGATATTGTATATAACCCTTTACACCAAATACCTTCTTATTAGCAAGAGCGTGAGCTAAATTTAAAGTTAATAAAAAAAAAATGGAGAAAATAAAATTTGAATTTACTCCTATGATAAGAAGAAAATTTAGATGGACCTTCTGCAAAATATTAAGCATGCAACTCATTCTATGCTCGTTTTAATTTCAAGAGTGAGATCAAGCTTGTTAAAGATTATAATCTTATATGTTCCCATCCGAACACCATGACTATCATCCAGCAAGGCTTCCACAACCCATTCAGAGATAACTAGATGCCTGTTTGGTAGGTTATTTTTAAGTTTTTAGAAAATTAAGTTTAAAAAAAAATTTACACTTTGAAAAAGTGCGATTTGAAACCGTTTTACCAAACCGCCGCTAAGTCATTATCATCCATTATTTGTGCTCTAATTACATTAAGGTCACGTAACCTTTACGTGCAGATGAACAGAGAAAATCAACAAAATAAGCCGTATCTATCCCCAAATGCCCAAACTTTAGACTAGAATAAAATCCTTTTTTTTTTTCTTTTTTGTTTTTTGGTCGGGGAATAAAGTTGTTCAGTAAATGATAAATAAATGAATTAGATGTAAATGATTCACCCAGCAAAGAAATAATAATAATAACAAAAGCAACACGATAGCATCATTAGACATCTATACAGTAGGGGTGTCAAATGGGTAGGTTTGGGTGGGCATTAAATTGATTGGGCTTTTAAAACCCAATAACCCATTTAAATCTATTTAATAAAATAGATATTACCCAAACCCAACCCAACCCAATTATCTAAGTCAAAACCCAACCCACCCATTTAAACCCATTTAATAAAGTTGATATTTACTAAAATACCCTTAAAACCTATAAAAGGATGAAAAAACAATTAAAACTTAGAAAAATTACTGAAATACCCTTAGAACCTCCAAAATGACCAAAACCTCTTAGAATTTTTTTTTTTTTTTTTTATTTTTTTCCAGGTTCGGGCTTTTTGTTTATTTTTCCTTGCTTTTTTTTTTTTTTTTTTTTTCATGTTTGGGCTTTTTTTTTAATTTTATTATTATTATTTTTTGGGTTTGGGCTTTTTGTTGATGCCCAATAAGCAACCCAATTAAACCCAACTTAATTGGGTCTAATTGGGCTAGCACCCATTTGCCCATTTATTAAATAAGTGGGTTTGGGTGGACAATTAGTGGGTGGGTTTGGGTGGGTTAATGGGTTTGGGTTTTTTTTGCCACCCCTAATTTACAGTTCCACTAAGAAACTAACAAGATTCTTGCAGTCTACAATGTAGAATTATCAAAAACTGGTAACTGGAAAGTACAAACTCTGAGCTTGTGTGTCCAATTACACCATACACTACCAGCTACAGTTTCAAAAACTCCGAATACAGCCCTTCAACTACCTTAAGCTAATTATGAACATTTACAAAACAAAAGGTCATTAGGTAAGTTACCAAAAAGTTACCAGTTAGTCCAAGCACCTCCATCTAGCAGCATTTCCCGAGTGATTACTTCAGTTTTGAAAGATACACCCGAGACCTCAACAATTTCTCCCCAATTTTAAAGCCAGGCATGACCACCAGCTCAACTCTAAGCATAGCTTGTTCTTCCTCAGCCACCACTGCACCTTCCAAATCCTCCTCAACAGATTCCATATGAATATCTGAAAATTTGCTACCTCTTTTGACAGTAAATATTTCTGCTTTGGGATTGATAGAAGCTGCAATGCCTTGTAAAACCCACACCCACTTTGCCATCTTTGCAAATATTTGGTAGAATGGTGTCCTGGGATGCTTGCCACCCAATACAAATGTCCTATGATCAAGATTCCCGAAGAATGACGCTTCCAGCATTGGATGAACAACTAATAGATACTTCTTTCCACAGAATTTGGCAAAATCTGAATCGGGATATTCTGTCAGAGCGTCAATTGGGTCATCAAACCTCATAACATCATCTACATTATAGGATTTAGATGCAATCCCGCAAAACATTTTCCGTGCTATGTAGGCTTCAAATGCATACTTCTTGTGGGACCTTTTGGAATAAACTACTGCATCTTCAATTGATTTCGCTGCTTGATCTAGATCCCAACCCGAAGCTTTCATCAAGCTAATTAGTGGCTTTGCGAAATCATGAATGGACTTGGAAGCAGCTTTGAAAGCGTCTTCAAGTGTAGGGATGTTTGAAACTGTTGTGTTCTTCTCCAGACTAATCTGCCTCATCTTCTCAACCAGTCCCTTATTCCCCAACTCCAAATCCTGAAGCTCTTCTCGCAAACGAAGAATCTCAGAGTTCTTAGATTTGACTTGGGACTTTAAGTCTTCCAGCACCTTCTCACTATATTCAATTTCCACTTCCAAATGATTGCATGTAGAGGAATCAAGCTTTGCTTTGTTCGTGATTGTGAATTGCTTCTCCTTATATGAACGCTTGATCTTGCAGAGTGCTTCAAGTTGAGCCACAACAAGTTCATCAGCATCTATAATCCTATCCGGGTTATAGGGAATGTGAGCTTCCTGAAGCTGAACATAAGCAAATTTCAGCGCCGAAACAGTGTCAAATAACTTCAAAATCTCCCCATCACCACACACATTGCTTTTGCTTGAAACTTCAATGGGGTGAGGATGAATTTTCTCACTGTCACATTCTTTCTCCTCAGTGTCATCGCTGCTATCCTCACCTAATGGGGAAGTTTTGCTATTGGGTTTGTGATAAGAGTGATGGTGATGGTGGTGCTGCTGGTGATTTGGGTTTTCAGAGGGGAAGACACCAATGGATCTCAATTTACAAACTTTTGTAAATTTGGAGACAATTTCAGATATGTTTGAGGAGGGTTTAGAGGGTTTAATGGTGGCATTTTCCATTGCTTAAAGATCAAGAACCCAAAATATTGACACAGATCTAATTCAATGTGTTTCTACCTTGTACAAGGAGTAAATTCAAAAATATAACATATAAAAATAAATTAAAATATTATGAAAGTGGGGAACAAAATCTTAATAGCGATCCAGAAATTTCCCCAAGAAGAACCGGGATTCCCGGTAATGTGCCTTAAACCCTGTGGTAGTGGCAGGGAACAACCTATATTAAAGAAATGAACTAGGTGTTTTTAGTTAAGCACCCTTTAATTAGAACTTTAAAAAGTTTAACAAAACAACTATAGAGAATAACAATTTGAGTTCAAAAAGAAGGAACAAAAATTCAAAATAGTTAAAGTGCTAATTCCCAAATTAAAGGTTACCCATCCTCAAACTTCAGCTTCAAGAGGGTTTAGCATCAAGTTTCAAAATAATAGAAGCAAGAAGACACAAAAGCTAATAAATTTCTAGAACCCACTTTAAAAAAACGCCCAAGAGATTTTTTTTTATGTTAAATATGAAACTAATCAAAGCAAGCACTCGCCTTTATACGAACACAATGTAGCCAAAAAGAAGAAAAATTAACCTAAGCATCAAGTTTCAATATAGGAACAAGAAGGTAGCTAAACCCAAGATTGTCCACTATGAAACAGTGAGTACGAGGTTTTTACCCTAAGAATAATGTCAGGGTTGAGCACCAACAAACACAATGCCGAGCAAAGAACCAAGCTTTACAAACCCAATAGCGAGAGAAAGACAGCGAGGTGAACCTTGGAGTTTCCAATCCACAAACGTTGCAAACTAAACATACACTAGCAAACCCCCAGACTGTAACGATGACGTTTCAGTTTCAGTTTTAGCACAAGAAACAAGCCGTAGCACCATGTAGCCAGAATAGTTACCTCCTCCGATCAAAGCCGATGATGTTTTCAAAGGTTGGGATTTGGGTTTGGATTTGGCTGAATGAACCGTCGTTTTCTGTACTAAAACAAAGTTGGCATTTTGTTGTCGAAACTCCCGAGTGAGAACTGTGAATGTTTTTGTTTGGTTTTGGGTAGGACTTGAAGACTTGGACTCACTTGAGGACTTGGAGTGTGAAAATGTGAGGCCCAGAATTTGCAATTAGCCTATTATTATATATTTTATTTTATTTTTATTTTGGGTTTTGTTTATTTGTTTTGGGGAAGAGGAGCCTCAACCGGGAATCTGAACTGTTTCAGAAGCTATTAGAGCTGATTTTGAATTCTTTCCTTGAAGTTCTCAAAGAAAGAACTGCACGCAATAACCAAAAACGAACAAGTACCCACAGTAACATTAAAAATAGTAACCGCACGCGACTTTCTTTTACCCTTCTTCTTTGATCTTTCTTTGTCAGGGTCCCCACCCATCCGGCCCAATTACCAAGTGAAACTTTTTTTTAAAAGTAATATTTTTCTTTGTTTCTGGTGCTAAGAGTTGCAGATTGGATCTCAGTCGTTGAAATTATATTTGTGGAGGTTGGGATGTAGAGGTGGTTTGGGACCTTTGGGTAACTGGTCCATCTTGTGAAGGGGATTGGTGAAAATGGACCAAACAGGGAAACGACGGCCTTGTGAACAGTTTTTGCCAAATGGGTTTGCCTCGATGTTGCTCCAGGCACAAACCGTGTCACATTTTTTGCTCAGTAAAACCGTGTCACATTGAATGACTTACTACTCACCAGTAAAGGATTGTGATCGAGTGCAATACTACTTTTTTTAGTATTGCACCCAAACTCGATCCACTAGCACCCAACCAAGCATCAATAAGCATGCGCATCTATCATGGGCTAGCCATTTCAAGAAGGTAGTAAAGACAACATGGAGTTTTGGAGGGCTAGCAATTGAGCTTATTGTGCCTTAAAAACAAATTAGTGGAATACTTAGTGTGTGTTATGTACATATCTTTGAAATTCTAAGTGATTTGAAGCTCGAGGAAGTAACTAAGAGCATTCCCAACCCATTTTGGGTGTATTCTCTATTTTACATTTTCAAAAAGTATCTTTTCTATTATACAAACTCATTTTTACATGACATCCCACATCTCATTCTCTATTTTATAAAATGTCTTATTAAAATAATATTATAATTTTTTTAGAAAAACTTTTTTTTTTTTATCAAAACCATTTTTCTACCCATCCCCTCCCCTCCGGCACTACCCATCCCCTCCCAAACCCAACCCAACAACCCACGCCCAAACCCAACCCACGTCGGTAGCAAATCACAGATTCACAGAGAGTGTAGATCAAGAGGAAACAAAATGGAAGCAGATGGAGAGACAGAATGTGGCAACTTGGAAGAGAAAAAGAGCAAATCGAGACGGAGAGAGAGAGATTTTTTGCTACTTAAGTTGGCAGCATCGTGGTGGGAGTTCACAGCCAACGATGGGTGCCACAACGGCTCGCGGGGGTTCTATGCGAGACTACAAATGTGATCAAGTTTGCGAGAACCAATCAAACCAGAGGAGGTTGCTACCGTGACAGAGGGAAAGAGAAAAAGCAGATCGGGGAGAGAGAAAAGAGTGAAGAAATCTTATTTTAATAAATACACAAAGCTACAGTTAACGTGTATTTTTACACGTTATTGTAGCTTTGTGTAAAATAAAACTCTATTATACATGATCGGTTAGGAAGCATTTTTGTGTTTTTTTAGCTACAGTAGCATCTATTTTAACAAAAATTGCATTTTAACAGCTCCGCTAGGAATGCTCTAAGAGACCTCGTATCCTTTAACTCAAAAACATAACTCATATTGTTGATAGGTTTTATCAATGATGGTATTATTATTGCTGTTGAGAATGATGTCATCTACGTATAGTACAAAGTAGACAACAATATAATCCCAACAGTTTATAAAAAGGGACAAGACTCCACTAAAAGGATTGAAGCCTAAGTGAAGTAGGCGAATGGTAAAACTCTCAAACCAAGCTCAATGACCATGTTTCAATCCATAGATTGATTTATGAAGGCGATAGGCATGGTGAGGAAACTGAGGATGAGTGTAACTCAGGGGTTGAGTCATGTAGACTTTCTCATGCAGTGTGCCATGAAAAGAAGCATTCTGCACATCAAGTTGTCTTAGTTGTCAATTGAAAGTGACTGAAAGGCATACTGTTGGGGGATTGACAAATGAATTGAGTGTTTCTTCAAAATCAACTTCATATTCTTAATAAAAGCCCTTAGCTATAAGATGAGTTTTATAGTGAGTAATGGTGCTATCACTATAGTGTTTAAGGTTATAAACTCATATGCAACTGACAATATTTTTTATCAATGGGAGGAGGAACAATTGACCAAGTTCATTGACACATCATCAATTCGACTCGTCCAGTTAACGCCACGTTGTCACTTCGACGCATTGAAACAACATATGTCATCAACTCCAACTCGACTATCATACGTCACCATCTTAGCTTTATAACATGTCATCAACTTGGCTCATCTAGTTTAGTTGACATGTCATGGCCTGTATTTAGCTGCTACACTGTTAACAAGGTTATCTCACATGGCTCTAGTTGGACGATCTTCTCTACATCAAATTTTAAGGCTATAAACTCATATGCAACCGACAATATTTTTATCAATGGGAGGAGGAACAATTGACCAAGTTCACTGACACATCATTAGTTCGGCTTGTCCAGTTAACGGCACGTTGTCACTTCAACGCATTGAAACAACATATGTCATCAATTCCAACTTGACTATCATACGTCACCATCTCAGCTTTATAACACGTCATCAACTCGGCTCATCTAGTTTAGTTGACATGTCATGGCCTGTATTTAGCTGCTGCACTGTTAACAAGGTTATCTCACATGGCTTTAGTTGGACGATCTTCTCTACATCAAATTTTAAGGTTATAAACTCATATGCAAGCGACAATATTTTTATCAATGGGAGGAGGAACAATTGACCAAGTTCACTTACACATCATCAGTTCGGCTCGTCCAGTTAACGACACGTTGTCACTTCAACGCATTGAAACAACATATGTCATCAATTCCAACTTGACTATCATACGTCACCATCTCAGCTTTATAACACGTCATCAACTCGGCTCATCTAGTTTAGTTGACATGTCATGGCCTGTACTTAGCTGCTACACTGTTAACAAGGTTATCTCACATGGCTTTAGTTGGACGATCTTCTCCACATCAAATTCAAATCTTGACTCGACCACGACCCACTAATTAGTATTAGGGAAGGCTTTTATTTTCCTCGGGCAGAATGTGCCAAAGCTTAAAACTGTGGGAAAACGTGGGAATGGAGAAGTAATTATTGGATTGCACTAGGGACGTGGTGTTGCGCATGTATAAGTCTTCCATTAAAAATTTCAGCTGAATTCTTGAGAATGGAGTATAGAAGTTCTATACATCGAAGGGGACACGGACGTGATACAAGTTTGAGTGAAAAGAAATAAGAGAGATAGAGAGAAAGCAAATATGGACATGCACAAAAGACCAGATGATGAAAACGATATCAAATTGAAAAGAAAAAAATAGAAAGGGGCCCTGGGGTGTTCCTGCACGAGGCATTGACACATATGTGTAGGCTTCCCCACCTGTCTCCTGGTAAGATTCTATTCGACATGTTATGAAAGTAACATCTGTTGTAAATTTTGCTACCAAGTGACATTACTGCACACATCTCGTGTGCCCATGGCTCATCTACTGTATTTCTTACTTGTTTGTTGTGCACATGTTAAGTTCGTTGGCCCTACTCAAACATTGCAAAGTCTCTTTCATCGTACAAAACCACATTTTTATAATTAAAACCTCTTGATTAATTCATGGAAAAATATGATAAGATTATAAGCTCATACTTAGTGTTATAAAAATCAGAATGGATTGGTCAATTTAATCAACTTATCTATGAATTGAAGAGAGGAAAGTATTTTTCACTTGTTTGGTTAGGCGGATGCCACTTACCAGAAACAGAGCAAATATGTTTAATCCAGAATTGCTTTGTTTCCTTGTGAATTAATCTGTTAGAAGAATGGTGAAATTAGATTTCAATGTGTGATTTTCAAAGAAAAATTTTGCAATCTTGATTCAATATTAAAGGTAACAAGATCCTTCAAAATTTGTAATCGGGGGTGAAACGATTTGCGAGTAGTTTGTGGTGGGGGTGAGTTTCACGGATGGGTTCACGACGGCTATGGTGTTAGAGGATGGAATTGTGGAGGTTGGCGGTGAGGTATGGAGATTTTGGGATTTGAGCTTGTTTGGTCATAAGGAAAATTGAGATGTGTTGGGATTTGACAGCTCAACTTATGAAATGACACTAATACGTTATATCATTTAAAAAATAAAAAAAAAACCATACTTTATATCATTTAATTTAGGAAAAATGGTAGTTTTTCTTTTTAATTATTGAGTCTACTTCAATTCTTATCTAATTTATAAAACCAAACAATATCTCTATTGATGTTTTGGAAATGTGCAAATAGTCGATAGATTTTGAGTATTATTGAAATTGCCAAGATAAATTAACTGTGCTTGAATTTAACAGGAAACGCATTGGAGGCTATTTGCATATTTTTAATATATTACATTGTATAGTTTTATAGATTAGAGAAGAATTAAGATTGGCCCAATAATTAAAGAGAAACATGCAATTTGCCCTTTAATTTATAATAAATGTGCATATTTAAAATGAAACCCATGAATTGAGCACCTTTTGGTTTCACTAATGAGCTTGGGCCTTAGAGCATCTCCAGCAGTTGTCTAAAACCACTCTTTATCTCCACAAATATATAGCAAAATAGAGATAACTTGCTCCAGCAGTCCTTCACACCGGTCTTCAAATTCCCATTTTGAAAAGCTACTATACATTTTTTATCCATTAAAAAACAATTTCCAAAGCGTGGGTCTCGGCCTGGAGGTGTGGGTCTCAGCCTGGAGGTGGTGGAGCCATGCCAATCTTGGCCTGGAGGCGTGGGTCTCGGCCTGGAGGTGGTGGAGCCGTGCCGATCTCGGCCTGGAGGGAGAGAGAGAAAGTGTAGGAGGGAGAGAAACGTAATAATAAAAAAAGAGTAAAAATTATTATTTTAATAAAAATAGAGAAGAAATAAAGAGTACTGCTAAAAAGTGTATTTGAAAAAATAAATAGAAAGTTGCTAAATAATACATATATATAAAATAAAATAAATATAATTACCGGAGATGTTCTAGAGTTTAAAACGTTGTTCATGCTCTATATTCTCTAATATGCGTGAGTGCTACGTTTAAATATTCTCTTTCAGTACGGCACACAAAACAAAACTTTCACAAATTACTCAAAAATCACATCAGTACAGCTAGATTTGAAAATATGTATGTACCATAAAAGATGAAGATGAATTTGCGCACTATTTGTGAAAACAAAAAAAAAAAAAGTTTATGGAAATGACATGACTAATAATTAGTATTGTCAACATCTCTTTCACTTTGTAACACGAATATTTTCATGGACTTTTTCTCCAAACTCATCAAAATATGATGAAATTTAGAAATGAAACATTAACATGGTTTGATTGATCAGTTGGTTTTGTTTGGGAATCCATTGGAAATATAATGAGTAAATTATAAAAGAATGAAAAGAAATGGAATAAAAATTTCTATGTTGCATTATATATATATATATATATATATATATATATATATATATATATAATGTGTGAAAAAATTGAAGATTACAAATATTCAAAAGATCTTTTGTAATAGAATGGAAGTATAATTTGAAATAAGAAAACTGAAGTACAAGTCCAAATATTTTATATTTAAAAAAAAAATAGAATATTTTAAAGAATAAGTTTTAATTTTTTTCTGGTCAAATTAACATCCTTATATGATTGGATAGTAATTAAAATCTTTTCAAAAATATTTTTTTATTTAATAACGAGGCTTTCTGGAGCCTTTTTAATTCATCCGTAAGTTATAAACATAAACATAGATTTTCACTTTCAATATAATTGTAGTCTACTATTTCTTTTTATCCTTATAGTAGATTCCAAATCATCCTCTTTAGGTATGGTCCTGCACTAATTTTTCCTCCGTTATTAAGTTACATCAACTATTCTAGCTAAAATTACAACACATGATCCGAAGCGTCAAGATCATAAAAATGGATTGTCAGCTTTATGCAAAGTTCAATAATTGAGAAGTTGTCATTCAGGAAGATAGTTCTCCGCACATGTCACCCTCACATTTCCCGTATCAATGCTAAACTATGAGGTTTGGTGGGGGCAACGGTCAATTTGATGTTCGAAACATATATGATTTTTGGGAACTATGGAAGACAGAGGCACTCTTGTTGTTAATAGGAATAGTAGGAAAAGTCATGTAGAATTAGAGGCCCTCTACATGAAAACAAAAGCATAGAAACAGGCTGTAAGGCAGAGAATTCCCATTTTTTTCCACATCCACATCCATGTCTACATCGGCAAATGCTCACGCATTACAACATGATTACATTCATTACTGTGCACACAGAGGGCAAGAGAATAAAACGTGCATTGTTCTTTAGTTGTCATCTTTTCTTACCACAAGAATCTCATCTTTAATTTTTTTACACAATTAGTAGCAAATTTCAAACTTACAAGTCTTGCTACTAATTTGAGAGGTTGAATTAGATGAGCATGTGTAACAATTGGTGCCTTGATTAATATCATGAAAGTGTTACATCAATATTCAAATTTTTAAAGACATAACAAGTTAATGGAGTTTATGTGGGATTTACATTCCCAATTTGAGTAACGAGAACAAAGACTTTAAATTAGTGAATTACTTTAATGAAGGATTTCTATTGTCAGAAATTTGGTTACCAAGAATAAAAAAAGTGTAACTTCATCATGTGCTTGTCCTAATATGTTTTTCTGAGAGGAGCTCTACTACAGACGGCCAACAATTTGACTTATTCTTGGCAGTTTAGCAAACAAATGGAGACTGGAAAAAACCATTCTAAAAGTTTAGTACGAGTTGGAAAAGTTGGTCTGTATAATTGCAACTTTTTCCTCTTCACTTCTAATGAAACATCCATATAATAGAGGATAAATATGGACCCAATAATTTCCCACACCGTCGAACGTTAATTGTCTATGGGCACAACTGAAAACCCATGATGGTCACATTTCTTCCACATTTTGTTTTTGGATAATTTGTCCGCACTTCCTTGCCTTGGGATTTACGATTGATAAGGATTGAGAAGGACACAGCCTCACAGACAGTTGATCATGTCCTAAAATATGTTCCATCCTATTTCAGCCACAAGGGTCGAACACTTTGTGATATCTTGCTATTTGTGCAGGATCAAAGATGGGTTAAAGATTCAAAATCTCGTAAGATCTTGATTTTAGTTATAAAAACAAAAAACAATGTATTACAATATTGATCAGAAGTATCTTGAGATATCGGAAACATCAATCATATAGGTGAAAAAATAGCAAAATTTTAAAATTTCAGTTGAATATAATTATATTAATATAAATATGTCAAAAGTTTTATAATTGATTTGATAATATCTTATGTTTTCAACAAAGACATCAAAAATTCAAATAATTCTTTTTCAATTATTGAATTATATATATGGAAAAAAATGAAATATATTGAATGAAAATAAAATATACTTGATAGGTAACAATGGATGATCTAACAAAGGACTATTGTTCACATTGATCCCTCCTTCCTTCCTAGTTCCTAGCATCATCCAAGATACGTTTGGACGATAGACGATCCTTTCCCGACAAGGAGGTCTCGATCTCCAAAATCGAGGTGCATGATTTTCTCACCATGACTAAATGCTTATCCCGAGACTCTCTTGTCCTTTGATTAATGCCACATGTCCGTTTTGGTTACAATTATTGAAGGTGATAATACAATATCAGTACAATGTTGTAGCACAATAGTACAAGACAATATAATTATGCTACTCTAATAATCTTTCTCAAACTCAAGTTGGATAATAAGTGACTAACTCAAATTTGGATACAAGATCACGAAAGTGCGCCCTAAGTTGGGTGTGACTTTGTAAAGATGTTTGTGAGTTGATCATGAGATGCAGCATCTATAAGGACTAAGGAGTCCCAAAGAAGATGACGACAAACAATGTGACAATTGATCTCGATATATTTGGTCCGTTCATGTGAAATATTAGAATAAACAATATGAATAATACTTATATTTTCACAGCGTACAAGAGTACTAGCATATAGTGGGACACCCATTTTTTGTAATAGCCAATGCAACCAAAGGAGCTTCGAGCTATAGTTGGCAAGAGCTTGATATTCAACCACAATGCTGGAAAGAGGAACAACAATTTTGTTCTTACTGCCTCAAGAGATAAGGATGGAGCCAATTAGTAGGAAACACTATTTACAATAGTAAAATAGAGATTGGTAGGGTCTATTATCCAATTGACATAAAAACTAAAAGCATCTCCAGCAGTGGTCTATTTTCACTATTTATCTCCATATGTGGAGAGTAAAATAGAAATAACTGGCTCCAGCAGTCCTTCAAACCGGCTTTCAAATTCTTATTTTACTACAATAGCTTTTCACAAATGAACAGCTATTGTACATTCTTCATCCATTAAAAAACTATTTCCCACTCGCCTATTCACCAGCCTATTTAAGCTTTTTTTCTTTTTTCTTTTTTTTCCTTTCTCTTTCATTTTGCCCAATATTTTCTCTCTCTTCAATTTTTTTCCTCTGCTCTCCCTCTCTTCTCCGTTCTCTCCCTCTGTTCTCCGTTCTCTCTCTGTTCTCCATAGCAAGAAAGAAAGAAATAGCTTGGGTAGAACACGACATGGCTTGAGTTGACGGAGAGGCGCTGATTTGGGCTTGGGTGTGCTCGGCGTGGCTTGGGTTGATGGTCTCGGCGCCGATCTGGGTGTGGGTTTGCTTGGTGTGGGCTTGGGTTGACGGAGAGGCGCCGATCTGAGTGTGGGTTGAGCCGATCTCGGCGTGGTGGTGGAGCCGTGGTTTGAACGTTCTCGGCACGTTGATGAGTGGAGCTCACCGTGCCGATCAACATCCACTTCGATGATGTTTGCTTTTTGCGCCAATCTTCACTCGAGTTTGCTGATGGTTTTGTGCCGATCTTCACTCCAGTTTGGTTTTTGCGCTGATCAACAAATCATTTTTGTTTTGGTTCAATTTTTCCCCAAATCTCTGAATAAATGATGGGTTTTTGTTTTGATTTTTACTTTGACTGATGTTGTAATTGATGATTGGGAGTTTTCTGTGGAGAGTTTTTTGTGGAGATTGGTAGTAACAGTGGCTCAATGGGGGTGTTGGGTTGCTGGAAAAGAGGGAAGGATCAGATTGGGGTGGGGGAGAAGACAAAGCCATTTGACTTATTTTCAAGCTGATGCCTTTTTTTATTTGTGGTTGAAGATGATTTCTTTAGGTTCTTCTTTGTTTCCTTTTTTTTTTATTACACTCTAATGCATTTTTTTATGGTTGTACTTTGATTGTTTCAGTTTTCTCTTAATTCTTGATTGGGGTTCAGATCTGAAAATTTTGGTTTTGTTTGCTGGAGAGTTTTGCTAGATGGAGAAGAAGAAGACACCGGAGAGAGAGGAGAGAGAATGTAAAAATATGAGAGAAAGAAAAAGAATAAAGAAAGAATATTTAAATAGAGTAGAGAGTGAATAGAGAGTGCTGTTGGAGAGTGTATCTGAAAAAATAAATAGAGAGTTGTTGAATAGTGCACATATAGAGATAAAATAGAGATAACTGCTGGAGATGCTCTAAGTGTGCATCTAAGCTTCTCTTAAAAATCTATAGAAAACTTAGGTTTTCTGAACCACCATTTCTTATTATGCATTTACAAACATTAAATTGAAAGAGTTTGGATAAAAGAAAATGGAAGCGAATGTGGTGTTAAACGACTTAAGTGGCGTTTTGGTCTTCAAAAGTTTTATTTATTTTTTAGTTTTTAAACTTAAAGTTGTGTGATGTACAACATGTAAAATATTACTTTTTTTAGTGCTTGATTATGTTTGGATTATATTACAAATATTTTTTAATTTAATGTAAAAATACTTATTCATGCTTAGATTTACTTTCATAGTATTTTAGATATTCGAGTTTAGATTAACTCGACCTAACTGACTCGTTCGGCCGAACTCATGTTAAGTTAAATGGATTGGTTATGACTTTTTAAATATAAATAAGACGAGTTTTGGATGAAATTCTTAAAAGTTAATAAAGTTTGGATCCAGTTTAAGATGTAAGGTATATAATGGATTTGGGTTTGGAAACCTTTTCTTTTCTTCATCCTAAACCTCATTCCTAATTCCCCTTTCTGTTGCGTGCATGGCTTTATCATTTGGGCTGGCTATGCACATGGGTTTGCTGCTCCTTATTTACTTATGTTGTTGTTACTAATTATTTGTTGACCCAAAGTAAAGCATGATAAAAAAAAATAAAGTACGAATTATGTCAATACTCACTGGAATACTCACTGGAATCCACCAGTGAAAGAAAACTTTCAAATAGATAAATTTATTAAAGACTGAATAATAAAATTGAGTAAGTTAAAACCAGTATTTATACTATTTAAGCAAACCCTAATTAATTTAAAACAAGAAATTACGAAAAATGACAAATAAATGCAAAAATTGTTAAATAATTTAAAACATTAGAAACAGCCTCTAAATGTACGAATTTAGGGGTGTTCAGATTATCTATTCTCTGGACTAGTATATCCAATTTCTCACCTTGGAATCTTTTAGAGCTTTTCGAACATATCTTGTGGGGCTCATGTAACTCTTCTATGATGAAAAGTTATGGCTTATTTAAGGTCGTGAAATCAAGGACATTGGGAAGCCCGTTTGGTCTCCTAGCTCTCAAACTGCTCAATGAATTCTTTTGTTTTTCTAGACCAAGTCTTTTGGTTTATGTAATGTATTTATTTCCTACTCTGTAATGATATAGATCCCTTTCGTTACTATTAGGTTATCCCTGTTATGTCGTTTGTTTACGTTGGCAATCATGTATAAAAACAGGCTATAGCACCTCAAAATAATTCATTCAGATAATTATTCTCTCAACCTTGAGTCGTTTAGGAGGCATTGGATTTCCTCGAATTAATCCAGTTATCATTATTTTCTAAATTCCATCATAGGGAATTCCACTTTCAAATTATTCTTTCACCACTTCTAATACTCCTTTGTAATCTAGTATTGCATTATTTCCATGTTAAACATTTGTACCTCATAAAAACAGTAGTAAATTTCAGAAAACGAAAAAGAAAAGCGATAAAAAACAAATTGAAGCAGAAGATAACAAACAAGGAAGAAACAGTTAAAAGAAGGGGTTGGATGAAAGTTTAGAGAGAGAGAGAAAGAGAGAGAGAGTGAGGTGCAAGCCTGCAAGGGGTGGGTGCCGTGGGCAGAGCTGGGGCTGTTTTCGTATGTCTGGGATAGGGAATCGTTCAAAGACAGAGGAGAAAGCCTGCAAGAGAATCCAACACCCAAACATGGTAAAGCTTAGGAAGCGAACAGCATAGATTCACCATCTTTTTCATATCTCTCCTCTCTCTCTCTCCCTCTCTCTGTGCAACATACTTTCCCTGCCACACTTATCTTTCTTTGTATATCCGTACCATCCAACCCACTCGTTTCAGCTCCTCCACAACCACCCCCACTCACAAACTCATGCCCAAAATCTACAGAGATCTAGAGAGAGATAGTTGAAAAAGGGTGTTGTGATCTCAGACAAAACTCATAAGCTCTGTGATGTTAGGTATAATGTTTGTTCTGGGATGACAATTGCATGAAACGTGGGAATATATTCAAGTACAAAGATAATTATTAGCTAGCTAGTCTTGTAAATCTAATATCATAGAGAGTCAATAAAAGAGGCAGAGCGAGACACAAATAGACCTGAGTTTTCACTTCTTGTTCATGGAGTACTGGAAGAGAAGCAGACCATGGTCCATAAACAAATTACTAACTATTTTTTACTGCCTCTCCATCTTCTTCCTCTCATTTTGCGCACTCTTCAGCCACACCAGCTCCAGACCTACATGTCAAGGTAATCAATCATTGTTTCTTTTAAATTTAAATTCTTTCTCACATTTTCCCAACTCTTTTTTTTTTTTTTTGATACTTTCATTTTCCCAACTCTTAATTCTGATAAATCTGGCATCTTTTTAAGTGTTTTCATAAAATACCCATCTTGATAATCAAATAAATTTAAAACATTTTTTCATTATTTTAGCAAACTCTCGCATTAATAAGAACTCTCATCTTTTTCATGTTCTTATGCAGACAGCAGGTGTCCCTTGTCTGCTAAGGCTGACATTCATTTTCAGGTACGTTGGCTTTTTTTAATTATTTTTTTGACAATTTTTCAGGTACGTTGGCTTGGTTGCTACTTAGATTTTATTTTGATTTTTTATGAATCATACATACATAAATGACCTTCAAGAGCATGGTACATACTTAACCTTACTGTTTTTTTTATCAAAGTAGCCTTGTGTTGTAAATTGCTGGACTTGACAGTGTATTTTTTTTGTTTGTTTACTCCGACACCAAAAAACGAAAAAAACAGAAAATAAAAAGAGAGTCTGAGGTGTAGTGCGTAGTGTGTACATAACTACATATTTTTCTCTCTGACAATTTTGAAACAAATCGATAGGGCTAAAATGCACGAAAATAGGTTGCAGAGTTAAGCCCGGGACCGCTGCAATCTGAGCCGTCTGATTGTTGTTGAAATCATCTGGCACATTGAAGTAGCAACCAGGATAGTGGTCCTTGAACAGTTTAACCATGGCCCAGCCCAGAGAAAAGTCATATTATTATTAAGTTCATTCAACTGAGTAGCGTACTTCACAAATGGCGCAGGTTAGCTTTAGCAAAGGAGAATCCTTTTTTGGTATCGGTAACTTGCGCCTGCAAGCTCAGCGCTTTAACCAAAAATCCTTTTTTAAGTATTTTGCAGTGTCTTCTTTCACACCACTAAGCTGTATTCTCGTGAACATGTTCTTTGGTGCACGTTAGAGAATTGTGTGTGTGATTAGCTCTAATTATTGGATAAATGATTTGTTAACAGGAATTTGAGAAGAGAAGAGAGGAATTCAAGGGCGTAGTAGAGGGGTCAATGAGTATGGCAAGGAGGTTCTTGGGTGGGCCTGGATCGTCACCACCAAGATGCACATCAAAGTGCGGCAACTGCACGCCATGCAAGCCGGTCCACGTGCCCGTGCCGCCCGGAACACCGGTCACTGCTGAGTATTATCCTGAAGCTTGGAGGTGCAAATGTGGCAACAAGTTGTACATGCCATGATGCATCATGCTTTGTTTTGTTTACTCAATTGCCTTGCCACGCCTGCACTCGTGTTAAGTAATTGGCTATTTTAGTTAAGAATATTGATGGCAACAGGGAATATTGGACTTTAATCTGTGTAAAGAATATTATATATTGACACTAATCGAGATTATTGCTGTGAAATTAAATGTGTTAATCACTATTTTGTATCGTGAAGTGCCTAGCTAGTGTTCGCATTTTTTTCTTCTTTTTTTTTTTTTCCTGCTTTATGCCTTTTCTGGAATTGATTCAATTGACCCTTTTCTTGGACTATGGAGGAATTTGGAGTGAAGCATTCAATAATTAATCGCTGCTCCTTGGCTTAATTGATTTGGTGAATGAATAATGCTTATTGCCAAGATCAATTCGATAAACGATCGCTTTGGGGTAAAATTAGACAATTTAAAATCCATTCTACAACTTGTTCATAACTTTTCTTTTTAGGGGGATAACCTACAATTTTACCCCTCAAACATCGAGTTGAATTTCTATTCCGTCTTTAAACTTTCAATTTTGACAGTTTAATCTGAAATTTATTAATTTTCTTCAGTATCAATCTTTCGTTAGCACTCATTTGAATTTGACTAACATTGTGAGCAGGTAAAACATGTGACTAATTTTGTACCCAGTATCATAGTGGTGGAGAGTGATGCTAAGGTTTGCATTGATGCTATGCTATCAGTGGAGATTCATCCAGGGTCCCATGGAAGCTTCTTTCTCTTTGTAATAATGACAAAGTCTTAGCGTTAGATTTTTCATCTTGTTCCTTTTGTTGGGTTAGAAGAGATGCTAATTCAGTGGCTCACTATCTAACCAAGTTTGTCTCTTCTCAACCTTCTTACTTTTATTGTAATAGTTCAAATCTCTCTCTCTCGGTTTATGAGCCTTGGTTTAGAGATTTGATTTATTTGCTTTTTTAATACAAATATTGTATTTTAACAAAAAAGAAGACTCCATTGGACCACGTGGATTAACTCCTCCCTTTGATCTGCACGTGATAATCATGTGCATCTTCTTAAATATGTTTGATTATTAATAAGAAAGAGATGATCGGTTGGCATTTAATTAACTTGAAACATTTTAACTTTTAAGTCCAATTCTTAAGAATAAAAGGTTCAAGAACAAAATAGAAACTCAATTTAAAATTTAAATTACATATTTGAACATTACTTCTTCTTCTTTTTCTTTTGTTCCCTCCGTAACTTATTCTCAATTAAGAAGCAAAGAAGTAAGGGACGGCATACTATCTTGGTCAAAGCTAGCTAGTCTCATTTCATCTTGGCCCAGCAAAAATTGGACCATGAACTTGTCTAATGGTCACCTCCTCCTATAGTCTTTTCATTATGTTCCTGCAATCCTGCACAAGATCTGATGTGAGCGAGGAGTATCCCTTTTATTATTTAACCAAGATGCAATCAAAAGAGAATCAGTTTCAATATGTACTCTCCTATAGCCCTTATGCCATGCCAGTGAGTCCAAGTAAGTACTTTGAAATAAAGATTCTTTCATAAATTGAATTAAGGACGTCCGGCTAGGCCAAGCACTAAGGTGGGTTTATTTTATTTATTTATGCTAAAAAGTACTAAGGTAGTTGAAATAAAGGTGGTAGACTCTTTGTATGTGTTCCTCTTTAATAGACCTATAATTTGGTGGGCCTTTGGGTCGGACTTCATTTAATAGGGGGTAAACTTCAGACTGAACAATATTTATTTTGACTACTTTTCCCAGAAGTGGGCTACGACAAAATATTCTGCAAATTTATTTTATTTTTTGCTAAATTTCTGCAAGTTTAATTTGAGGAAGGGCATAAGACTTTTCTCATTTAAATAGAAAGAGCTAAGAAGACTAAATTAGATCATGGTATGGATCAATTGGTTAGACCTCACCGACCATTGACTTGTTGTAGTGGTACATAGTATCAACAAGAAGTGAGCTGGTAAAAACCTGAAGGCCATAGTTAAAAAAAGGCCAAATGAGAATAGTATATAGTAAATAATATTGTCTGAATGAACTAAGGGCCACTTAGCCGAAAAAGAAAAGAAAAAAGAGAAAGAACTAAGGGCCCGAAATGCAATTGGGCCTTTTGTTAAAAGCTGTATGCATAAATATATTTCCCTTGTCAAAATACAATAGGCTAATTATCAATACTATAACATGATTTTGTTTAATATCATGAGTTTTTGTGGTTTTGCTATACCATGCGTTAACGTGGATTTACAGATACCATATTAGGCTTATTTTTCAATATACATTTGATCTTTGTAATATACAATTCAATATAATAAAGATGTAACTTTCAGGATTTTTTTATTGTAGACTTACACAGGCTGAACCAAGTCAATCATGCCTCATCTCTTTATTCCACACTCTTCTCTCTCTTATTTTATCGATCCCATAAACAATTCTTTTTAGATACGAGCCAATTAACCCCAATTTGGTTCCCCAAAGTCCGCCAATTAGCTTACGCACCTCAACATGACTCATTTATTGATGTCTTCTAGCCGATGGTACCACTCTCCTATAGTTGTCATTGTTGCCATCCTCCATCGTTCATCATCGACTACAACTAGCACCGACGACATCTGTCTCGCTTATGTCGTCCTCTGGTCATTCAATTAGAATGAAGATGTAATCTCAAGGATTTTTCTATTGTAAGCATAGATCTTGCTCTTGTAGGCTTAGTAGTAACATTGCTCTTGCTGGAAGAAGGTTTTCTTCAAGGCCCATGTTCGTGGTCAACATCATGTGGCGGCTCACAACAGCCCCCCAAAGGCCCATCTAGTGATATTTCTTTTCCTTATAAAATTGAAGTAGATAAAACCTTCTTCTTCTTTTTTTTGGGGGGGCGGGGATGTAGAGTTCATTATCTAATTAGTTAATAGACAACACTACAAAATCTGTCATAATACACACCTAGATTATCTACGCACAAAAGATTTCAGATGGGGGAGAATCTAAAGATACAAAATCTTGCAGAAGCTAGACCCTTCTCCTTTTATTTTATTTTATAATCTTAGGTGTCCGGATCAGTTTATGCGTATCTCGACTAATCCCATGAGACCCCTCTCCTTGCTAAAGCATTAGCACATCTGTAATTTGTTTGCTTCCCTAAAACAGTACTTCACCATTGCTGTGGTATTTAATTCAAAAGCTCCCTACAATCATCAACAAGCGAAATTTTTTTATCATTAGTTTCAGCTCTATTTGTCATTAAAAAAATAATCACAATAGTTTTTGCTTCAAGCTCCACTTCCACTACTTGTAAGTTGTAACTGTAATTGAATACACAAGAAGAGTCAGTCTCTTAATGCCCACATCTCAATTGCAACACTACTTGCCACTCCCACTGCTCGTGCATAGCCTTTCACCCAGACGGCCAGACCCTATGGCAGTCTCTAATGATGCCCCCGCTAAACCCGGGTTTCCAAGAGCAGAGCCATAACACAAACAGAAAATAAGTATTCCATAGATAGGGCTTGTTTGTTGCAGCCAATTTTTTTTTAAGCAATTAGTGGATCCAATCCATGAAGTTAGAACTAAAGAAAGTCTCATTTAGTGGGGGATGAGCATGCCAATTTTTTTTACAACCTGACAATCCCTCAAAATTAACATGTCAAATTGTTTCAGTAAGTACCATCATGGCATAAATCATATATTGAAATCTCCTTGCAATCCACTTTTCATGAGAGTGTTTGACAGTTCTGATTAACATTTTCAAATGAAGATCTTTTTTTTTTGGTATACTGTCAAGCTTCTAAAACCATTGCCCTCTGAAGCTGATCACTCTTGACTAACAACTTCATTTCCAAATGCTAATTTATCAGCATTTCTTGAGTCAAAAAGATTCAGCAGAGATAGCCCTTCATGGTATTGAATTTGTCGAACAAAAAGATTCCTCTATTCTTTACTAAAAACTGGTAAACTTTGAAGGGTAGCGTCGACAAACCAAGAACTTTCTCTCTTTAACAATGTGCAACTAAAGTGAGGGAGGAGAGGGCAGCAAACCTTAGGTAGGTACTTTGCCCTAAGTTCCAATCACCCTCGTTTCAATTAGAATAATGATAGGTAAGTAACTTTTTTCACAACTTAATAAATATATTATTGAAGTAATATCACTTTCATATGAGTCCAGTATTAATATTATTTTTATTATCATCAATCACAATGACATATCATCAAACAAAAGTTGTGGAAATTTTGTACCCTTATTTAAAAAGAGTAGTTAAATTACTTTTTAAATCTTAAAGTTATAGATATGTTTCATTTAAACCCTAAATTTTCTAAATTTTTCATATTAACCTCAATGTTTATTAAAATATTTCATTTAGACCTTATAGTTTTAGAAAGTTTTATTTAAGGGCAAATTACAATAACTTCTCTTAAGATTTTGCGAAATGATAGTGCCCCCTCCTATTTAAAAAAAAAAAGAAAAAAGAATAACACTGCGCTCCTTTAAATTTGATACAAAATGACACTCTACCCTCTCATTTTCTAATGGAGTTCATATTAAAGATAAAAACCTCCCTTAGGGGAGAGTTTCATTTTTTTTTTAAATAGGAGAGGGCATTGTCATTTCATAAAACCTCAAGCAAGGTTATTATCATTTAAACTTTGGAGTTTTTGATAAGTTTCAATATTTAAACCTCAAATTTTGAAAGAAACTTCATTTAAATCAACTGTTCACGTGATATTTAAGGGTGCCAATAAAAAAAAAAATGTGATAGAAGGTTTAGATGAACGTTGTGAGAAATTTTAAGAATAAAATGAAAACATTTTAAAAGTGTAGGGGTTAAATGAAACATATCTAAAATTTTAAAGTTTAAGAAGTAATTTTCCAAAAAAATATTTTAACTTCGCAGGGATGTCAGGATATTTGATAAGAATTTGAAAAAATTTCCTGTATCAAAATATGTTAACTTCGCAGGAATGTAAGGTTGTTTGATAAGAGAGGTAGAAGCTTTTCTTCGATACATGCACAATAAATTTTATCTTGATTTATTAGATTATTACTAATATCATTTTATTATTGTTAATATCATTCACAGTTTGACACATCCCTATATTATTGTGAAATTATTATAAAAATAGTGTAAATACTTTAATGTTTTCCCTTTTGGCCAAACGAGTTGATGACATGAAGTGCATAACTTTCCAAGAACGAGCATTGTTGTTTGTCGGCATTACAAGGAGGGTGTACTTTGTGGTCAGCATAAAAGCAATAAGCACAGAAATTTGACCGAAAATTTTCACAGCCATGTGAAGTGCATGTGAATGGAGTGTGATTTTTAGCAAGGTTGTGTCACTGTCTCGAGTCTGAAATCGTAGTAGTTAATTGGCAACAAACCTTAACTCACACGTTGCAGTGAGCAGCAAACACGGTGCCAAACGCCTTACAAAAATGAATGGACAGTATCCGTGTCATTTAAGCGATCATTATACGTTAGCCTGTCATTATATCATTCGTATATATGTGGACAGTATACTGTTCGTACAGTCCACAATCGGATTGGATTGGATTCAATATCATCTTTGAAGATTTAATTGCCATTGCCACTACTTTAATCACCAGAAAAAAAAAGATTTGACTGTCACTTCTAGCATGGACCACATGTTGTAGATGAGCAAGTCTACATATATATAACTATAAGCACCTTTCATATGCTGTGCCATCGCTCACGAGAGTGAGACAGAGAGACCATACAATTTTTTTATGGATGGATAATGGATTGCTAGAAGTTGACTCAACATCCTCAGATCATCATGAAAACCAAAACAAGATATGAAAGGTGACTTGTGAGTTGTGACTCGTGAGCATCCTTTTGTTTGCTTCTGCTTCTTTTACTTTCTACCCTACCAAACGTATGCCTGCCATGCAGAGAAGGTCCCACGAAGGAACAGGTGAGAGCCATGGCCTGCACCTTTTTTTTTGAAACAGTAAATAATATATATATTTAAAATTTAGGTTGCTTCAAGAATATTATCGAAGAAACAGAGATATTTGAAATATCATATCAGAGACTCATTCACAGCCACTCAAGAGTCAAGGGTGAACTCGTTGATGTTGCGTGTGATGGGGATTTTGATCTAGACATGTACTTAGTTTCCATCCATGAGCAATGAGAAGCGGATAGAACCTTAACTTTTGAATGGTAGCTAAAAGACCTCCGTAGGAAATAGGAATATAAAATATCATGTGGTGGAGTTTGGGACGAAAAAGTTTTTCAAACGCAAACTTTTTTATTATTATTTTACTACGTATCAAACCTTCATAAAATCCTATTAAATATTGGACTAAATTGTAAATTTGACTATTTAAGTTGGGGTTTATTTTGTTTTTGAAAAAGTCCATTAAAAATGTCAAGTGATTAAAAATACTTATGCCTATTTATTTGCCACGAAATTGGTTTAAAAAAAATTCTTCTAAATCGGGTTGGAGATAAACTATTTCCAATTTTTTATAATTTTCAAATAAATGGTAGTTGTTTTAGTTGGGTGTGTAAGTGTTTTGTTTTGTTCGGTATTGACCAAAATGGCTTTTGATTTTAGTGTTGATTAGGTTGTGTTGCAGTGGGGCTGGTGATGGTGGTGAGGGGTAGGGTTGGTGGGGTTGGGTTGGGTTGTTGCTTTTTTTTTTTTTTGGATGCCAAGAAAATAATGAAAGAATTGATAATTTTTTCTTAATTTATGATTATTTATATAGAGAACTATTTTAATTTTATAGTTTTTTTTGCTATTTATTAATTGACTTAGCTAATATTAATTCAAGTGTTTTAATTGGACCAAGTAGAACATCTTACAGGTTAAGGTGGCTTTCAACAACTACATCATTAATAAGCAAGGATTGAATGAAGAGATTAAAAACAGATGCAATTGTTAGGGACAATAGTCCAAATTTTTAAACACAAGGGGACAAAATCAAAATAACCCCAAACTTAATTTGCAATTCAATCTAAAATTTATCCCAAACTCATTCCATTTATTTTTGAAAAACCTAATTAAACTCATACCAAACTCTTCCATTTATCTTATCATTAGTAAACGCTTTTACATAAATTAATTAAACAATATTTGAAGAGATAATGAGAGACGCACTCTCTTTATTAAAAAATCGTACTGTGTTTGGTTGGGGTGAAAAAGGAAATGATGGAAAAGGGGAGGAAGGAGAATAAATGGTAGATGAAATTTTTCCATTTTGGTTTGAGAGAAAAGACTAAAGAGAGAAGGAAATGGTGAGGTGGGGGATTTTTCACCCAAGCCCACCAATTTGGTTTCATCCAAATTGGGGAGAAAATGGCCTTGAACAATGAGATTCCAACAAAATTAACTTATAATTCTCATTATTATAAACTACAATAAAGGCATGATAGCAATTTTAATTTCTATCATTCTACTAATCTATCCGTCTTATACCAAACACACCTTAGGGAAAACAAAAATATTTTATTTCCTCCTACTTTTCTATTCTCCTTATGTTTTTCATCCCCCATTTAAAAAATCCTAAATCCCTACCATTAGGATCGAGTTGGATTAGAAAACTATAAGGTCAAATTGCATAATCATCTCCTTGGGTTTAGGTCATTTGCAAACTGACCTCTGAGGTTTCAATTTTGTAATAAAACTACTTGAGATTTTTATATTGGTGAAATTAACCCCTACATGTACATTTTTTGTTAATTTTACTAACATAAATTTGTCACGTGTATTGCACTTAGATTTATAATAATGAAATTTTTAGAATAAAGTGTTCATGTGTAATTCATATGTCTTGAGCCTGCCTAATGCTTGGCTGAATTTTTATCATTTTAATTAGTACCTTCTTAATTATAGAAAACATTCCCAAAATCTTAATTTCAAAATCCAAAAATATTCATTATGCTTGGCCGAATATTCCTTCTTTTCTAGTACTGCGAGATTTCTTACACATGGAGCACATGAATACAGCAATCATAAGATAATTTATACAGATCCAACAGGAGGTATAGGCCAACGGAGGAATAACCAAAGCTAGGGATATGCAAAAGTGGTAATATATTATTTGCAGACCGACTCCATAAAGCTATTAACAAAATAGAAAAACTAAAATACCATTGCCAAGTCTATTAATGATGCGCAGCAGGAATGTGAATGCAGAATGCCAATCTTCTGGTAAACTCCAGTAACAGACAGTCCAAGACTCCATGTCGATAATACCATAATGTCAAACCTAATGGTCGAATCAGTTTATTTTTGCTCGACCATGCTAGTAAAATGTTTTGAGTGCTTTTTTAAATTTTACTACATATATAATTTTAAAAATTGATGTTTCATCCATAAAAAATAAATTTAAAAAATTATTTATTATGTTATTAAAGTAGTAATAATTACATTTATTATCATCTCAGTTTATAAAACATTGTGTAATAAAATAATTAAATTGATAATAGTTTTTTATTTTTCTGTTGTACTACTAGTATATGAGGTGCATTCCATAAAAAACAAAAAAGTATATGATGTGAATGCACCAGTGACCAGTATCAGTAATTCAGTATGTCCTACTTTATGAAATTGAAATTGTTGACTGGGAGTCTAGGATTGCTGCTAATCACACGGCAGACAACAGTTTTATATATTTGGCATCTTCTAGAGAAAAAAAATATATATATTATACTTGGCATCTAAAATTATAGGTTCAAATTTCAAATTGGGATTTTGAAAGCTGTGTTATTATCCTACTTTGTAAGATTGTTTGTTTGTTTTTTTTTTTTTTTTGAGGGGAGTGCTTTGCATGATTGTAAGTGGGTCATAGACAGAATGGACCGCACCTTTTTTGTTTATACAAAGTGCTATATTGGGATTTGGGGCATCATTGTTTTTTTTTTTTTTTTGATGAGTCGGGGCATCATTGTTTTTGAATTACTATAACTCGACTCTTTTATGTTGGATATTGGGATATATACATTTTAAAGTTTAAAACATAGTAGGTGTGCTAGCCTGGTAATTAAGCCCCCCCCCCCCCCCCCCCCCCCTCAAAAAAAAAAAAAAAGTGTGCTAGTCTGGTGCTGAAATGTGTAAAATAAATCTATATATAGTTCAATTTTATTGATTCTCCCTGAGTTCTGAATTTATATACCTACTTTAATTTATTTATTTTTCATTACAAGAGTCTCTAATAGTCATTTGCTCCCTAATATAAAACGAATTTCTTCTGATTAAACCTGATATGGTAATACCAGTTTAGTTGCAATTAAAGGATATTCAAATATATATACGGATTAGGCCGCCAGCATTTTTTACAAGGAATTAACAACGTTGTTTGTTCAGCTATATAGAGAAATACAGCAAAGACATAAATATCTAAAAGATTTTTATACAAACAACTAAGAAAAAAAAAAAAACTCACACTTTTACACAGTTCATTTGGTTAGAGTTTTTATCACTCTTTACCTACAAGTCTTACTCGGAATGTACCCGTTTATAAAAACGTCTTCTTCAAGTTGGTCAGCTTCAAAAAGTTGTCCAGAATGCACTAGTATGTCCTACTTTATGAAATTGAAATTGTTCACTAGGTCTTGGAGTCTAGAACTGCTCCTACCGAATTAGTTACCATGGCAGACAATATTGCACACTTTTATATAGTTGGCATCTAAAATTAAAAGTTCAAATTTCAAATTTGTATTTGAACGTTGTTATTGTCCTACTTTACATGATTGTAAGTGGGTCATAGCGTAGGACAGAACTGGACCGCACTTCTTTTGGTCTAAATAAAGTGTTATATTGAGGCATCATTAAAACTCGACTCTTTTCAATTGGATCTTGAGATACATTTTAAAATATTAATATATAGTAGCTGTGCTGGCAGAAATAAGTAAATTAATGTTATATATAGTCCAATTTTATTGATTCTCACTGAGTTATAAATTTATTCTCCTCCTTTAATTTTCACTGCCAGAGTATCTAATAGTCATATTTTCCCTTATATGCAAATTAACATTACCATGTAGAGAAAAAAAGAAGAGTATAATAATACAAGAAGAATATTAAACAAATACATTACCTAATATGAAACGAATTTGTTCTGTGGTAATACCAATTCAGTTGCTATTAAATCACATTGAACAACATTGTTTGTTCATCTAACTGTAGAAATTGACACAACAAATAAATAAATAAAAGAAATAGTTTTCCTCTGATCAGGTTTGGAGGAATTCTTCTTCAATTCACTACGTGTCAAGTAAATGGACCATCCACATATATTTTTAATCACATAATTTTTTTAATGAATCACATAACTTTTTCGAATAATATATATAAATAATCTATTTAATTAACACATAATAAATTTGAAGGTATATTATATCCATAAATAAATATCTTACAAATATTTTTGACATTCCGTAACATAGATAGCGTCGTACTGCGGACGGCTATATTCAAAAGCCGGTGTCCACAATCCACACAAAATTGGGCACGTGGATAACCACATCACTACTAACTAAACTTATTATAAGTTATCACAGCCTGTGTCAACGTCTTATTCTACCTATTATCTGCCGCGTGGATAGCCGTCACTGTTAACCCCCAAATTTTCGGAGAAAAAAAAAGACCATGTAATTTTGGCACGGGTATATTCTTTCTCCGTGTTGAGAAAGATGCCCATTTTTTAACGACGCGTTCCTTTTTCAACAACTAGTCCTGAGGACTCGAAACATCGACCGCAAATCAGTCTTTTATTCTCAACAATAAAAACGACTACAATAATAAAAGCCTGGAAACTTACATCCTTTCCTTACGAATCATTCTAACCTAACCTTTTCCTTATACAAATTCTGAATCATTTGCTGGCTCACCAAGAGGGGAGCGGAGCGTTCCTTTTCAGTTCTTTGCTCAAATTAATTGAGATCGGACCCGTTGATCCGGGTTCGATTTCTGGTCAATTACCTCCCATGCCAGAGATCGAACATGTTTCCAACAACAACAACAACAACAACAACCATAACGCCTTGTTTGGGAAATACGAGATTGGAAAGCTTTTAGGATGTGGTGCTTTTGCTAAGGTTTACCATGCCCGCAATGTCCGAACTGGACAGAGCGTGGCGATTAAGGTTATCAACAAGAAGAAGATTGCTGGGACGAGCTTGATGTCGAATATCAAGCGTGAGATCTCAATTATGAGTAAGCTTAATAACCCAAACATCGTGAAGCTCCATGAGGTTCTCGCTACGAAGACCAAGATCTACTTTGTTATGGATTTTATTAAAGGCGGAGAGTTATTCGCTAAGGTCGCTAAAGGCCGATTCACCGAAGATCTCAGCCGGAAGTACTTTCAGCAACTCATCTCCGCCGTCGGATACTGCCATTCTCGCGGCGTATTCCACCGTGATCTTAAACCAGAGAATCTCCTCCTCGACGAGAACGCCAATTTGAAAGTCTCCGATTTCGGACTCAGTGCTGTCACGGGCCAGATCCGACCCGACGGGCTTTTACACACTTTGTGCGGTACTCCTGCTTACGTGGCGCCGGAGATTTTAACGAAGAAAGGCTACGACGGTGCGAAGGTGGATGTTTGGTCATGCGGCATCGTATTGTACGTTTTAACCGCGGGTTATTTACCGTTTAACGACCCTAATTTGATGGCTATGTACAAGAAGATTTACAAAGGAGAATATCGGTGCCCGAAATGGTTTTCGCCGGAACTCAAACGGTTCTTGTCTCGGCTTCTGGACACGAATCCCGAGACGAGGATCACCGTCCATGAGATCCTGAGGGACCCGTGGTTCAAGAAAGGGTACAAGGGGGCCAATTTCTACGATGAGGAGGTTAAGGTGGAGGAATTCAAGTTTAAGGACTTGAATGCCTTTGATATCATTTCCTTCTCGTCCGGTTTGGACTTGTCCGGTTTGTTCGATGACTCGGTCGACGATAGACTACAACGATTCGTATCGTCCGAGTTGCCGGAGAATATCGTTGAGAAAATTGAGGAGTTTGCTAAAGTGGAGAATTTGAGGGTGAAGAGCAAGAAAGACTGGTGTGTGGAGCTCGGAGGGCAGAACGGTAACTTGGCATTTGGTGTCGACGTTTACCGGTTAACGGAGAAGCTGGTAATCGTGGAGGCTAAAAGCAGAGGCGGAGACACTGGGTGTTACAAAGAGATGTGGAAGAACAAGCTTAGACCTCAACTCAGTGGCGTAGCAATGTCAATGTGTTCTCAACCCGTAACTTCTCAGGTTGCCAGTTGCTAAAAATCTTCATGCATTTCATTTTTCATTTCCAACTCATTGAAAAAAAAAAAAACCATTGAAATCGCATTTTGGAGGGTTGTTTCATCAGCGGAATTGAACTTTTCGTTGAGGTCCCCAGGAATTTTGGGGTGTTGTTTTGTACTTTTGTTACTATAATGTTAGTTACAAATATTTTAAAGTTATAATTATGGTCTATGTCTGATAAAAAAAAAAATATATTATGGTCTATTTGGTGTTTGTTGTGCTTGTATTCTTGTATATGGAATAAATGTTCACTGAGGATGATGGGAGTGTTTTGGTATTTAAACACTAGGTTTAGTTTAGTTTGTTATGGAGTTTTAAATTTCAATGTAACAGCGTTCTGGTTTTTGTATATCTTTGTGTACATATAAGAACGACAAAAATGAAAGAAGAATTAGTAATTACACTAATCACAGATGCTTGGTTCTCGTGCATGTTCTTCCTTTTCAAGTCTTTTTTATTTGGTCATTTCATAGTTAAGATTTATTTGTTAACTGTGTACAAATTGTCGATATAGAGAAGATCATTGACACTCTATTTGAAATGGATATCAAATTAGATATTAAATAGACAAAATTATGAAGACATGAAATGGAGAGGATATTCATCCAACAAGATAAGCTATAAGGACTTATCAAAAAAAGATAAGTTATAAGGAACTCATTGATGGTTGTATCAATTTTATTGACAGCCCTCTCTTGTAGAAGCTCTTGAGCAAGAATATTGTATATTTTTTTGCCTTAATTAATAAAGAGTAACCTTTAAAAAAAGGTGTAAAAGTCCCATGTGCTGGTGTGCATCTTAAATTAAGTATTCTGATTCTGGACTCTATAAACATCATTCACGCTCTTTAACAATATTTTTTAACAAAAAATTATAAAATAATAGAGGAAGTCGTTGGATATTGACTCAAATTCTTAATTGGACTTGATTTGGGTTTTCTTAGTGTGGAAGGAATAGGATTTCTTGTTCAGTGAGACTCCTTGTTTACGAAGGACTATATTCCTTGTTAACTAAATAAGTTATTATTTGTCCACCAAGAATATATATTGAAGTCTTATAAATAGACAATACCATAACGAGTTTGGAGGCTTTGGCCCTAGAGGATCCTCTCACATAGGTGGAGGCTTTGACACACCCAAGGGTCCTCCCGTATGGTACTGCATATTTGTTTGGCGGTTCCTTTGTTTTGGTTTCAGCAGAGAGCTTTGTAGAAGTATTGTGGCTTCTTTGGATTTGTGGTGCAGCTTCTTTGCTTTAGTGTTATGCGGGTTCTTTGGTGCCATCTGTGGCAATTTGACTAGAGGAAATTCACCAATTTCTCTAGTATTTGGTTTGGATATTGGATACTTGGTATTTTGGTATTTGTTTAGAATCACCCACTTGAATAGGGAATAGAAATTCTCTATTATTTGTTATTTGTGAGCCCTAGAGAGATATTTGGGTGTATTAGGGTTTTGGGATACGTGAGCTTAGTGCCTCTACACCATATTTGTAATCTCTCTTTGTTATAGTAAATTCATCACCTGCTACCTGTGGACATAGGCTAATACCGAATCACGTAAATTCTTAATGTTGGTGTGATTGTCTATTCACTTTTTAGTTTCCTTCATTCTATATTTGTTTTGAGATTTTTTTCAAGTCATAATTATTTTACACAATCAATCTTGATGTAGGAGTGCTATCCGGAGACCCTTTTACACAACAGAAATTTGTTCAAATAATTAGACACTTTTTTAAACTGGCAAGAGAGCGGAATCTGATTTTTTGAATACAAACTGGTTTGATTTTGGGAATGGCTTGGGTCCAGTACACAGTAGCACTGGACCCGTTGAGATGCTGCCACGTATATAAAAATTGTACAAAACTGGACACGTGGCAGAATCCTAACGGGTCCAGTGCTCCTGTGCACTGGACCCAAGCCTTACCCTTTGATTTCCATCTGTAAAGTGCATGTTCTCTCTGTCCGTTTCTTCTGTCTGATGTTGGGCCTATCAGTAGTGGCTGGGAGGGATACATCTGTATTGGGATTAGGCCAGTTGTCTCTATTATATTAAATGGTATCAAAGTGTCATCATAAAAAGATCGGTGTACGATATGAAAAAAAGTCCATGACAACGCATCTTAATGGCTAGTTTACAAGTTTATTTAGATAATGAGAAATTGATTAAATTCTGTGACTAATATAGAGAGTCAAGTAAGTGGGTAGGATGATTTGTGGTTGCAATTTTTTATCCAAGTTGATAGGATTTGCAAAGCTAAATTGTCATTGTCTTGTCATATAGCTTTAATTTTAGTATTGAAAAGGTCATAACTCATAAGCTACTTCAAAATTCTTCTGTTCAGATGTTTATTGGTGGACCTAAAAAAAAGACCTAATAAATTAATAAATTCTTGAAGTATTTTTCTTTTTCCTGTAATAATAACCTAAATCAATCCAAATCCAAAGATTTGTACAATTTGCTGGAAATCATTTCCCATAAATTGAAGCTCATTGATTTGAATTTTCTCTTTCTCATGTTTTAGAATCAAAACTCCCTTAAAAAAATATATAAAAAAAAAAAAAATTTAATTTGAGCATATATTTGTTTCCAATCTGTAGCAATAGCAATGCTCAATTTCTCTTTAGTGGCAACCATTTCTTTAACTGAAAGTAAACGAATAATTGATAGGGAATAAGGATATATAGCTGGATCACCCAGCTGAGCAAAAGACTTTCTAAACAATCAAGTAAGCTTTACGTAAACGTACCTGGCAAGACTTGGCTCAAGAGTTGATTGAGGCATGTAGAGTTGGACCGGTTAAACTCCTATTCGAGCTAGAGGCCAGTGCATTAAAAAAAAACAAAAAAACTACCAAAAAATCGTGGAAAATAAAAAATAAGATCCAACAGCAAAATCAAAAAAAAAAAAAAAAAAAAAAAAATTGATTGTGGATCGCTCACCAAATGATCCAATTGAAATATCATGTGAAAAAGAAAAATCATCTTAAGCATTCATTAATTCAACTCTATTAGTCTAGTTGCAACCTTCATGGGCTTTTTCTAGTTCTTAGTTCTTACAAGTTACAAGTTTCAACCATTTGCTCGGGGCTACAAAGAAGACCCAAAAAAAAGAAGAAGAGGAAGCTAGGCCCTCTAGGTGGGCCTCAATCTCCCAACTTGGACCTGCCCGACCCATATAACCAATTTAAGCCCAAGTTCATATCCTGAACCGACTTCACGTTTTCACTGAAAGCAGAATTCAGAGTTTCAAGAGTAGGGCAAACACAGCGCGAACACAAATGGTGGCCGGCAAATGAAGCATTTCTTCTTCGTATTTTTGGGAAGGTATATAATTTTTTTTTTTTTTTGTGCGTACCAAACACTTGAAAACGTAATTTGGGTCATGGGTTAGCTAATTTGGGTCATGGTTCACTAGAAAGCTTGGTCACTTTCTTGTACTGCATAATCCAACTTCTTTTGTGTATAAGGCCTTGAAGGTGTTTGACAAAATGCCGAACTCACTGGAATATTATGTAGATTGAATATGACAGACATGCGTTGGCATTAAACACAACATTAATTCAAAAGACAATGCTTATGGGCTTGTTGGGCACAGTAGCAAAGAAATTGAAAACCTGACATGGTTTCACATATTGGCCACAATTTTCGACTAATAATATGTAATGGAGTCTTTCAAATACTTTGTAGCCGTGGATATACTGCTTGTTGTAGAGTTGTAGTTTCCACCACCTGTTTGTAAAAATGCAATATATGAGTATATGTAATAGCACAAAGAATACAATACTTAACAGTTTATAGTGAGAAATTAGGTTCTAATGCTTGTAAGTGCATGCGTAATAAAATGAAGGCCGTATTACTCAGTAACCTTGTTATGAATTTAAATACAAATGCCTTTCTTGTTCTTCTTTAAATTAATGTAATATGGCATTCAGTCAATCATTTTAGTTTCCAATTTTCCAGGTGTATAAGAAGTCTGACATAGATATTGATTTGAACAAAGGAACCGAAACCGATACCAGAAACCAAACTTTAGGGGGCGCTAAAGTTTACGCAAAAGGGAAATCTTTGTTGTTGCCCGGGTGCTGAGGGTATTATATTTGTTAAATTGGGATATTGAGATAGTAGAGAATGTCTGGGGAGGCAAGCTTAAGGTATAAGCTCAATAAGAAGCTCAAACTTGCTATTGGAAGATCTAAGAATAACAAGGATGGATATAAAAAAGTTGAAAGTACACTAAATAATGACAGGAAGGGAAAGTTTAAACCAATGAATTCTGACAGGAGAAAGAAGAGAATTTATGCTGAGCAAGATATGGTTGGGGAGGTAGCTTCTTTTTACAATGAAAGGGCACCCAGTAGAAAGGTTTTTTCTAAGAAAGGACAGAATCGGGTGAAGGGAGATTTTGATACAGCGAAAGGCAACAAGAACTCTCATCGCACAATGTGGGTTTCTAAGAGATTAGAGGATGCCACTTCTGAAACCAAACGTTCTTTTCGTGAAGTTAAGGACAGAGTGGAAAGTGCATCGGCATCATATAGAACCAGGACAAAGGATGTTGATAAAGTGGATGTTGGTTGGGCTGGTTCATTGAAGAAAACTACCAAAAGTAAATACGACTCAAGTAAGCGCCTGGATATTAGTCACAAAAAATATCCAGATTTACCACCTTCAAAATCTGCTAAGAAAAATGTTCAGGAAAAGAGAAGGTTGGATGATGATGATACAGAGGTACTAGATGATCAGCCAAAGAAGAGTAAGCGGGTAATTCGGATAGATCGAAACGATATCTCAAATAAGCGGCTAGATGATGGTGTTGTTATTAATGGTCAGTATTTGTCTTGTTACTATCTTCATTTTCTTTTACAGTTGTCTAAGTAGTCCTGGGACTTACCACCTTTTAGACATTCAATTTGCAGTTAGTTATTTCTTTTTGTTTCCTCTCCTTTTTTTTTTTTTAAATGAAGTGGATAATTAAAAATGTTCTTACAGCTATTTTTGTAATTGCATTCCAGAAAGTGCCAAAGAGACGAAAAATGATTTGGAGGAGAAAACTAAAATGTCAATGAATGCACAATTCAGATCAATACAACCCAGTCCCTCAATCCTTTCCTATGTGGAAGATAATGTAATTTGTATGATGAGGCCTTGTGATGTTTGAGCTATTTTCTTAAATGTTTTAATTTCCGGCATTTAGATTCTTGTTCTTGATAATTTTATTCACAGTTGTTGGGCCGCAGACGCTTGATTGAACTGCGGAGGGCGGGCTATAACACTGAGCTTTCTGCTCCATTAGATAATATCCCGTTCTCTACCAGCTCAGAAAGAGAGCGAATCGAAGAAAGTGTATGTTTATTTATTGCTTGTTGAGATAGTATGTCAAATATTCCCATAATACTGTATACTTCAATCCATATCAATCTAGTCATCAGTTCAGTGACAACATAGAATCTATTTACTACGAGCTGCTCTTTCATCTACTGCTTTATCTACAATCAACTTTACTGCTAACTATTTTGCACAGATATTTAGGAATAAGATGACATTTTTTGCTGCTGCAAAGGTTTCATCATCATTTCCTCCTCCTGGTCTTCCAGAGATTGCATTTGCAGGTAAATATTCCACGTTGTCACCCTTCTTCTATGCTTGCTATATTTCAATTAAAACCCCATGTTCCCTCATTGAATAGTTATTCTACTTTTGATTGGTGTATTATTTTATAATCTGTTATATGTTCAATTTTCCATAATTCCAAGGTGAATGCACAATTGCACATAAGAATTTTACAAGTAGAGTCATAGTCAATGATTTCAATTTAATTCATACATTGGCTAGGATGTCTTGAAAATGTTATGGCTCATTATGCCCTCAGTAACAGAGACCAAAATCTTTGGAATGATGATGTGAATAGTATGATGTATATATGACAATAAACTTCATCCTCTTGGGCAAAAAGGAGGATCTATTTTGTCTACTTACTAGTTAGTCTAAATGATTTAGTTGATTTTCTTTTATTGAATAGATCTTTCATTCTGACCTGTATTACACAGGTCCCAAACTCATGTGAGTGTAAATTGGTTATCATGTACTTTTCTGAATTGAGTCTCTTATATTGTTTCCTTTGGTTGCTTATCCGATAGTTTTGTATGCTTAAGAATGTTTGCTCTTAATATATTTTCACAGATTCAAACTTTTTGAGAAATGAGGCAATGAGATGTTAATTAGATTTTATATCCCTTACTAGGAAGGTCAAATGTTGGGAAGTCATCGCTACTTAATTCACTTACCAGACAATGGGGTGTAGTTCGGACGTCCGACAAGCCTGGCCTTACTCAGGTGTTGTCATTTTCTTAGATACTATTATTTCAGTATCTGCAGGACTTGTTTAATAATGACAATGGTTCTTCTGCAGACTATTAATTTCTTTGAGCTGGGATCAAAACTCTGCTTGGTTGACTTGCCTGGATATGGATTTGCTTATGCAAAAGAAGAAGTTAAGGATGCTTGGGAGGAGCTTGTAAGTATGCAAATAGAAATTCATTTTCTCTAATGTAGCTGCTTTCTAGTCTAGATAGGACATATGCAGCTAAGAACCAAGACTTTGGTGCTACATGATACCCGTATTCTATTTGCATGGTTCCCCTATAATCAGTTTGGTTTCTTATTAGGCATTATGTGTATCTGACACTCAAAAACATTACAAATTGCTTGCTGCTGAACGACTGTTGTGGTGGGCAAGATCTGGACAAAGATTATTTTGGTCAATTGTTGGGCCAGCTATTAAAGAATTAAATTTCTATTTTGAAGCAATTTTGGGAAGCATATAGGGTTAGAGTTCCATTCATTGATGCATTGGTTGCTAACAATGCAGGATACTGATAATACGATAACCTTTTTAGGCCTATCCAAATCTGAAATTAAAGCAGTTGTCAGTGTGAGAAGTGGAAAATTAAGTTAGTGGTCTGGATGGGTGATAAAGTAATCTCATTTTTCTTGCCTAAACATTTGTTAGTATGCATTCAAGTGTATGGAAAAGTTTACTCTAAAAAATTGAAAGAAAATTAAATGGTGCTTGGCGATAATGGGTGTATAAATAAGCTTTAGCTCCATATTACTTCCGCATTTTCATGCATAAAATTAAGTGAATTTAAAATGTCTTATTGTTAGATGTACCGATTAATTATAAACTTTCAATCTGTAGGTAAAGGAATATGTTTCTACAAGAGTTGGTCTCAAACGGGTATGTCTACTTATTGATACAAAATGGGGCATGAAGCCAAGGGATCATGAACTCATCAATTTGATGGAAAGGTACATGCATACTCTTTTAACATTGGTAATTTCTTTATTTATTTTTAAATTGTATATATCTATTTTATGGAATGTATGGTTCTATGATTTTTATTTATTTATAGATAAGTGGATGTATAGTTTTAAGCAATTGTCCATGTATGGCATATGCATAAATAACACCTGATTTTTTCTTCTTTTTTAAAAATAATTTTCCTTCCCATTTTAGTTGTGCCAGTCTGTTCACTACATATATGCATTGGACACTATTTTTTCCATTTTTTGGTACCTGTGGTGCATATCATTTGTTACATCTGATAATCATCTAACTAGGGCCATCTTGAAATTAGACAAAGAAGCAGATTATAACAAAGGTTAATAGAGATTACAATATTAGGGAGTATGACAGACATTCTGGATTGACATTCTAGCCTATCACCTCAAGTTGATGTTATGGATTGGTGAATAATGCTTTGATCTGGCCTAAAGCCACTTGAGGTGGTATGGTAGTACCACATTTCTCTTCTACATCTTCTTTCTTGCATATGTGTGTACTTAAGTTTTATGGTCTTAATTATTTTTCTTTCCAGATCCCAAACTAAATACCAGATTGTATTAACCAAGACAGATACGGTTTTCCCTATTGATGTGGCACGCCGTGCGATGCAAATTGAAGAGGTGAATATCTCATAAACAGGGTGAAATTTTTATTAAAATTTCCCGATGTCTCCTGTCAGACTAACAGCTTTCTAAATACTATTTGATTCTTGCAGAATCTCAAGGCGAATAAGTCTGTAGTTCAACCTTTGGTATGAAGGAACAAATTCATTTTGATTGATATATATTAATATTGATTGAAGCAACCTAAGTACTTTGATTTGGTCTTAACTTCAGATGATGGTAAGCTCGAAATCTGGAGCAGGTGTCCGATGTTTAAGAACAGCTCTTACTAAGATTGCACGGTTTGCCAAGATCTAATGTTTCATCAGGTGGTCTTTTCCTTCTCAAACTGTGTTTTGTGAAACCAAATTTTATGTTAATATAGTACGGTGCCCCCAATTAACATTTTCACAATTGACAATTATGTAGTCATCTTGTGAAATTAGATATTTGGGTCTCACGAAATCAACTGACAATCCCAGCCCCAAACCTGAATGTGCTTGTCATCACTCAGACCAAGTGCATGGTTATTATTTATCGTTTGTACTAAAATTTATAAGTGGTGAATATTCCTTATTTGCAGGCTGTGGCCTACTGCTGAAAGTGACTAATTTACAAAAACAATTAAGGTGCAGATTTGGCTGTTTATGTGCAAGCTGGCTGACTAGACAGGCGTCTTAACTTCATTTGCTTGGAGTATCCTGCCCATTCCAGCTTCATTTGGTGGAGTTGAAAGGTGTTAAAGCAAAATCAGTTTTGTAGATTGTAGGACTATGGTGAAATATATCATGAACATTTCTTTGATCTTGATAGTGTCATGATAAACTGTTTTATTCTACCATATTTTTTTAGACAATCTTTGAGATCTATGAATCAAGACCTTTAACTATAGGGGCAATAATTTTCATGCTTTGTGAGGAAAATTTGTAATTTTTAAAAAGAAACAAAAACCAATAGCACGAAGGTACACAAAGTATCAACTTCCTTGCATCCATTAATTAAAGTAATTCCAAATGGTTTTTATTTTTTATTTTTTGGGGGGGGACTGAGGAGTAATTGGCGGATTACTGTGAACGCAATGACTAGGCCCGGATGTTTAATATGGTGTATTAAAAAGGAGTGGTAAATGGGGTCAAGCGTGTATAATGATATGTAGTCAGTGTTGAAAATAAACAATGATGGATTACAACATTTAAGGCCAGAGAATACATTCATTACTTGTATTTGGGAATGAGTCTGACTATTAAATATGAAGGATAGGATTAGGTTTTGAGATTTAATTGCCAATAGCCTTAAAGTCAATGGTACCTAGAATTTCTCGAATGGGTAACATGGAGGCTTTTAAATTATATTATTCATGAGTAAGTTATCAACAAAAAATAAAGATAATTAAATCAACCTTAGTCCTGTCCTGCAATACAGAAGTGGCAGCATTTCCATGGAATGCAACTCGTCAAACATCATTACTTTAGGTCAATATTCGAAGTGGGTTAGAAATGGGATCCAACTCATGTTCATGGTGGACTTTACATTTGCAAAGCCGTGATGAACTTCTCTTTCAAAAAAACAAAAAAAAATCTACAAAATTTATTATCTAAAAAGTTTTAAAACAAATATGATTTGGATGGTGTTATTTCCATACCAATTTGTATAAAATAACAAATGGGTCCGGTTAACGAGTGCCCTTAAGACAATGGTTAAGGAAGTATTTAATATTTCTACTTCATAAGAAGTAGTGAAATTTTAATATTAAAATAATATAAAAACAACTTTTAAAGGTATTTCAGTCTTTTTATTTATTATTTTAATATTAAAAATTTATTATTTCCTATAAAGTGTAAATATTTAATACTCCTTAATCATTATCCTAAGGATACCGTTAACAAAACCAATAACAAAAATTAATGTAATATTGACATATTGTGCATCAGTTTTTGTTATTAATACTAATCAGTAATCACTAATGCATTAACTCAAAAAAAAAAAGTAATCACCAATGCATTAATTTATTTTGATAATCACTAATGCATAAATTAATAATAAGTTTCTAGCCAAAAAAAAAAAAAAAAGTCGATAGCTTCGTTAGCTGATTATTTTGGAAAAAGAAAAGAAAAAAGAGTAGTTAGTTCAGATCCAACAATCATATGCAAATATCCAATAATCGCAATGAGAAGAAAAAGACGAGGTAAAAGACAAAAGAAAAAGTGGTGGTGTCCTGGATGAGCAACCGAATTTGACAAAACTTCAACTGCACCCACCTTCCATACTTTTCCTTTTCCCATTTCAAAATCCACAAGACTCAACTCCGAACACACATTTTTTGCATTTCTCAAAAATGTGTCCGCTGAGGCTAATTCTCATATTCCTCTCCGCCACTCTGGCCGGCTTCTTCGTCCTCAGAAACCTCCAATCCCAACAACCCAAACAACTCCACTCCCAAATTGACCTCGACCTCGACCTCGACCACGACCACGACCACGACCACGACCACCACGACGTCGTTAAGGAGCCAAACCACAACAAGGTCTTCACATTTTTCTAGGGCTTAATTAAGACTTCAATTTCTTTTATGTAATTAATTAATTAACTGATTAATTTTTTTTGTTTTTGAATTTTTGGTGATTGCAGGTGCGTTCGGCTATTGAGTCAGGGTTTTGGACGTGTGTGGACATGGCCAGTGGTCGCTACCTATGGAGGCATTTGGTGTCTTCGTCTTCTAAGCGCTCTGATTGATTGATGATTCATGTTTTCCAGCTCTAATCACACTGCAATACTCTCTGTATTGTTTTGTAGGTATAAAGCCTGATTCATAAATGTGTAATTTTTAGTATCACTTGAACAAAAATCCCGTGTTGTTGTTGAAATTGTAATATCAATTTACCTATGCCCTTGTATAAATGTGTGCTTCTCTTTACAGTTTTACATGTTGCTTTTAATAAGCTCTGATTTGGAACTTCTACAGGGCATTTGTTCTTCTGTTCTTTCGATTAATTTATGCTAGTACTACTTCTTCTTGGAATTGAATTTGAATACAAGTTGGTTATCCCAAGTACTTTCAACTTCTTACAGTTTTGATAGGAATGTGCATTAGGTAGGAGCAGAAAGTTTAATGGATCAAATTGGGATTTTTTTATTGAAACTTGTATGTGGTTTATCTGTTGAAGGATCTATGTGTTTGGCTATTCTTGAGATGTGTATTTATGAGGTTTGAAGAAATACACAATTAGCTCAATACATACTTTTGTTTTTCAGGTAAAAGGTAAAAAAATTAAAAATTATTATAAGAAGAATATTCATAGTACATGAGACTCGACTCGATCTCATTTGGAATATGAGGCAACAGAACATTAACATACCTTGCAGACTTTACAGTAGATAACCAGCAAAATTTGTTTATCTACATATTTTGGTGTTCATGAGGCAAGAAATTCTGTTTAGCTCAAAATGTTCAAGACAAATAAAACAGCAAAGAATTATAATTACAAAAGAGAAAACTATGAAAACAATTAGCACATACCAATTTTTGGCTCTGTGGCAGTTAAGAGAGTCTAACGGCCAAGCATGGTTGCCGTTGGCAATCTGAGAAGGTCTTTTTAGATTATTCTTTTAATTTTAGTTATGGGCGATAGTCGATTTTTTCATGTGGAATCGAAATCTTATGAGATAGTTCGACATGTCAATGATTTACGCATTATAGAACGAGGTCAGAAGCATTTGAGTCATGTGACGATGGGTTTCGCAACGGCACGATGGTGTCATGATATCTTGCTGGAGTTTGCTAATTTGCCCCCTGACCAGAATGCGTTTAGATCCTTCAGGGAAGGGAATAAAGTGTTTGTTATTCAGAAGCAGCGGAATGGGAAGGGTCGGTTTGCCTCTGTGACAGTATTGGGAGAGACAAAAGATAAGGGTTCTGTGATTATACCTGAGGGGAGGGGAGCAGGGGGCTGGCGTGGTTTCAGTCAAGAAATCAATGGTGTTTTAACACCGGCGGTCTCGGCTTTGAACCACCATAGGCGGCAGGCGCCGTTGCTTGACGGCTCTGGGATACAACGGAGTTCACATTCAAATGGGGATGAAAGATCGTTTAAGGAGGTAGTGATTCTCGGAAATCAAATCCCCAAAATTTCGCACGCAAACGCTGCTTCAGCAGTTGAATCCCGTAAATGTAGTATTGCTGATTCCATGGAGATGTTTTTAAAAGTAATACTGCAGTGTGGGCCAGATAACAAATGGGTGGTTCAGTGGGCTGGGGTGATGGACAAACCAGGTGGCGACCCGGTTATAATCCAAACGCAGGACCCAGTGGACCCAAAACCTGCGAAAATTGGGCCCAGCTTGACCACGAACTTAGCTGCCAAGCCCAACAAGCTAAGTTTAGTTACGAAGCCCACTTCAGTTGTAAAACCAGCCTTTAATCACTTCCAAAAGCCCGATCCAAAGCCCAAACCTCCAAAGCCCACCCCGAAATTTATTTGGAGGCCTCGGAGTGGGTCTCAGTTAACGGGTCTCGGAGAAACTTCTGGAACACGAGCTCCACCGCACGTCTCGGGGCATAGCGAGGCTCCGGAGCACGTCTCGGTTCATACCGAGGGATCGGAAAGTCAGTTCTCCGAGTCGCAGACCTCCGATGACCAGCTCTCCGATTCCGATTTGAGCTTGGCGCCGGTTTCGCAGCTTCCAACCATCACCGAGGTGTTCCAAGAGATCGGAGCGGTGGCTAAGACGTGGGGCTCCTCGAGTGATTGGTTCATAGATCTCCGGGATGGCCGGCGGTTGCGATTGCCGATGGATTTGAAGAACCCAGTAGCAGATCCGGATGCTGAGATCACCAAGAAGATTATTCAGTGGGTTTCGGCTCACCGGGATAATTTTGATGTGGGTTGTGCAGAGGAGGGTTCTTCATGGGGGTCACAGGAGTTGGAGGATGGGTCAGAGGTGTCTGGGATGGAGTCGGAGTCGGCAATCCTTGATATTGGTAAGGGGGAGTCGTCCTATTTGGCAGTGGTGAACAGTGGTGAGTCCTCAGAGCACTTGATGATCGAGTCACAGGTTGTGGATGTGGAAGATCCTGGAGCCATTGTAGTCATTGATGGGGGAGAAGTGGTTGGGAGTGAGGAGTTGGTGCCTCTTATGGTAGAGCCTCTGGCGGTGGCTGGCCCTCAGGATATGGAGCACGCCAGTGGTGAGGTTGATAAGGGGTCTGGAAGAACACCTTCAGAGAGGGTTCTAAGGAGGTTGAGAGGGGTGGGGAAAGTCTTGGGAGCAAGCTTTGAGGGATATGAACAAAGAGTTATGGATTTATTAATGGACATTGAAGCTAGACACCAGCAGAAGAAAGATGAGCTTCTCAGTACTCGAAGGTCTTCAGGGAGGAAGTACTGCAGGGAGCTTAAAGGTCTAGTCAGCTCTATTAATTATGAGGCAAAAGCCAGCAGGGAGGCAAAAGGGAAAGACAAGGTACAAGGGGGGGATAGTATGGTTTATCAATGAGTGTGCAGATTCTCACTTGGAATGTTAGGGGGTTGAATGATCCGGGTAAAAGACTTCGTATTAAACATATGCTAAAAATCTGGAAGCCAGACATCATTTGTTTTCAAGAGACAAAACTGGAATTGATAACTAAGGCGATTGTTAGAAGTCTCTGGAGATGCCATCATGTGGACTGGATGTTCCTAGGGTCCAATGGAGCATCGGGGGGGATCCTCTTGATGTGGGACAAAAGGTTAGTAGAAAAAATTGAGGATGCTGTTGGGTCTTTTTCAGTCTCTTGCAAATTCAAAAATGTGGCAGACCAGAATGTTTGGATGTATAGTGGAGTTTATGGGCCTAATGTAGACAGAGAGAGGGGTCTCTTGTGGGATGAGCTTGCTGGGATTCGCAGCTGGTGGGGAGTACCTTGGGTGGTAGGAGGTGACTTTAATGTGGTTCGTTTTCCGTCGGAAAGGTTTGGTTCAGTGGGTTTTTCCCCTGCAATGCATGATTTTTCTGATTTTATTTTTGCTAATGGCTTGATTGATATTCCGTTGTCTGGGGGTAATTTTACCTGGTCCAATAACAGGGAAGTGGCTTCTATGTCGAGAATTGATCGGTTCCTATACACAGCTGATTGGGAAGAGGGTTTTATTACCATCTCTCAAAAGAGACTGGTGAGATTGACCTCTGATCATTTCCCTGTCATGTTAGAGTGTGGAAGTGTTCCAAGGGGCAGACGGCCGTTTCGGTTTGAGAACATGTGGTTAAAAGCGGATGGCTTTCTGGAGCGGGTTCGTGATTGGTGGGGTTCCTATCAGTTCACTGGAACTCCGAGTTTTGTTTTTGCACACAAGTTGAAAGCTCTGAAGGGGGACTTGAGGAAATGGAATGTGGATGAATTTGGGCATGTCACTATGAAAAAGAATATGATGATGGCTGAGTTGAGGGAGCTGGATGTGGTGGAGGAAAGTCGGCCTTTATCGGTGGAGGAAAAGTGTAAGAAAGAGACAACTAGTGTAGAGCTGGACAAACTTATTCTGATGGAAGAAATTTGTTGGAGACAAAAGTCTCGAGCTTTATGGCTTCACGAAGGAGACAAGAATTCTAAATTCTTTCACAGGTTAGCAAACTCGCATCGAAATGCCAACTCCATTGCTAAGTTGAATATCGATGGCATTCTTTCTTCTGATCAAGATGAGATTAGGAATCATATCGCTTCTTTTTATGAGCATTTATACATGGAGACGGGGTATAGTCGACCTCTGCTGGATGGGATGCAGTTTTCTGCTATTTCTGGCGAGGATGCTGAGTGGTTAGAGCGTCCTTTTGATGAAGAAGAGATTGCTGGTGTGGTGCATGGCTTTAATGGGGACAAGGCCCCGGGTCCAGATGGTTTTTCCTTAGCTTTTTTCCAGAAGTGCTGGAGTGTTGTGCGGGGTGAGGTGTTGGCTGTGTGTCAGGAGTTCCATGAGCATTGTTATTTTGAGAGGAGTCTCAATGCAACCTTTGTCTCGCTTATTCCTAAGAAACATGGGGCGGATGAGATTAAAGATTTTCGACCTATCAGCCTGGTTGGAGGTATATATAAGATTATTGCTAAGATGTTGGCGGTTAGGCTTAGTGTTGTGTTGGGAAAGATCATCTCTCCCTCTCAGAATGCTTTTGTGAAGGGTAGGCAAATTCTAGACTCTGTGTTTATTGCTAATGAGTGCTTAGATAGCAGATTGAAAGCTGAAGAGCCAGGTGTGATTTGTAAGCTAGATTTGGAGAAGGCTTATGATCGCGTCAACTGGGAGTTCTTGTTGTATTTACTTCAGAGATGTGGCTTTTCAGCGAAGTGGAGGAGGTGGATTTCTTTCTGTATCTCTTCGGTCCGGTTTTCCATATTGATTAATGGCAGCCCGTGTGGATTCTTTCAGAGTTCTCGGGGTATTCGTCAAGGGGATCCTTTGTCTCCTCTTTTATTTGTAATAATCATGGAAGCCTTGAGTAGAATGATTGATAAGGCTAGTGGAGTTGGTCTCTTAACTGGTTTTTCTGTGGGTGGGGAGATTTCTGATCCATTGAGGATATCTCATCTTTTGTTTGCTGATGACACCCTCATTTTTTGTGAAGCGTCTCCAGACAACCTTATCTATTTGCGGGCTATTCTTACTTGGTTTGAAGCTGTTTCTGGGCTCCGTGTAAACTTGGGAAAATCAGAATTGGCTCAAGTGGGTGAGGTGCCTCATCTGGAGGTTCTAGCGGAGATTTTGGGGTGTAAAACTTCAGTCTTCCCTATGAAGTATTTGGGGCTTCCGTTGGGGGCGCATTTCAAAGTGCAATCCATTTGGGACCCGATTGTGGAAAAGCTGGATCGCCGTTTAGCAGGGTGGAAGCGGATGTATCTCTCGAAAGGTGGTCGCCTTACCTTAATAAAGAGCACTCTCTCAAATTTACCAACATATTATTTGTCTCTTTTTCCTATTCCTGCTGCTGTGGCTAAGAGAATTGAGACAATTCAGAGGAATTTCCTTTGGGGAGATTCTGAAGAGGTGACTAAATTTCACTTGGTAAATTGGGATCTTATTTGTACTCCTTTCTCGAATGGTGGTCTGAATATTCGTAGTTTGAGGCGTTTCAATGAAGCACTATTAGGAAAGTGGTTATGGAGGTTTGGGGTGGAAAGGGAGGCTTTGTGGAGGCAGGTGGTGATGGTGAAATATGGAGCTTTGGAGGGAGGGTGGGCTTCCAAAATGCCCACTGGGACTTATGGGGTTGGCTTGTGGAAATTTATTCGGTCTGGGTGGAATAAATTTTCCCGTATGTTGCAGTATGAGGTGGGGGATGGTACTCGTATTCGATTTTGGGATGATGTGTGGTGCATTGACAGCCCTCTGAAGAGTGCCTATCCGGAGTTGTATCGTATAGCTAGAGCCAAAGATGCTTTTGTGGCAGATAATTTTCAGTGTAGAGGCAATTCCATTCATTGGGAGGTGACTTTTTCTAGGTTGGCTCAGGATTGGGAGTTGGAATCTTTCTCTTCTTTCCTAGAGCTACTGTATTCTTTCACTGGCATAGGTAGTGGGGAGGATAAGGTGTGTTGGAAACCTTCTCAATCTAAATACTTCCAAGTAAAGTCCTACTATAAGTCTCTTACAACTTATGGAAAAGACTGTTTCCCTTGGAAGAGCATCTGGAAGGCAAAGGTTCCTCCTCGGGTTGCTTTCTTTTCTTGGACAGCTGCCTTGGGGAGAATCTTAACAGCAGAGAATTTAAGGAGAAGGAGGGTTATTATAATCAGTTGGTGCTGTATGTGCAAAGTGGATGGGGAATCTGTTGATCATTTGCTCCTCCATTGTGCTTATGCCAAGGAATTATGGGATTTGGTCTTTGCGATGTTTGGGATTGCTTGGGTGATGCCTGCAACAGTTAGAGATTTGTTTGATTGCTGGTTGGGGAAGATGGGCAAACATCCGATTCATGTGATATGGAGAGCTGTCCCCCATTGTTTGATGTGGTGTTTGTGGAGGGAACGAAATTTGCGTACCTTTGAGGGCTGTGAGAAGCATGTGGCTGATCTGAAGCTGCTGTTCCTACGTACATTATTTGAGTGGATGGGGTCCACAAGATTATTTGATTCCTCTTCTTTTCTAGAATTTATAGATTCTTGTTGTTTTTGACATTGTATTCTTTCGCCTAGTACACGTCTAGTGTACTTGGTTTTTTCTCAATAAAATTATTACTTATCAAAAAAAAAATTAGCACATACCAACAAGCTAAGACTGTGGCAGGGTTGATGATTGGAATGGAATCCCTTTTTTGAGCACAGGTTCTCTCCATTCTCCGTCGATGAAGACTTAGTAGTTCTTGTGTGTAAAGTTTTATTTTGGTTGTGGCATTGTGTTCAAGGCATTTGCAATGGGAATTCATTTACAATAAGGTTATTTGTATAAAAAAAAAATAAAAATTGTATAGAGACTTTTTGTTTGGTAAATATAGAATTAACTCTTATTACTTCACCCAAGACTTAGAATGTAACTAACAAGGTAGGCTTACAGGTCTAAACATTGTTTTTGGTAGACTCCATATCTGTCATTTTGTCATTGTGGCTTAAAACAGATATTTTGGAGCATTGAGAGTGTTAATTTTTTGGTGCTTTGTTCTGCTATGTCTGTTCTACTAGAATGGTTGTTTTGCTCCTAAGCCTTGTATGGCCTCTGTGCCCTAGTAATCTCTCTCTCTCTCTCTCTCTCTCTCTCTCTCTCTTGCAGTGTGCAAGCATGTGCACATGTGTTTCTTATATTAGGAAAAACTCTAAATCTCCCATCTGGTTGAATATGTTCAACCCCCAAATAAGAGTTCTATAACTATCTTCAAGTTAGTGCATTGATAGTTTGAATTTCTGATTGCAATAATTATTACACTTTTATGCCAATTTGTGATGAGATCATGGCACTTAGCTCATTGAGATGTGCGTTTTCCACTCCCCGAATCTCAGTACCATTCCATAACATTTATTCTCCTTAGTCACAACATAGAAGGGCTTGTTGGTATATCTTGGACAACTATAGTGACTCATCTTCCTGCATATCCACACTGTAGCTTAGCAGAACCTAAGGTTTTTGATTTGGTGTTTGTGATGGGGGCTAGAATGCATATAAATGGGGCTACAACTAATAAGGTGACGTTTATTCAAGCTTATTGGTTGCTAAAATGATACTTTGTTTAAATGGGTAGTTTGAAAACAAAATTCTCATGTAATGGATGTTCACAGAACCTGACCTTGATTATAGCTGGTAGCTGGTAAAATCTGTTTGGGGTATCAGGATTCATGATTGTATGGGTTTATCCCATGTTTCATTTGGTTGCCAAGAAGCAGATGGACAGGATAAAATTTTGGGTGGTAGCGTTGTTAGAACTTGCAATGAACCAGCATAATGTTCGTTCCATAGTTTGAAAATGAATTACGAGAGTGTCGGCAATACCCAATTTTCATATTGCAGTATGCCAGTATCTTTTAAAATGGGCAATATTCTTTAGGGATTATTATAATTTATCCCCTTTGGTTTGGTCATGTGCAATTTAGTCTAAAATTTTTTATTGTTACCTTTACACCCCTAAAGTTTGAACTAAATGGAAACCGTTAAGGTTTCATACTAATTTAACAGTGTGAAATTGTTACATTTACACCCTTAAATTTTAAACTAAATTGAAACCGTTGGGGTTCCATCCAAATTTAATAGTTCTTTTCACACGTGTGAGACATGTGAATAATTTTATAAGGCTTAGCTTAATGAAAACACCCCTTCAATATAAAATAATAATAATAATTCAATTCTCCAAATTTTCTCTAGAATTAGTAGAAGCAAAGAAAGTCATAACAAAATTGAAGTAAAAAAAAAAAAAAAAAGGAAAGAAAAGATGAGCTAGGTGTCATCATTAGAAAGATCGAAAGCCATGGTCATCATCTACTTCTTTCCCCCCTCTCTTTTTCTACTCTGTTTGAAGCACCTTAACATGCTTCACTTTGCATTTTTGAAAGACCAAAACCAATTTGAATCTCAAGCCAAGAACCAAAGATCTGAGTCTAAAGTTAACCACATCGAACAAGCGAAATCAAGTTAAGGAAGAATTTGATTTGAGTTAGATCTTGCATTGTGCTTTAAAAATCTCTTCTTCTTTTTTTGTGTGAATTTTTTAAAGAGATTCTAAGGCTAAATTTGTGTTGGAAAACAGTGAAATTGCTTTTTGTGAATTTTTAAATGTCGGTAATATTTTATAATCATTGATTGTTATAATTTAATTAAAAAAGAAAAGAAAAAAAAAGCCATTTGATAAGAAGAAGTTTAATCAATTTATATGATATTATGAAATGTAATAATAAAACAACAAACAATTCACAAACTCTTTTTTTTTTTTTTTAGATGTTAAACTTACACCCTATTCGTCCAAATTTCATATATATGTTAAAATAAAATGTAAAATGAGAAATGAGGAAAGAAAGAAAAGGAAACAAAAAAAAAAATCAAAGAAGAAAAACATTTTTAAATGTTGACATTCTTTTTATTTTTTGGTATCAAAGCGTTGAATGATATCTGTTAACTGCATCAGAATTTTTTTGTTAGATAAATGACGAGAAGGACTAAAATGAAATATTTCGAAAAATCTTGAATGAAATTGAAAAATACCCGTAGAAATATAGGTTGTTTTAATAATGGTTTTCCGTTATGTGACGTCGCGTCGATTTCAAACAAAGTTATCTGTATTATTATTATTTTATTTAGAAAAAAGGAATATCTATCAACGGTCGAATTGCAGTGCATCTTTTTGTCACTGTGTTTGAGAAAGAAAGATGAGGAAAAGAAGGGAACGATCGGAGATCGCCGAAACCCTAATTAGAGAAGAAGCAGAAGAAGGCGGAGAAGCAAACATGGGCAAAGAAGCAAAAGGGTTTTTCGCTTGCTATCTATTGGTATCTCTATGTCCACGTCACAAAGGCCAGACTTACATCGGGTTCGCCCTCTTCTTCTTTTCTTTTTTTATTTCAATCAATTTCGGTTCCTATGATCCTTTCCTTTCCTATGCTTGAAATTTTGCATCTTTCTTTAATATTCATTGTTTAGAAATACTTTTTTTGTTTTTGCTTGTTGGATTCAGCTGTGGGTTTGTATATTAACGTGATGCATCTTAATTAAAACAATCACAGATTTACAGTGAATCCGCGGCGTCGAATTAGGCAACACAATGGTGAAATAACGAGTGGGGCATGGAGAACTAAGAAGAAGAGACCATGGGAAATGGCCTTGTGCATCTATGGCTTCCCAACACATGTCTCCGCTCTTCAGGTTCATATTATTATTATTCTTTTCTTTCTTAGTGTATTCTTTGCACTATTAATTATTGTTAATTTGTCTTAGAAGCACCCATCTTCGATACCATGATGTTTTTTTTTTTTTAGATTACAGTTACACGTGAGGTTCTTGGTTTTTTATGCTACTTCATTTTGTTTGTTACAAGACTGACTAGTAATTTTATTAAGCTTAACTGCTAGCTGAAAGTTGTTCCTATTGTTGTTGATTTGTTGGTGTTGGTGGTATGGTGTAGTTTAATTTAAACCATCACCATTCATACATGGGAATGTGACACCCATGAAAACGTAACATTCCCGGAATGTATCATGTAATTGGTGAACAAAATACGGGTAATCCCATTAGGTTCCTGTAAAGTTTATAAATTTTGTCTATATTACCTATTGCCCTCCCTCTTGAAGTTTAGGAACAGTTAATGCCTTGTGACCCTGCTCTTTGCATGTTGTTTCTGTATATAAGTAAACCATGGTGGTGGCACTTGGGGGTTTTCAATGGTGGTGGGATTTGGGGGTGTTACTCAATACTGCAGAGATCCCTATGAAAATCTGTATCACATTTCATACATTCCTTCCTTCTTCTTTTTTTCTTGATTGGTAAGTTACACATGCACCCAATGGGTCTTGAACCCACTATCTCACATTCCATCCCATTATAGTTCATTCCCTCCATGGATGTGAACTAGATTGGACATCAAGCAGTTTTTGACAATCCACTGTGAGTCATATAAAAGCATGTTGTGCGATTTACACCATGGCATATATTCTATGATATTTTTTCCCCATTATTAATCATTACAATAAATCAGATGCAACGCCTGTGTTTAACTATCTTGCAATTATTGTGCTATTTCCTTGTAATCATTGTTAATTGAGATCTCTTTTGGGTGAATGGATTGGCTTGGAATCCCGTTTTGATTATAATATAGCACTTTCCTTGCTTTCCTCATTCTCTGCAATGCATTAGCTCTAATTCATGGACTCTGGCCGTCTCTAGAAAGTTTGAATGATTCTAATCTAACTTTTAGTATGTTATTGGTGGAGTTCATTTCAGATGGCTCATTGATTAAATTCGTCCACATACTGTTACAGCTTGCTCAAGTAACTTGTTCAATAGGTGGTTGTTTGTGTAGCTGGTTTATGATAACTGATACAAGTGGGCAATTTGGGGTATAGCAGGACCAGCTTATAAATATAAGTAGAATTTTGTTTTGTTCTGTTTTTCATTTTTAACGAATGTGCACCACTCCAAAGGTATCTGTTGATAGTTTTGAAATTTCCATTCGCTCAAAGTGTAATCTTAATATGATACGTGCTGTTTCTGAGTTTTATTTTTATTACAAAAGCCACATATGAAATAAGAAATTCTTCTACCAACAAGTTAAAATGTTCAAAACTTGTAGTTTGAATGGGCCTGGCAGCACCCACATAAATCACTGGCTGTAAGGATGGCAGCTGCAAGCTTTAAATCTCTATCTGGAATTGGGAATAAGGTCAAACTTGCATATACAATGCTCACCCTCCCAGCCTGGCAAAGGTATCATCTTATATGTCACTCAAGTTAATACACGTTAATATACTGTAACTAAATGGTTTGGTAGTTATATTGATTCTATACATACATTATCAGCTTGAACATCACTGTAAACTATTTTTCAACAAAGTACACAAAGCATTCTGCTGGTTGCCCAAGCTTGCCAGAGCATATGAAGGTCCAAGTTTGCTCAATGGATGAGCTTCCATGCTATACTGAAATAGATGAGAGTCTAAGTGAAAATGAAGATGACTGGGATGATAAAGAAGAATGTGATGAAGGTACTAGTGCCAGTGGATTTGTACCAGAAACAGTACCGGATTCTATGGTTCGAAATTTGGAAGATTATGAGGATGATGTTGACAAGACAACTGATGATCTTTATAAAAGCATCAATGAACAAGTAAAAGATTGTACACGGCCATCTGGTTTTGTCAAATCACCGAGGAGAACATCATCTTCGATTGTTACTAACTCATTCAGTGTAAAAGAAATTGCTGAAGATAGAGATATGATTAATGATAGTAGTTTTGAATTGCATCGACCGGCAAGGAATGTATTGACAACTGCAGTAAACAATCAACCAACAAGCAGGAGCTGTAATGTGCCTCATCAAGTTGAGATGATAGATTTGTCAACTCCCTCACCTGACTGCAGAACTAGTTTATTTGACAAGAGGAGAAGAGTTTCTACTGTCTGTCCTGGGATTATTGATCTGACTCGATCTCCCAATTTTATCCAATTATAGAAAGTTGGACATATCACCTAGGAATAATGCATCACTTGTCTTTGCATGATAATACACTCTTTACACTGTTCACCATGGAATCGACAACATGGGTCTAATTATATTGTTTGACCAGAATAATATATTGGATGCATCAGTTACATTGTAATAATTATTTTTATTTCAACAGGATAAAAGTTACTTACTTTTATCCTCTTGCTGCATGAATTACAAGCTAATGATAATTGAACATAATATTTTATCATCCTTGCCAAGTGAAAGGCAGGACAGTGTGAGGGAATCAAAGTGCGCTGTCTTCTGTTTGTTGTAATTTCTTAAGCTGTTGCTCTGCTCATTTTCTACTGCAGCATGGTAAGTTTTGTGTCCATGCCAATTTCTTTTAACAAGTCGGTACACTTTAATAACTAGTTGATTCTATCAAATGGCTCTCCACTGCTTAAATGATCTCTGGTTAGTTGCTGATAAATTTACAATTGCCTTATCCAAAGCTATGAAGAACGGACACACCAAAATCTCCAACATGTCCATGTTGGACTTGGACACAAACAAACACATTGGGGACATTCTTGCATAGTTGCATGTATCTCTCCTCACTGTGTTGGAAGGTTAAAAATATAATTTGTTTATTAAAAAAATTCTTTGGAAGCTCAAATAAACATAAAATATGCTTAAAAATAAATTATATATATATATTGTATCCCATCATGTCATATTCTAATTTGCATTATTATATCCTGTGTAGTATAGTGTCCATGTCGGTGTTTCTTAGGTCCAAAGAAACGTGAAACGTGTAGTTCTAGGAGTCGGTATAAAGTTTTGCTACTCCAAGTAACTTTCCTCATTTTCCCTTTCAACCTCTTAAAGGAAGTGATTGAATTCACTAGAATACGACACTAAAACATTCATGACAATGATCAATGCTGTCATCATTAGCTGAAGGCACTATGTAGTTATTTTACGACGATTGTGGATTATGAGATTGGCTTGTTTACCTGTCCATCACAATTGCACTTCGGAGTTTTTTCTTTTTCCTGATTCATTCAATAAATTATCGAAAAGAAAAAACAAAATTAGTGAGTTTTTTTAACTGTCTAGTTGCTTTGCATTGTGTACTTCAATGATCACGATTTTCCCTTATTCTATGTATGTATTCCAAAAAATTATCACCAACTTTGCTTGATCCTTGAATAATACTCAATCGAAAGTACACAAAAGAAAAATGACCAACCAACCAAGTAACAATATCTTTTCTTTGAAGTAATCAAACCAGTATTGTCAAACAGGCTGGTTGTCCAAATGGAAGCCATTTGGACGAATTATTAGCCTTCAAACATGGGGCCAATCTCATGATTCATATGAGTACTGCACTATTCTCTTGCTTTATTTCTCGATACTAAGAATCAATGAGGGTCCTGGTAATTCATATGAGTACTCATGATTCATACCAGTACCGCAACATGAAAAGGATCTTTGAAAAGCCAGGTAGCCATTAACCCGTGTGGCCCTTTGGAATTCACCTCCATCAATCAAACTAGACATCTTCAATACTTTTTTATGATCATGAACAAAAGTGAAGCTGAACTGCATCACAATGACAACTGTACGAAGAAGATGAAGGTAATACATATACAAGGTGATACGTGTCTTGTTCGACAAAAAGATCTCCATCAATCAAACTAGACATCTTCAATACTTTTTTATGATCATGAACAAAAGTGAAGCAAAACTGCATCACAATGACAACTGTACGAAGAAGATAAAGGTAATACATATACAAGGTGATACGTGTCTTGTTCGACAAAAAGATGGGTGTTTATCACGAGCTGCAATCTCAAATCTTGCCACGAGAACAACACTTCGATTTGAGTGTTTAAAATTTGTTAGTGAACTTGTAAGCTTTACCGACACAACCATAAGAACTGTATCGCACCGCACCTCACCATGCCAAAACCAATTTTAATAGGTGCAGGTGTAGGTGCGTGTAATAGGAAAACCACATTATAAGGTGTAGATGCATACGTAAATCAAGAGAAAACTGCACCGCACCGCACCTCACTGATTACACCTTCTAGTATGTTATACTTATATGCTAATGGTATATGCAGGTGATGTTATGTTATATTTGTATGTTAATGGTATGTGAAGGTTAAGATTGTATTATATTTGTATAAGGATAACATATATATGCAGGTTGAGATTGAAAATTATGATTCATTCTATGAGATATGTATGTTATAATTTTTTTTTCTTCTTAAATATTCAGGTTGAGATTGAAATTTATGATTTATATTTGTATGCTATAGTTAGCCAAATTTTTTAGTTGTTGTAAAGGTAGATTTTTTAGATTAAAATTGACATTTTGGCTGGTCTAATCCGACCCAAATGAGTCCAGTCCAAACCGCAAGACTGCACCTACACCACACCGCACCAAACCGAACAGCACCGCGCCAAAACTGATCTTAATAGGTGCAGGTGCAGATGCGTGTAATAGGAAAATTGCACTATAAGGTGTAGGTGCATAAATTTGGAAAAAACCGCACCGCATCTCATCGATTACACCCCTAGATATATACTCAATCAATATATATATGAAAAAAAGAATAGACCTTTAATTGAGGTTATCCCATTTTTCGTGCTTAGAATTTGACATGTGCTCAAATATTTATTTATTTATTTTATTTAAAAAAAATAAGATGAAGATAAAGATTAAGAAAAAAATAAGATGAAGATAAAGATTAAGAAAAAATTAAGATGAAGATAAATTATTTTATTAAAAAAAATTAAGATGAAAATAAAGATTAAAAAAAATTAAGATGAAGATAAAGATTAGGAAAAAAATAAGATGAAGATAAAGATAAAAAAAAAAATTAAGATGCAGATGCAGATTAAGATGAAGATGAAGATAGAGATTAATGTCTTTTATTTATAAATACACCGAAAAAATTAAGATGAAGATAATGATTAAAAAAAGATTAAGATGAAGATACTATTTATAAATACACGTTAAAACCTATAATATTGCAAATATTTTGTTTCAATTAATGTTTGTTTTTTGGTGTAATGAATTAAGTTGAATGATGTGGCTTTCGATCATGAATGGTCGGTAATTGATGAGGTTAGTTATGTATATTGATTCTTGAATTATGCATTTTAGTTACAGGAGTAGAACAAGTCTTGAATAGGTTTATGACTATACTTAACAAACCTTGCTGAATGAAAAAGTAATAGACAAACCTACATATATGGAAAGCATAGTATCAAAGTGTATTGAGCAACTTTTGGATCTAATGGACCATGTTGAAAATGTAGAAATTGAAGAAATTGTTAAAATAATCCGTGAGTTTACAAAACACAGTGAGAAAAATGGTAGACAAGGAGAAACTTCAGTTGCGAATGGTAATTATGAAGTGGTAAATAATTTTTTGCTTTTTAATTTTTAGTTTTTATTTGTAATTTAAATTTAAAATAGATAAAAATCTCATGCATTTCCCCTGGGATAGATGCCAGTTGAATATAATTTACATAACAAAAAACCTAAATTTAATTCTTATTTATATAAGAGTGATTTTAGACCGTTAAGAGTAAGTCTAGAAGTGTCCCTCGTATCTAGGAATTAACAACAACAACAACAACAACAAAAACAAAACATTTTTAACACTACCTAGCATTTCCGATTGGTAGTGCTTCTATAATTAAAAGGGATCTTTGACATAAATACATTCCACACTACTTATCTTCTAGATTGATGGGATTCTCACAACGTTATCATGACTGTTGAAATATCTTTCTAATATAAACTCATAACTTAAGTTAAAAACTTTGAAACACCTTAATAGATTCCTAGCCTCTTTTCTAATTTGAATTTACGGCCTCTCAATCTAGGGTCACATTCGCCCTTTGAATATCAATTGAGTCACAACTAGTTGACAGATTAGTAGCTTCAGACCTTTCTCAGGGCATACTACTAATGTTTCATAGGGCAAAAAGTATAAGGCAAAACACACTAACTTAACTGAGTGTTTGATTCTCATGCATTTTAGGACACTAATTTCCAATAACTCTTGCAATTACCAGAACATTTTTTTTTTTAATAATAAAATTTTGAAGAAACAATACTTTTGGTCCTTAAAGTTTGTCTCATTTTCCAATTTGGTCCTTAGAAGTAAGGAGTAAATCCTCAAAGTTCGTAAAATGTTCCAATTTTGTCAATGTGTCATGTAATTAGGCAAATTTATAATTAAAAGAAAAAAGAAGAAAGAAAAAAAGAAAAGGAACATCACATTATGTGTTATAGAAGGAGATCAAACGCGTACAACAAAGACAATGAGTTTATGAAGTTGGGAAGAACAACATTTACAATGACAAACAAAAAAGGGCAGATTATCAAATGTACAAACAAGCACATGATGCCCATGGAAATGTGTTCTCATTGTTCATGTTGCTGATGCTGGTCCTGCTGTTGCTGCTGGTCCTGCAGCTCTGGCAGTTGTGGCAGCTGCTCACCATGCCAAACCCAAACAATATCCCTGAGAGCAGGCCTTAAATTCTCTCTCAATACTTGCTGAAATTCTAAGGTATCCCCACTTGCTTTCTTCAGTTCCACCAAATGAAGACATGGAGTGACCTCAAAAATCTCAGCTTCAATGGATAAGATCCCGTTCCTACCTTCCTTGTGTCCATCAAATTTCAACAAACCTGCATCCTTCTTCATCACTTTCATCTTTAGTTGCTTAGCAATTTCTTCCAGCTTAGAGATGATGACTGAAGCAGGTTTTCTGGAAGTAAATCTTGCTTCTCTCGCTTCAGAATCTTCCTCGAATAATCCAGACAGATCAAACCCAGCAGAAAGGGAAATAATATCAAAAGCATTCAAGCTTGGAGGTTTAGGTGACTCTTGCTTTGAATTGCTACTCATACTGCTACTCTCACAGGGACCAGAAGCATCCGTATCTGAAGAACTCGCATCCGTGCTTTCCCTTTCAGGCATAACATGCTTAGAGCTCAATCCTTTTCGGAACCAAGAACTTTCCTTAATCCTGGACATGGAAGCCCTGGTGTTGGGGTTTGGATCCATCATCTTGGACAGCAGCCTGCGCACTTCCGGGGGGAACCAATTAGGGCACCTATATTCTGATTTGCCGATCTTCCTATACATCTCCATCAAATTTGAGTCATGGAACGGGAGATAACCTGCCAATAAGACATACAAAACCACCCCACAAGACCAAATATCAGCTTTGGCCCCATCATACCCTTTCCTGCTAATGACTTCGGGAGCAACATAAGCAGGAGTGCCACAAGTAGTATGGAGTAGACCATCTTGGCGCTTTGATTCAGCGAGGGCACTTAAACCAAAATCAGAGACCTTTAGATTGTCATTCTCATCTAGTAATAGATTCTCAGGTTTTATATCCCGGTGATAAACACCCCGACTGTGACAGAAATCAACTGCATTGATTAGCTGCTGAAAATATCTCCGTGCAACATCCTCCTTCAGCTTTCCTTTAGCTACCTTGTTAAACAGCTCACCACCTTTAGCATATTCCATGACAAAGTAAATCTTAGTCTTGGTGGCCATGACCTCAAAGAGATGTATTATGTTAGGGTGTTTAACCAGTTTCATAACAGATATTTCTCGCTTGATCTGATCAATGAGCGCAACCTTCAAAATCTTCTCTTTGTCTATCACCTTAATGGCTACACTCTGATTAGTACTTATACTCCTCGCATAATAAACCTTAGCAAAGGTTCCTTGGCCTAGTAATCTCCCTAATTCATATTTTTGCAATAACACGTGCAATTTAGTTTCCATTTCAAGCTTCAAAACCTAATAGACTAATACTCAATAACACAACACTACTCCTGCTAACACAACTTATTTAATTTACAGTGCAGGAGTTATAGATAGTATCTCAACCATCTTCACAAAGATCACTAACAGGCATTCTATCACGACGAGCAGGCCCCTCGGGCGTTTTGGAGCCAAGAGCAGATGAACTCTTATTTATATTTCCAGTCTCATCATGAATAAAAAAGGACAGCTCTAGCAAAGAGTCAATCACCTTGACTTCGGAGACAAAATCCTGAACGGTCAGGCACATCTTTCAGCATTCCCTGGGCTCTCTCTTTTAGCAAAAGATCATTGAGAGGATACTGAAATTGTGCCTGAAGGACCTTACACAGGAAAACTACAAAATTTAGCTCCAATTCAACGTCAAAAAAAAATTGCAACCTGAAAACAGAAACAGGAACATCCTTCAAAACTCTTTAAGAAAAAAACACAAACATGCTAATTCCAGAATATTCTAACTGCAAACTAAAAAAATAAAATCACATGCCAAATTTTCACTCTTTCTCAATGTTTTAACAATTTGCCACATAACATAAGCGAATTTCTTCCAATCCTAAACAACAACAACAACAACAACAACAACAAGACATAAAGACAACAACCCAATTGCACAATTGCAATTTCACATACGATGCCTAAACATTCTCAGACAGTTACTCTTAAAAATTCAAGCTTTAGTACCTTTAAAACAAGAATCATATTATCCTTAAACAAATCTCGTTAACCAAGATTAACAAACAATTTTCCATTATACATGAGTTACAACTACCCCAAAACACCAAAATCCCTCACACTGCTTCAAACACCAACTGTGTCAAAAATCAAATATTTTTCAAAACCCATTTCTAGAAACCACTAATTTTTAAGGATATTTCCGATGAAACCAAATTTAATCATTAACAAAATTTCCCGATGAAAATTGAAGAATATTAATGTAACAGAAACTCATGGATCAAGAATGCCAATACAATTTTATTTTAAGAAAAAGGAAAAATTACCTTTGCCCTTTGGTTTGCGAAGGAGCAGAAACACCTGAGGGATAGGATCCCCAAACAAACTCGTGAAAGGAAACAGAGATTTTAGTCTCAAAATTTTGGAGATTTTGGTACACACTATTTTTGGTCCGAACCTTAATCTACTTAAATAAATAAATAAATAAACCTTATTGCTTTGTGGACCCCATTATTTTTTATTTTTTTACTTTTTTTTTGGAAAAATGAGAGATACATTCGTATGGGCTATGGCTTATATTTGTGTTCTGGATTCACGACAAGATACCGCATAGAAAGGGATTGGTCCTGACGTATTAACCTATTGGATGCTCAACGCGTGGACTGTGCCTTTTTTGAGGTTTCACAACGTTTTGCCGGGTTTGATTTTAAACCGAGGGCTGTGATCCTGTGGTGGAAGACAGTACGGTGTGGATACAATTTTGAAATCCTCTAATTTTTTTTTTGGGGTAATTTGTAATTAATTATATTAAGTTATTTGAAGTGGTCAAAGGATAACGTTTTTTTTTTTTATTAATAAAGATCATGAACGAGCTCAAAAGTCATATGACTCGTATCTATGTTGAGCTTGAATATTTTACATTTGCGAGTGACAAAAAATGAATTAAAAATTAAAGAAAATTACATTTTAAATCCTATAGTTTAGAGGTGTAACAAATTAAACTTTATAATTTCAAAAGTAACAAATTAAATTCTAAAGTTTCAAACAGTAACAAATTAAATCCTAAAATTTTAAAAAGTAACAAATTAAACCCTAAAGTTTCAAAAGTACCAATTTAAATCCTTGTTTTACTTATATGGGTTAAAGTTTAAGTTGTTACTTTTTTAAACTTGAAGGTTTAATTTGTTATTTTTGAAACTATGGGGTTTAATTTGTTACTTTTTGAAATTTCGGGGTTTAATTTATTACGTTTTGAAATTTCGAGGTTTAATTTATTATTTTTGAAACTATAGGGTTTAATTTGTTATATCCCCTAAACTATAGGGTTTAAAATATAATTTTCCCAAAAAATTATAATAAACAACTATGGTTGTGTAAAGCCTCGAGTTTTTGGATAAGCATTAGTACGATATTCTACTAAAGTTGCATGCAATGGTCAATGACCATGAGTTTAGTGACATTTTCTTTGTCATTTTATAAGAGTGGTTAGATTCATAGAATAAAAAGAAAAAATTAGAGATTCTATATATGGGCAAGATACTTAGAAATTCATATAGATTTGATCTATTCTTCTCTTTTATTTACTTAATAATAAAAAAATTACTTAAAAGTGTTCAATTGATATATTGGGGAATTTTTTTTTTTTTTTTTAAATATGATAGAAATTCTAATCTAAATTCACACACACGTATATTTTGAAGATCCGGATCGAACCCACACTCTCATAGAGGGGGGTTTTTTGGGGAGGAGATTACCACTGGGCCGAATACCTAAGTGGCTGAGAATTCGATTCTAACTATGGGCTAGATACGTAGAAATTCATATAAACTTTATCTACTTATCTTGTTTACTTAAAAAAAAAAAAAAAAAAAAAAAAAAAAAAAAAACTACTAAATTGTCATTGATAAATGAATTTTTTTTTTTTTAAGATAATTTTCAGTATCTATATAAGCCTTTTGTAGACACACGCCTTTCAACTAATCTCATAAAAATAAATTGGGTAATTCATTAGACTACTAATTGTAATTTTAATGTGAATTTATTTCATAAGAATATCTTATTAAGAAAGCTCATACTCTACTCCCATTGAATTTTTGTGTGTCAAATATGAAATATCTTCACCAACTTCTTTGTTTGTTGAACCGACGTCTTTTTTTTTTGGATAAATTGTTGAACCGACTTCTTATTATTATATTCATTGCAAGTGTAAAAAACGACATAAATATGATGACAGCCTGTTTTGTTTATACGAAAGCAAATGCTAGACACTCAGTAGACAGGATGGGCTTTAAAGCTAGGTTTGATTTTGATGATAGTGGCAGCTTTTTCTCTCGTGTTCAATTTTGTATCTTTTCAAGACTATTTTAAATAACTAGTCCGAAAAAATATTTAAAATAAAATTTAAAGAATTATTGGTTTAAATATGATTTTTTCTGTCTTTTATATTTTTCTAAATATAAAAATTGATAATTATTAAAAGACATTTATTATTATTGTGTTTATATATAAAATATATTATAGTATTAGACATTTATTATGATTGTGTTTATATATATGGAACAATATATTATTTTTATTAAAGAAAATATAATGTGTCAAGATTCTAATGAGAATGTTTAATTATAGAATAAAATTTAAATTTAATTAAAAAATATATATTAAAATAATGAGGTTTAAAATTGTGAGAACAACTTATATAGCGCAATATTATAAGGTTAATCAAAAATAAAAAAAGTTTCGATTTTACATTATAGTATAGATTTACCATATTCATCTGAAGCTGTCATGTTCAAATGACCACGTGAAGTACTCATCCCATCAAGCATTGCATTTTTCAAATTAAAAAGTACTTCGTTGTCAAAATAATGATTTCATTAAAAACAATGGCCAAAGCCAGCTCCAACTGGTATATTTTCTCTCTATTCATAATTAGTGTGACCACAATAAACATCAAATTTGATCAAGGTGTACATGTATATTCAAATTGACGTGCTTTAAGTTGTAATTTCATCATCACTAACGTTTGTTGTCCCATGATGTTATTTCCTTTTAATAGATATTGGATAGAATTGACAGAGAATACTTTGTTTCAAAAAAGACCATCCATTGGCTACTATATTTTTATTTTGAATAAGAGAAGAACTAAATGTTACTATCTAGTTAGATGAATGTAATATGATCAACTTTACAATAAATAACCTATGACAGAGGCCCTTCACAATGTCTTCACATCATAGATGATTTAGAGGTTGATTTTGTGAGAAATTCTACCATTTTTGTGAGTAATTCTACCTAAAAATGGTAGAATTACAAACTATTAAAGTAATAAATAGCAAGGTAGAAATATGATGTTAGGTTGTTAATTTTTTTTTATAATTTTAAGGATAACATTCTAAAAATACTTATAACTAATAAGTTTTGACAAATACCATTTTGTTATAAGGTGTCTTATTCGGGTAATCTATCTTGAAAGAAAAAAGAAACAACGAGCACAAAGTTTTTTAGGTTGAGTAGATGAAGTTATTACCTTAGTTGATTATAAGCTTTGCCAATAAAGATCAATCATTTACTAAAGTCCCTCTTTATTGGTAACTAAATATAGCAAAATCAAATATTTTAGTAAATTTTGGAATCGTTGATATAATGATTCCTTCCCCAAAAAGGTTATGATCCTTATTTTCCACTTCTAATCCATTTAAATCATTTGAGTAATATTTGCACCATCAAATCCATTATATATATAGATCTAAATAGAAAACTAGTTAAAAAATAATAGTAATTTTAAAGATAGATAAAATATGAAAAAGATCGGGATCTTGTAAGATCTTCATACATTAAATTGACAATCTTATTACATATTTAAGGCTCAATAAAATGCACTAAAATTTCTTAAAATTTATGCTATTAGCCTATTATATTAAGACCCCCTTAATTAATTTATTTTTTGGCCAATTTAATACATAAAATTTGCACTATAGGCTATAGCAAATAGATCTCTTTTGTCTATTTTTTATTTTTTATTTTTTTTGCACCAAATCATTAAAGAAAGGGAAAAAAATGAAAAGGGATGAATCTTATTACAATATCATAAAAGTTTAAAAGATCTTAGTGTACCTTTTTTTTATTTTATTTTTTATTTACGGTTTGCTGAAAAAAAATAATAAATAAAATAAAAATAGATGAAAATTTGACAAAATGAATCTATTTGCTAGAATACTAGAGTTTATATACTAAATTGATGAGAAAGAAGAAATAAATTGATGAGAAAAGAAGAAAAAAGTTAATAGAGCTTTATTACAAAAAAAAAGAAAAAAAAAAGAAATTTAGAGATTTGAGTGTATTCTATCCAGGGGCGGAACCACAGCCAAGGGTGGGGGGGCTGTAGCCCCTGCAAAATTTTTTAAAACCCCTTATTAATATAGATTATTATTAATAATTTTAAATATTTAGCTTATAAAAATTGGACTTGCCCCCCCAAAATAAAAAATTCTTGCATTTAGCCCCCCCAATCAAAACTTCCTAGCTCCGCCCCTGATTCTTTCCTTTATTTTTTTTTTTTTTTTTTGAAATATGATAGAAATTCTAATTTAAACTCACGACGTATATTTTGAAGATCCTGAGAATTAAACCCACATCGTCATTGAAGAGTTTTTTAAAGAATGGATTACCACTAACTAAATATCTAAATGGCTTTAAAAGTTTTATTTAATCTTTGAATAATTTTAAACTTTTTAGATCTTAAAAGGAGAAGATTTTAAGAAGTAAATTGGGATTTTAATAACCGTGCTTTCAACCGCGTTCTCTCATAGTCTCATGTGTAGTGCCTGCCACTCGGTGTCGGTGGATCCCTTTTTCTTTCTTGGATCTTGCCATATGTGGTACAGAGGTAGTCCACGTTACTTTTTAATTTGTTGGGTCTAAGTTGTCCACGTTACTTCTATTTTTGGTCTAAAATCTGAATGGTCCACGTACCAAACATGAAAAGATTAGAAAAAAATCAAGATTGTGTTGCCACTTCCAAGGAGCTATTATTATCTTGGCCCAAATGCTTGCTTGGTCTGGCCGGTGGCTAACTTTAGCTATGGACAATCCTATTCTGTCATGAGGCCCAATTACACAGCTAGTTTCTCATGTATGTTGGTGCCCTGGGCCTGGATTAGTGGGAACTCCGAACCTAGTAGTTACTGGTTCTAACATATTCATCAGCCGATCAGAGGATTTCTTTACCCATTTTGGGCCAAAATTGGCCAATATCGAATTTTTAAAGTTATTTTGTCAAACATCACCATACTAAAGTAAATATTAATAAGGTCTTTTTCTAACTCGTCTATTCAAGAGAAGATTTTGGAAGAGACGAGGTACCTGGTTTTTTGGCTTACTAGGACGATTGATGTGGTGATTTGGGATAAAACGAGTTTCACTATTTACTAGTTCAAAATACATAAGGGTTTAGAAAAAAAAAGAAATACTGAACTTGTCTCTCGGTGTCCATGTTCCTCGTGACAATTAGTCTCTTGAAGAGACAATTTTGGAAAAAGAAGAAAAAGGAGTGGAACTTGTCTCTTGAGGTGGAATTTTTTTTTAAAAAAAGTCTCCACATCAGCCAAGCCTAGTCAGCCAAAAATTAGGTAAATCGTTTCTTGAAGAGACAAGTTTGAAAATGACTTATTTATTGATATAACTTTTGTGAAGTGCTACTTGAAAAAATAACTTTAAAAAACGAGTTATTGAGCAATTTTAGCCCCGATTTTGTCCCCAAGTTTGGTTGGGAAAACTTGAAGGATGGAAAATGGACCTTTGTTTTAAATGGATCTTGTTTGGTGTGGTGGAAATGAGGGAGAATGGAAAGGGGATAGGTAAAGATTTCCACTTCGGTGGTCCCAAAATCATCCTCCCAAATTGGGAGAAAAATTTAGAGAGAAAAACTTTCTTTGTAAGAAATTTATTATTTTGCCCATTTTAATTACAATATTTTTTTTGGTTTTTTTTTAAATGTTTGTTTTGACACATAATTTTATTTATTAAAAAAAAAAAACAGAGTATGATTGGGTGAATTCTTTTAATACTATTTTTGTGATGTGTTTATTTTATATGATCGAGGTCATTGTAATTAATTCAACTAATTACATTTTTTTTTTTATATAAATTGATAGGTACATAAATAAAATAATAAATGTGATGAGTTCTTCTCTATTACTTTATTTGAAGATATGTTTTTTCTCATACAAAATGGGAAAAATAATTTTGTTAAAAGATATGAATAAAAAAAATACTTCTTATTACATCGGTAATGAAGCTATAACAATAAATTTATATAAATTACATTTTCTATAATATCATCTTTTTCTCAACCAAAAAAAAAAAAAAAATCTAACTTCTTTCATTTTCATATTTCCATCTTCTCTACACACATCCATGAGGAAATCATGAAACATTTTCCATTATTTCACTTTTCTATCCTCTCTATATTTTCTATTCTATTGACCTAATAGACTTATGAAACTAAATCATTTAGACCCCCTAGAATTCGGTACAGGGCCAAAAATTTCTTAGTTCATACAGTTGAATGTGATGCTTCATGCTTCTCTCTTATATATTTTATCAAATTTTCACTTCTTTTTTTTTAATCCTCTGACTTGATTTTTGTGCAAAGGTTGTAAATTTGAGGTTGGCAAAGCCAATGCTTTTTACATAAATCGGTGATGTTTTGCCTAGAACGGTTTTAACTTTGAGTAATTAATGTCATAGAAACAATAATATATTTTACAAAAATCGAGTTCACTATTTTATTATTTTTACACTATATTTTACAATAATTAAGTTGACAATTTTTTATTAACTTTACGCTGTCTATATTTTACATCAATTGAGTTGACAATTTTTTATTAATTCTCATTTATCTATTATTCTTAATTTAATACCTTGACAATTTTGAAATATTTTAAGAAAGTGATTGTGTCTCAAAACTTATTGTTTAAGTTTTAGGAAGGGTAACTTAAAAATTTTTATATTTCTAATGAAAGTATGACTTATTAAAATATAAGCATGCTTCCATATCTTTGATATTATTAAATATATTATGTCAATTCAGATATATATTTTTTTCATAATAAACAGATCCGATTTTATTCAGATTGATTGATATAGTTTGCAAAGGTATAACTTAGTACTAGATTATAATAACAATATGCACTTGTTTATCCTGGGAAAATTATTGTACAAATAACTACAAAATTGATGAGAGGAAGTGTTAGTTGTTTGGTAGTGTCTATGACTTTTCTTCCCACTCTATAAGCAGCAAGCAAGTGAATAAAACAAAAATATTCTGTTTGATATATAAAACAACAAAATAAAAAATGGATATAATAAAAAGCTCTTCTAGTCATGATATCAGGCCAGCCAAGTGTGGTTAAACAAACATATAAAGTGATCAAATCACGCGTGCTTGAAGGGAGCTGCATGTGTTGGGCCTCTTAGCTTCAATTGCATCTCCAATGATGCAAGTCATTGCTGTTTGAATTGAACTTTTAACCAATCAAATCGTCCTTATAGTCACTATGTTTAAGTTGTAAACTGTTGATCATAGTCATTATATTTAATTTTGAGGTATTTATCATTGAATTAGTTTGGTGATTGTCGCAGCTGGTATCAATAGGGTGTTAGGGGTTAACTATTAGGTTTAGGATTAGATAATTTTTTAGGATAGATCATAGATATATGTTATCATTATTCATCATTGTTTTCTCCATTTAAAATGTTTAAATTTAATATTCTAATTAAATATTATGAGTTTAAAGGTGTACAATATGTACTTTAGGTTAAATATTATTTTCGACTTTAGAGTTTACATGAAATATATTTTTTATTCCTAAATTTTAAATATTTGTTTTGCGTTCTTAATTATCGAAAAAGTTTTATACTTTCAATCCTTATAATTTTAAAAAATAAAAAATAAAAAATCTTTGTTAACCCTCAACTATTGAAAACTAATAGTAACACTTTACACTCTAGTAATTACATAACATCCCAATTTTTTTTTTTTTGAATTTATAGCAATATATATATATATATATATATATATATATATGCGTTTTGAATTTTACTTTATTAGTGTATCAAATTATCAATGTTATAATTGAGCGGCCCTCAAATCAAAATTTTGGGCTTCCTTCGCCCGATATATTTTTAGGCAAATACTTAACAATTTTTTTTTTTTTTTTAAACATTAGCTGATCATATGTTACAAAGTTAAAACCAATAATAACCTTTTTATAAAAAAAAAGAAAAAAGAAAATCAGCAAATCATATAGATTAAAAAATCCTAAGGAAAGACTAGTATAATATACTTTATTCAAAGACCTGCTCTCTTCAAATTGTTTTAACTAATTAAACTTATATGGTGCAGTACTGCACGCATCAAGAGAATTTACTAAATCTTGCGTGACCTAGAGCGCAACCCTTTTATTTTAAGTTCATTCAACTAGACTACTTTAAATCTGAAATATTTTTAATTTCTTGTTTGAAATTCTTTTTGATCGTCCAAAATTTTTAAAAAATAAAATAAATAAAAACCAATTTACCGGTGTTGATATCTAATTTTTATAAAACTAATTAAAGGTTAGCTAGTCGTGTTATATATAGATGTTTAAGGCCAAAAGACTTATAACTCAATTAGTTGATAAATCTAATATTTCTCAAAGGAAATATCCAGGTTCAAATACCCCTCGCATCAAACAAAGTATATAGATTCTTGACAAATGTAACACAAAACTTATTTAAAGGCACCTAGTCTAAGCCTCTAAGCCATACGTCCATATTAGAGATTGATGCCTCTATTAGGAGGCTAGGATCTCCAAATTTTCATTGCAAATTAGAACCTAACCCCTCTACCTAGCTAACCTTTCTCTCCATCTTCCATAATCTTGGGTACGTAACTCAGCAAAAATGGCTACAACTTGCTCGGTTTTACCCCAAGAGTCTTTTGATGAAGAGTACCATGGAGGAGCACCTGCTTCAATTCCATTCACTTGGGAATCTCAGCCAGGTACTCCTAAGGCCAAGTTCCATCAAACTACTACTACTCTCCCTCCTCTCACACCTCCACCTTCCTATGATTCCACTACTGCCCCATTAATAAGACCTCCACCTTCCTTTGATTCCACTACTGCCACAACAAGACATGTCAGAAAGAACTCGAGGCGTAATCTTTTATACACCATCTTTCCCATACGAAATGGAAAGAACAAAACACGTTTGTCACCATCACCAACTTCATCATCATCATCTTCTTCTTCTTCTTCTTCATTTATATCTTCACCATTGTCACGATCATATTCAGTGTCACCTTCTCATCAACGGGGTAGAAGCTCAAGTCTATCTTCTGATTCTACGATGGATGAGGAAGAGAACAAATATGAATTTCCCGGTTCAACTTTGTACTTCGTTAATAATCGTGGAGTGAGTAGTAGGTTTAGAGGCTGCTATGCATCCATTATCAAGCTATTTCTTAGAGATTAATAATATATAATTGGAGTTTCTGGATTTGTGAAAGCTCTTGTTTGTTTTTTAGTTGTAACATGCATTGATAAAAGATTACTGATATAAATTTGGAGTTTCTGGATTTGTGAAAAGCTCTGTTTTTTGGTAAAGATGTACTTAATAAAGGACCAGAGCTTTTGGTGTGTTCAATTCCCTCAGAATTGCTCTTGGGGATGGAGGAAAATCCTTATTAAACTTTGGGAAGTAGTAAGGCCTTTCCTGAAGTTTCAGTCATCATTGACAACTTGAAGGTATTCTCTTCCTCATGTATGAGTACTGAATGAATAAAAATCATTTGTCTCATTTTTTTTTGTGTTCCATTTTATACTTCATTGATTATAATATGTCATGTATCTGATTTTTTATTTTTCATTATTATTTTTTTCAATTTAAACTTTAGTTATTTTTAAGAAAAGAAAAAATAACACGTAACATATTATAATTGGTGGATAATAAAATGGAACACAAAGGGTAAGACATAGGATTTATAATTGTATTGAGTGATCTATGATGCAACAAGCTCATTTATGTTAAGTTGTCAACTGTATTAGTTAATGTGATTTGGAGATGGAAGGCAGCTAGCTCAGAAGATTTAGTAAGAATCCAAAGCAAACTGCCTCTGGTGCCTCTTGGGGATCGAATTTGATAAAATAATCTGGCTGTCTTCCAAAACAGAGACTTATACTTGTGCTGAGGCAATTGGGAGTTGATTCGTTTTAAAGCAGTGGTCAGCTGGTGGAAATTGTTTGGTTTTCAAAAGCCATACCAATGCATGGATTTATTTGTTGGTTAGTGGTGAAAAACAAATTTACCACAAGGATAGGTGGGTGAGTTAGGGATATAAGCTGAGCTTAGGTGCTGATGTGTACAGTATTTGGAAATAGAGAAATGCTATCTTACACCAAGGTTTGTTCCTTCTGGAAAGGATACAAGCAAAAACAAGGATTGAAGGATGTAGCTCTTATACCATATATCCTGCCTTATAATTGAGTTAGTTTAAATGTCATTTGATGTAAGGTAACCGGTTTTAGTTGCTGTTTATTTGTTTGTTTTGTTTTCTGAGTTTTGTGCAAACCTTGGATTGTGTTGTTGTTGTTGTAGTATTTTTTAGCGTGTTAATAAATTTAATTCTATTTATTAAAAAGAGTTAAGAGAGTTATAGTTCAATTAATAATGACGGCCTAACCAGTGAATGAATAGTTACTTGACTAATCCTTGGATCGATCAAATGCATATTATCGAACTATTATGACTCTATATTTTTCTTTTCCGTACTAACTTTTATGATAATCTGATTTTTGCTTCTTTTCTTCTTGTGCAAGAAATTAAAAGAGGCCGCTATTCTGCCAAGTCCTCTAACATTTGATAAGAGAAAGTAGAATACATTTGACCCATAATAAAAATCTTCAAAATAATGCCAGCACGGTGCATCTATCTTGTCTATTATTATTCTTTCTTATCTTTCTTTTTCTCTTTTTGTTAAATAAGCGATACTACAATTTTAGCCACACAAGTTTACATCAAACCAGTCTCTTTAAAATTTGAACACGTAAAAGTTTTTATTTATTTATTTCAATGAAAGAAGACGTACGCGTTGAAATTGGTTCATGCTGCGCTTTCAAAAGAATCAAAACAGTACTGTTTTATTTTATTTTATAAGCAACAGTATTGTTAGAACTTAGAAGTAGTATTAGGAATATTCTTTCATAAGGCTTAAAATCCCAACTGCAATTTTAAAAGGAAAATTGGAACAGATTCCAATCGGGGATCAAAATTAAGTCTTAAAGGTTGGTTTGTTAGAGTTTATTTTCAACTTATTCAACTATTTTTGCTGATATGCAATTTTTTAAAACTTTTTATTTTTAGATACATCTATATTTTTGTTCAATATATTTTTTAAACCTAATAAATCAACGAAAATAAATTCTCTTGAATACTTAATCATAATGTCCTAGATGAACGGTGTACGATATATATAGTAGATTGCAATTTTAACGTTTGAATGATAAAAATCTCTCCTCTCCCAAATAATGCAACATGTTCTTGTCCCACAATTAATCTTGCATGAATACTTAAAAACTAGGAAAGGCAAAGAACAAGTATTTCTTAACTCGAAGCTTCTGATGGCATTGAAAAACTCTCAATTTTAATACAATTTTAGTTTGTTAAGCATTAACTAGAAGTTAATTATGACCACGTACGTGACCACATGTGATCTGAATGGGATTGAATAATTGGACAGTGTTTTGCTACTAGCCTATTACTGCTACACTAGTACACTAGGATGCCTTTTTCATCCCATTAATCACGCCTTTCATTGAATAGCAACAAGAAAATTGGATCCCAACCAAAAGTTTCTTACTAGATATACTAAGGAATGAGGGAGTATCTAAATGATAATCAATCTCACCGGTAAAGTACTTTAAAAATAAGAGGCCCCAATTTAATTTGATAATTTCCTCAGCTGATCTCTATAGGATATTTTAGTTTTATGAAAATTGTCGGCAGACTCCAATTGATGGGATGTCAGTTCTTTGTATTTTATTTAACCTGGATGGAAATTTGACCTGAATTTATTTTAAAAGCTTGGACATTGTTTTATGTCTCCTCGTGTTGCATAGCACTTTAGGTTTAGGTGATTTGTATTTTCTATAGGGGAAGGTCAGGTTGACTTCTCTTTCATTGCGTGATAGATTCATTTATCTACATTTTTATTCAATACAAGTGTATATGGAAGTTAACATGTGAGGCAGTTAGTTCATTTAATAATTCAGCAAAAAGAAAAAAAGAAAAAAGAAGTTCATTTTAATAAAGTCTTTTATAATATAATATGAGATTTGAAAATTGGGATGTGATCTGAAAAATCTTAGATTCCCCTTAGCGAAACCAAGTAATGAAATAATTGCTTCTTATACCTAGCCTAGAACTAATGGAACCACTCCGGAGATAATCAACCCCACAAAAAAGATTTCCACTAGAAAAAATAAAATTATTGCAATGAACATATATACAAATTTTTTATCCCACTTTTTGTGTTCCACTTTATGTTCCATTAATCACAATTTGTTTTTTTTCTTTCCTTATAAAATAACTAAAAAAACAAAATTAACATTGTTATATTAAATTATACACTATATTGTAATTGATGAAGTATCAAGTGAAACACAAAAAATGGGATAGAAGATTTATATTCCTCAACTGACACCTCCTGATGTTCTCTAACAAAAACATTTAGAGTTCAAATCTGTCTTTTCTCAATTATGGAATTATATAAAAAAAAATTGTGACAGTTTTTTTTTGGTTGTGTTGATGAGAATGGTGTTCAAGGTAGTGGGTACATCTAGTGTTTGATTTTTAAAAAATGTTTTTTATTTTTTATTTTATTTTTTTTATTATATATATATTTTTAAATTAAGCAATGAAATAATTTTTCAACTTCTTTAATTTAGAAACTGAAAGAAAATATTCAAAATTATGTTGTTATAAAAGATCTAATGGCAACCCCTTGACAAAATTAAAGGGAAGGACTATATTGAACATAAATGAAAGTTGAGGGATGAATTGAAAAATAAATAAAGCTTTAGAGAGGAAATTGAAAACATACTAAACTTAAAGAGGGTATAATTTATAAATTACCCATAAAAGAAAAGTCTGCAAGGTAACACTTACACAGGTACACATGGACGTAAAGAAAAACTCACATGGGCTGCACTCGGGCTGGGGTAAGATGTAATCAAAGAACTCAAAAAAAAAAAAAAAAAAAGATGTAATCAAAGAAGTAATTCACGTAGTCTGGGCTTGGGAAGTTGGGCTAGCATGAGTACAATAACTTCTTAATCCAACTATGTACGTGGCTGCCAACATAGACTGTAATCAAGCTCCTCGTGAAAATCCTTGAATTGCATATTTCTACGAGTTCGACTTTTGGTTTGCAAAGTTTTTTTAGTATACTTATAATCCACCCTCACAGGATGGTGGAGAGAAGAGAATGTGTTGATTTTATTTTATTTTTAAATTAACCAAAAAAAATATTTAAACATTTTGAAAGGGCATGCCCATAGAGACAGAGCTTAATAGATTTGTCTATCCAAAAGATTCTGATTGTGTGTTTTTTATTTTTTGAACAGAGACATAAAACCCGAACCCCACTCCCGGATCGCAGGTGTATGGGTCACGAGGGTTTCCTTCCATTAAGTCACCTCCCCAGAAGGCTTTGGGATTCGAACCCCTGCCCACGTGGTTGCACCAAAGGTGCTAATGAGCCAAGAGCTGAACCCCTGAATAATCAAATATTATATGAGTGCAATGGTGCATCATGACAAATTTTGCATTATTTTATTGAAATATAATGGTGCTATGAGTTTTTTTTTATATCTGCCTTTCAAGATACAATGATTAATAGCATGTAGAAGAATTCTGTGCATAACACGTGTTTTAAACAAGTGTAATAGCGAATGGAAAAATTATTCCAATGAATAGACATACGTACTATTAAGAAAAGATATATAGTGCATACTAATAGACACGAAAATAAAAAATTATTTAACACTGGAGGGACCCGCATCCGCACCCACGTCCGACCCAACCCAACCCGGCCCGGTTTGAGCAGATGCGCATGTAGCTATTTTTGTGTTGTATTGAATATTCTTGCATCTCAACACGTGAAAGCCGCAAATGAATTGTTTTGTTAAGTCCTTTGCGAATATAATTCCCTCCTCAATTTACATAACTGGCTCCTTAATCTAATAATTCATCCACTAGAGTTTGATGAATTCACTATGAAGGCCCAAGTAGTAAATTCAAGATCACGATATTTTATTATTATTAATTATAACATGAGTATTCAAATTTTTGTACAAATTGATTTATGAACACGTGTAGTCTCCTATCCACACACGCACTGAGTAATTATGAGGTCTAATAACTCAGGTGGTCCTCAAAAGAATCCACTGTTATGAGGTGTCGAACTAGCAACTTGTACTTATTTAAGTGCATATTACTACTACTAAGCTAACTCTTAGGATTAGCAATTAGCATATATAGTAAATAACTTATTAGACTAGATATATAATATATTCCGTGAAAGCACAGCTTTTGTTTCTCTCTAATCTCTTGCTTTCATATCCAGCAATTTGGTCACCTAAGACAATCTCCATCTGAGCCTCCAATGGATAGAGAGAAAGGGAATGAGAGAGAGAATAAAGCTTTCCACTCATGGAATGGGTATGTTTGGGTAGGTGCATCTCTTCTTTTCTACTAATTGGCATCTATTTAATAATCGTATCACCCAACGTACAGGAGCCTTGATTGTCATAACATGATAATATATAGAATGAAGTGCCTATCTACCAAATGATATTTTATGCATTAACTAATTCTTACAAGAACTGGGGATTCCTTGTTGGTACACAAAACGGCATTTGGTTTCGCTTTTGGCCTCCATTGACTGTTAGATATTAGAAAGAATATTTGTTGGTGTTTTCACTTTGCAGGAATATATAATTGCTTGATCAATGACAATGATCAGTACAAGAAAAGAAAAAGAAGACGAAAAATAAAAAGTTTGTAAAAGTGCATGTGTGATTACTTATATAGTGCTTGGAAACTGCTGGTTTTTAATTTGGGCCATCACATGAGATGATGATTTTACCTAGGGCTTTGAGGGGATGGTCATATTATGATTAGGTGAACTTTAGTAATCTCAAGTTAAAAATGATTAGGTTATAGATAAGAGTGCAAAGGGTGCGACTTATTAGCCTTAATATACGGGTCAAACAAGAGTCCTATGATCCTCTCTCTCTCTTTTGGGGTTTTTCTTTTTTCTTTTTTCGGAGAGGGAGAGAGAGAACAAGAGGAACATAGCTTGATGGGTCTATTTCCTTGCATTTTAAGCTAGTTTAGTATTAGTGTAAAGAAGATCCCTCCAAATATACCCTTTTTAGGTTTCCCTCCTTTTCTTCACCTACCAAGATATATACTACAAGTCTAAAACTCTCAAGACACTACCTGCCTTGCTAAGCTCTATAGGCTTCATCCACTAGGCCTGCACTAGAAAAGCACATCTCAACGCCGTTTCTTAAAAAAAAAAAAATTGAAATAAATGCGCAAAACCAGCAAAGATCTTTGGACCTATATAAATCCAGTCTAAAGACGGAATTGAAAGTGTGCATGAACTGAATTGCATTCCCTACATAAATGCTAGAACCAGACTAATTAGTTTGATGTCTCTTTTGTACAAAACAAAGCCTGTTAGTGCATAACAAATTAATAACTATATTGCCTCAATCATGTCTTTTAACTGATACAAAGTCAGAAAAGAGGTAGTATATAAAGCCTGTTTGAGGTAGCCTCATTAACAGCATCTTTTAATATTGGAACGTTTTTACTGTTCAAAATTTTGACTTGATTGCACAATTCTAAGACCGGTCAAAGTTTCATTCTATAAGTAGTATATGTCATTAAGAATTTAAGATATTAATTTTACCTGTGTCTATGAGGAGAAATTATTCACTACACCGGTCATACTACATCCTCCTTTCATATAAATGTGAGTTTTATGTGTAAGATCCACATTTGAGGTTCAATTTTATGTGAGAGGAGAGTGGTAGTAATTAGTGTTTATATACCAGGTAAATTAGCTAATGTAACTTGTTTATATTATAGTACTTAGGAGGGGAAAAAACCTTGAAGCTTAGGCATAGCGAGGAGCACGTGACGCAAGATGGTTGAACACTCAAAGGGGCAAAGCCCTAGACATCAATTGGATTCTTGGAACTCGGTAACGGAGCTCCCCCAACATCAAAAGCAGCTCGTGAAAAACATCACAAACCCTATCATGTCAGCATTAATTACCTTGACCAGTCACCACCCCTTTTATATTAAATGCAATAAGAAAAGCTATCATTGTAAAATTTTTCGGGGAGTATCCTAGGAACACGTCTTTTCAACCGACTGTAGGGGATAATGCATTGTTAGGACCTCTCTCACTTTATAGGTAGTTATGCACCAACCTATATTCACAAAAAAAAAAAAAAAAAAAAAAAAAAAACCCTTTAAATACCCCACCTAAGCCATGGAAGAAGGTATGCACTTAGAATCTTGTTACTTAAAATTTTCTTAAATCTTACATTGTGAATTTCTCCACTTACTTAAATTTCGAAGTACATTCGAAAAATCCATTGGTTGGTTAATTCAAAGTTTAGAAAGTAGATTGTTTTATCCTTGCAG
>OU015769.1:6871322-6929734 GCA_907173295.1 Fagus sylvatica | reverse complement strand
AGAACTCCTTCGAAAGGAGGAGCTCAATATTTTATGAGCTTCATTGATGATTATTCCAGAAAAGCTTGGGTTTATTTCTTGAAGAACAAGTCTGAGGCTTTTGCTAAATTTAAGATTTGGAAAGCAGAAGTGGAAAATCAGACTGGAAGGAAGATAAAGTGCCTTAGGACTGATAATGGCACTGAGTACAGGGATGGTGATTTCTTGAAGTTCTGCGAAGAGCATGGTATCAAGAGACACTTCACAATACGGAAAACTCCTCAACAAAATGGGGTGGCTGAGAGACTTAACAGGACCATCACAGAGACAGCTAGATGTTTAAGGTTGAATGCTGAGCTTCCTAAAATTTTTTGGGCGGAAGCAGTGGATATGGCTTGTTATATCATCAATCGATCACCTAGAGTTGCACTTGATGGGAAAGTCGCTGAAGAAGTATGGACAGGACAAGAAGTTGATTACTCTTTCATGAGAATATTCGGGTGTCCCGCATATGTTCATATCTCAGGTGAAGACAGGTCAAAACTCGATCCAAAATCAAAGAAGTGCATCTTTCTTGGTTTTAAGAAAGGGGTAAAAGGGTACAAGCTTTGGGATCCAGTTGCGCAGAAGGTGGTGATCAGTAGGGATGTAGTGTTTGATGAGAAGTCAATGACAAAAGCATTCAAGGAAGAGAAGTCTCAAGCAGCGGAAAGCAGTAATAACATTGGTAGATCAACGGTGCAGGTGGAGCTTGATGAATTGGAGTCTCAGTCAAATGAGGAACCTCATAGTAATGATCAAGAACAGGATAGCACCAGATCAGATAGGCCTAAACGCAACAAAAGACCACCGGTCAGGTATGGTTTCGAGGATCTTGTCTCTTATGCTTTACTTACCAGTAGCGAGGATCCTTCTACATTTCAGGAAGCAATTGAAAGCTCTGAAAAGGATAAGTGGATGGAAGCTATGGTGGAGGAGAATGAGTCTTTGAGCAAGAACAAAACTTGGGAGTTAACGGAACTTCCAAAAGGAAAGAAACCTATAGGTTGTAAGTGGGTGTTCAAGAAGAAGGAAGCAGTATCAGAAAAAGAAGGGGAAAGATTCAAGGCACGATTGGTAGCAAAGGGATATTCACAGAGACATGGGATTGACTACGATGAGGTATTTTCACCTGTAGTCAGGCATACATCTATTAGAGCGGTATTGGCTTTGGTAGCAGATCAGGATCTGGAATTGGAACAACTGGATGTGAAGACGGCTTTCCTTCATGGGAATTTGGAGGAAGAGATTTTCATGGTACAACCAGAGGGGTTCAAGCAACCTGGTACAGAGAATCTTGTCTGCAGATTGAAGAAGTCACTTTATGGGACTCAAGCAGTCTCCTAGACAGTGGTACAAAAGGTTTGATTCGTATATGATCCAGATTGGTTATACCCGTTGTGAATATGATTGCTGCGTATATGTTCGTATACTTGAAGACGGTTCTTATATTTTTCTGCTACTGTATGTGGATGATATGTTAATTGCTGCTAAGAGCATGTGTGAGGTTAACAAGTTAAAATCTTTGCTATACAAAAAGTTTGAAATGAAAGACCTGGGTGCTGCTAAGAAAATTCTGGGTATGGAGATTCACAGGGACAGAGATGCAAGAAAGTTGTGGTTGTCTCAGAAAAACTACATCAAGAAGGTACTTGAAAAATTTAGCATGTTGGATGCTAAGCCTGTGAGCACATCATTGGCGAATCACTTTAGATTATCTGGTAATCAGTGTCCAAAGAATGAGGAAGAAATTGAAAATATGTCAAAGGTTACATATGCTAGTGCAGTGGGGTGCTTAATGTATGCAATGGTTTGCACCAGGCCGGATTTGGCTCATGCAGTGAGTACTGTTAGCAGGTACATGGCGAACCCAGGGAGAGAGCACTGGAATGCAGTGAAGTGGATTTTCAGATACTTGAAAGGCACTGCGGAACATGGGATCTTATTTTCAAGACAGCCGGGGACTAATTCAGTTGTAGGATACGTGGATGCAGACTACGCAGGTGAGGTGGATGACAGGAGGTCTACTACAGGTTATGTGTTTACACTATCAGAAGGACCTATTTGTTGGAAATCTACATTACAATCCATAGTAGCCATGTCCACTACAGAAGCTGAATACATGGCTGTAGCTGAAGCTGCAAAGGAAGCATTGTGGTTAAAGGGGCTAGTCAAAGAGCTTGGTTTGAATCAAGGTGGAGTTCAGATGCATTGTGACAGTCAGAGTGCCATTTACTTGGCAAAGAATCAGGTTTATCATGCTAGGACGAAACACATCGATGTTAGGTTCCACAAGATAAGAGAGTTGATTGTTACAGGAGATATTGTTCTGGAGAAGGTGCACACTTCAGAGAATGCAGCTGATATGTTGACGAAGCCAGTTACCATAGCCAAGTTCAAGCATTGCTTGGACTTGGTCAATGTTAGCAGCTTGTGATAACCCTTTGGGGCTATGGTGGCGGCGATGAAGGAGAAATTTGTGAGGCTTGACCAATTCAAGGCAAGGTGGAGATTTGTTGAATCGGTGCCTTGTTGGTCACATATAAGACCAAGTCCTATTAGAGTTAGGACTCTCAAAGGTAGCCGACCCAAGTGGTATTAGTGTTGCGGCAAACCAATGTCCTATTCTAGTGGTATTAGAAGACCTTTAGTCTTATGCTTGTGCACCACACAAGCTAACCGACTATGTAAGTATATATATAGACTAGTTCTCTTGCTCTCAAGTGTGCCACAATATAGAATAATTAGAGAAGGGTTTTTCTCTAGGTTTATTCTTGGTGAGAGAGAGGTTAGGGTGTAATTGGGGTTTGGGTTCTTTGAGAGAATCCAGGTGCCACTATTGTAATCTCCTTATTTTCTTAGTGAAGCTTTCTCTCTGTCGCCGCCGGTGGATGTAGGCATATTACCGAACCACGTAAATTCTTGTGTTCTTTATTTGTGTGTTTGATCTCTTTCTCTCTTCTTTAATCTTGTGCAAACAGTTAATTTTCACAACAAAAGTTTTTTTAGTATACTTATAATCCACCCTCACAGGATGGTGGAGAGAAGAGAATGTGTTGATTTTATTTTATTTTTAAATTAACCAAAAAAAATATTTAAACATTTTGAAAGGGCATGCCCATAGAGACAGAGCTTAATAGATTTGTCTATCCAAAAGATTCTGATTGTGTGTTTTTTATTTTTTGAACAGAGACATAAAAGCCAATATATGAGTGCTTTTTTCTGAATAATCAAATATTATATATATTTTTTTTTTGATAAAAAAAAAAGGGACTCGCAGGTGCGTTCATTGTCCCGACCCACTTAAACCCGATTTTGACATGGCGTGGGGCACATCTGGGCAATAATGGGGCGTACCACTACCCGAACCCACAACTCCCGGACTCGCAGGTGTGATGGGTCACGAGGGTTTCCTTCCATTAAGTCACCTTCCCAGAAGGCGGTTGGTGGGATTCGAACCCCTGCCCACGTGGTTAGCACCAAAGGTGCTAACCATTGAGCCAAGAGCTGAACCCCTGAATAATCAAATATTATATGAGTGCAATGGTGCATCATGACAAATTTTGCATTATTTTATTGAAATATAATGGTGCTATGAGTTTTTTTTTATATCTGCCTTTCAAGATACAATGATTAATAGCATGTAGAAGAATTCTGTGCATAACACGTGTTTTAAACAAGTGTAATAGCGAATGGAAAAATTATTCCAATGAATAGACATACGTACTATTAAGAAAAGATATATAGTGCATACTAATAGACACGAAAATAAAAAATTATTTAACACTGGAGGGACCCGCATCCGCACCCACGTCCGACCCAACCCAACCCGGCCCGGTTTGAGCAGATGCGCATGTAGCTATTTTTGTGTTGTATTGAATATTCTTGCATCTCAACACGTGAAAGCCGCAAATGAATTGTTTTGTTAAGTCCTTTGCGAATATAATTCCCTCCTCAATTTACATAACTGGCTCCTTAATCTAATAATTCATCCACTAGAGTTTGATGAATTCACTATGAAGGCCCAAGTAGTAAATTCAAGATCACGATATTTTATTATTATTAATTATAACATGAGTATTCAAATTTTTGTACAAATTGATTTATGAACACGTGTAGTCTCCTATCCCACACGCACTGAGTAATTATGAGGTCTAATAACTCAGGTGGTCCCAAAAGAATCCACTGTTATGAGGTGTCGAACTAGCAACTTGTACTTATTTAAGTGCATATTACTACTACTAAGCTAACTCTTAGGATTAGCAATTAGCATATATAGTAAATAACTTATTAGACTAGATATATAATATATTCCGTGAAAGCACAGCTTTTGTTTCTCTCTAATCTCTTGCTTTCATATCCAGCAATTTGGTCACCTAAGACAATCTCCATCTGAGCCTCCAATGGATAGAGAGAAAGGGAATGAGAGAGAGAATAAAGCTTTCCACTCATGGAATGGGTATGTTTGGGTAGGTGCATCTCTTCTTTTCTACTAATTGGCATCTATTTAATAATCGTATCACCCAACGTACAGGAGCCTTGATTGTCATAACATGATAATATATAGAATGAAGTGCCTATCTACCAAATGATATTTTATGCATTAACTAATTCTTACAAGAACTGGGGATTCCTTGTTGGTACACAAAACGGCATTTGGTTTCGCTTTTGGCCTCCATTGACTGTTAGATATTAGAAAGAATATTTGTTGGTGTTTTCACTTTGCAGGAATATATAATTGCTTGATCAATGACAATGATCAGTACAAGAAAAGAAAAAGAAGACGAAAAATAAAAAGTTTGTAAAAGTGCATGTGTGATTACTTATATAGTGCTTGGAAACTGCTGGTTTTTAATTTGGGCCATCACATGAGATGATGATTTTACCTAGGGCTTTGAGGGGATGGTCATATTATGATTAGGTGAACTTTAGTAATCTCAAGTTAAAAATGATTAGGTTATAGATAAGAGTGCAAAGGGTGCGACTTATTAGCCTTAATATACGGGTCAAACAAGAGTCCTATGATCCTCTCTCTCTCTTTTGGGGTTTTTCTTTTTTCTTTTTTCGGAGAGGGAGAGAGAGAACAAGAGGAACATAGCTTGATGGGTCTATTTCCTTGCATTTTAAGCTAGTTTAGTATTAGTGTAAAGAAGATCCCTCCAAATATACCCTTTTTAGGTTTCCCTCCTTTTCTTCACCTACCAAGATATATACTACAAGTCTAAAACTCTCAAGACACTACCTGCCTTGCTAAGCTCTATAGGCTTCATCCACTAGGCCTGCACTAGAAAAGCACATCTCAACGCCGTTTCTTAAAAAAAAAAAAATTGAAATAAATGCGCAAAACCAGCAAAGATCTTTGGACCTATATAAATCCAGTCTAAAGACGGAATTGAAAGTGTGCATGAACTGAATTGCATTCCCTACATAAATGCTAGAACCAGACTAATTAGTTTGATGTCTCTTTTGTACAAAACAAAGCCTGTTAGTGCATAACAAATTAATAACTATATTGCCTCAATCATGTCTTTTAACTGATACAAAGTCAGAAAAGAGGTAGTATATTATAAAGCCTGTTTGAGGTAGCCTCATTAACAGCATCTTTTAATATTGGAACGTTTTTACTGTTCAAAATTTTGACTTGATTGCACAATTCTAAGACCGGTCAAAGTTTCATTCTATAAGTAGTATATGTCATTAAGAATTTAAGATATTAATTTTACCTGTGTCTATGAGGAGAAATTATTCACTACACCGGTCATACTACATCCTCCTTTCATATAAATGTGAGTTTTATGTGTAAGATCCACATTTGAGGTTCAATTTTATGTGAGAGGAGAGTGGTAGTAATTAGTGTTTATATACCAGGTAAATTAGCTAATGTAACTTGTTTATATTATAGTACTTAGGAGGGGAAAAAACCTTGAAGCTTAGGCATAGCGAGGAGCACGTGACGCAAGATGGTTGAACACTCAAAGGGGCAAAGCCCTAGACATCAATTGGATTCTTGGAACTCGGTAACGGAGCTCCCCCAACATCAAAAGCAGCTCGTGAAAAACATCACAAACCCTATCATGTCAGCATTAATTACCTTGACCAGTCACCACCCCTTTTATATTAAATGCAATAAGAAAAGCTATCATTGTAAAATTTTTCGGGGAGTATCCTAGGAACACGTCTTTTCAACCGACTGTAGGGGATAATGCATTGTTAGGACCTCTCTCACTTTATAGGTAGTTATGCACCAACCTATATTCACGAAAAAAAAAAAAAAAAAAAAAAAAAAAAAAACCCTTTAAATACCCCACCTAAGCCATGGAAGAAGGTATGCACTTAGAATCTTGTTACTTAAAATTTTCTTAAATCTTACATTGTGAATTTCTCCACTTACTTAAATTTCGAAGTACATTCGAAAAATCCATTGGTTGGTTAATTCAAAGTTTAGAAAGTAGATTGTTTTATCCTTGCAGGTTCTCACATGATGAATATTTTCTCATTCATCCACTATGTTAGGATAGAGTCCTTATTGTGGTTTCTCTTCACCCTCTACATTACTAGTTAACCAGAATGAGAAATATGGTAATTACATATAATATTTTTATTCAATTTTATTTGTTGACAAATCTGGCTTCTTCACTATACCATGGCCAATATTATGTTTTTCCAATATTATAATTTATGGGTTGTGAAAGAAAAAATCTCCATTTATGGGCTGTAGCCATATTGGGTCTCTAAAAGTTTTGAGGTGTTAGAATGAAATGCCAAACACTCTTTCCCTTTAACTTTATTTACTTTAAAATGGGGAGTTCCATTTCATAATAAAGATTTTGTTTTTCATAAATTTAAAGTTATATAGAATGTCATATATATTATTTATCTTCTTTTTCTACCAAATAAAAGATTGGTAACTAATTTAAATGATGTGACACAATATTCATTTTTAAGTTCATAAAAAGTACTAAATTTTCAACTTAAAAGGAATTCTTTATTTTAAAAGCAAACAAAGAGGAATTTTTGTTTTATTTTTTATTATGCGTATACCACATTTAATGTGTGGCTGTTCAAAAATGTTGTAAGAAGAAAAATGCAACTAAATTATCTTGTAGTAAGATTAGGCTAATTGATATTGAAAAAAGAACTATAATACGATAAAAAAACAAATATCTTTAATACCTAGCTATCCTTTCATTTGATAGTTAATTCCTAATCTTTCCCTTCATTCTACGGTTCTTTTAATGATGCATTACATAATGCTCATCAACATTATCATAAGATTTAAAGTGATCATGAAAAATTGAAAAACAAATATGTGGCACCCCAAGAAGAAAAACCTCTTGCAGCCTATTAAGACAATCATCTTAAGCAAGCTCAGACAATATTTAGGTCAGATGCTTGCTTTCAAAAGTCAAATGTCCCCAAGATTCACACGTGGCATGCTATTGACAGAGCAGGCTCTTTCTCTCTTGCTAAATGACAAAACCAATCTAATCCCCATCTCACTCAACTAAATCCTTGAACATTATATCTAAGGATATCACCACTTGATATCAAAAAATCAGATAATCTCTTTTCAACCTTTTCTCATGACTCTTTTGATTAGTTCTTTATAAAATACATTATATGACCTACTTCCCCAATTACCTTGCCTTATAAGCACTCCTTCCCTATTCTTATACTTCTTTACTTCTCCTTTTTTGGTATAAATCTCTCCCTCTCTCCTCTGTGAACCTGCTTTTTGCTCCATACAATTTACCAATTCTGGCATCCTTGAATGTCCAGAGACAGGTAAATATTATATACACTCTCCCTACTTTTCTCTTAAGAAAATAAAACCTTGTCAAATATTCTCATATAATATTTCTTCTTCTTTTATCTTGTTGTTAATTAGGGAGAGATTGGATGAGATACGAAACAAGATTAAAAGAGAGACTCAAATGGGAAGGAGACATATATTTGGTCCTTCAGCTGGGACAATATTGAACACTATCACACCCTGTGCTGCATGTAAACTCTTGAGAAGAAGGTGTGCTGAAGAATGCCCTTTCTCCCCATATTTCTCTCCACATGAACCCCACAAATTTGCCGCTGTTCACAAAGTTTTTGGTGCAAGCAACGTCTCCAAGTTGCTAATGGTACTATTTATTCCCTCTTAACAATTTACTTATTGATCTTGATGAAATCTATATGTTCTGAACTTTTGTCCATTTGGGTTTTATCTAGGAGGTGCCAGAGAGTCAAAGAGCTGATGCGGCAAATAGTCTTGTTTATGAAGCAAACTTGAGATTGAGAGACCCCGTATATGGGTGCATGGGTGCAATTTCAGCTTTACAACAACAAATTCAATCTTTACAAGCACAACTTGAAGCAGTAAGGAATGAGCTATTGAAATACAGATATAGAGAAGCAACTAGCAGTAACATCGTTTCTTCTAGTCCTGCTGATTTAGTTCTTTATTCCATTTCTGCACCGCCACAAAGTCTTCGTCCTCCACTGCCACCGCCACCACCACCACCACCACCACCACCGCCAACATCCTCTCCGCCATTTGTTGTCACTTCCTTGTCTTCTACTTCTTTCTATACACCAACAAGCACAACCGGTTACAGCTCCATTTTGAGTGGTAATGTCCCATATTTTAACTGAACTCATAGAATTAATTTAGTCCTTTTTTTTCTTCTTCTTTTCTTGAAGAATAATCATGTTTAGTAGAGTAGAATGACCATTTGATATATTAGGATTGATCAATTTGTTTCTCGCTTATTATTCCTTATGATTTAGAAGTTATTGAAAAATGTAAAGAGAACTTAGAGTCGCCATTAATCCCCACCCACCTTTAATGCGATTCTTCTTTTATGTACATTAATCTTTTTCTATGGATTAATTTAATTTATCATTTAATTTCATTACATGCTAATTGCTAAAGGCACTGGCTGAAAATTAACAATAAGTTATAAATTGAGTTTTGACCACAAAAGCCTGCCGCTGAATGATGAGCCATTATTACGCTTTATTTTCGTTCGTTTTCTTCAGGGAAGAAATTTAGAAACCTAGAAAGTTTGAGATTCAAAATGCTAAAAACAATCACATAAAAGGTGTAATTTTGGATAGGGTTCACATGAACAAAGACAATCGTGCTCAATTAGTCATTGACTCAGTGCACGTGTGGGGAATACCTAAATTTGACTGAACCTTAAGTCCATGTACATGTTAGTCTGTGCAACTGAAGATTTGAAGGAAAGGAACTTCGGGGGACACAGCATATGGTGGTTGTGATTCTCCCATGTGAAGTTTGAAACTTTATGCATTGAAATTTAGGTCATTACTTACTCTAGTCTAGCCCCTCCTTTTCCCTGTCCCAATTTATTTACTTGATTACCCAATATGTAGTTTTGCCTTTTCTAATAGTGGGGAGGGGGAATTTTACTAGAAATTATTCCATACACATGTGGACTATACCATATTCTTATGTAAATATAAGTCATGTGCATGATCTATATGTGAGAGAAAAGTTTAGGTATCAGCTATCACATTCTAAATATAAATATAGATCATGTACAAGACTTATATGTGAGAGAAACGTATAGTATACTGGACGCACTGAATAATTTTACGACTTGAAATATGTAATTAATTTGATACTGAAAATGTCAATGACCATATGTGCATTTATTTTCTTGATAGTTTTCCTATTTCTTTTCTTAGGCATACAAGTTATTTTGTCTTGGGCTTTGCCTTTTGACAGTCTTCTCTCGGTATAATTTGGCAATATTAATAAGGTAAATAAGTTTGAATAGTGCTATGCCTGATCAAAATGTGAAGCGAAAAAGTAGCTCACCTAGTTTGAACTTCTACTTAGACAACTCATGCGAATCAACTATCAGAACTTTGCATCTTGAATCTACTAAACTGTTTGGAAAATGGAAACCCTCACGTTGTTTCATAATGAGGTAAACGCAATTAATGCACATGGACTTTTACATAATTCTTCCTCTAGTGTGAGCCTAAGAACTAATAAAGGTCATTCCAATACGTATGTCAATAATTTATCACTTTCCAACTTTTTCTTATAAAGAGCAAGCATTTTTGAACCACAGTTTAAAGACTGATCATGCTCTCAAATTTAACTTTTCTGAAGTACTCTGAATATGTCGTCCAGCAAGAGAAAACAACTTTTAAGGGATTTTCTTCTCCGGCATCAAAGAAAACAAGAACAGTTAAATATGTTTAAATTAAAGCCGCTTTCCCACTAATGAAGTTTGGGTATTTATAAAACAATTTTTTTGGGCGGTCAATGATAATGCCAACAAGTTTTATATTCTAAGATGTATTAAGTTTTCTTGGCGTGTGGAGCATAACCTAAGTGACAGAGGGAACCAAATTGTGCACTAAATTCATAAAATATTCAAGAAAATAAATTGAATAATTGCGTGTATGTAATAATCAATTTATATTCCAGAGAGCCTATAGAATTATGGTGGAATTTGGTTTCACGTCACAATTGCTTGAATTACCCGCATCTTAGCTTGTCCTTGCTGAATTTCTTGAGCTAAAAACTACATACATGAATGTGAACTAACTTAACCCAATGGATTGGTTTAGCGGTTCCAACTCCGAAGACCTCAAGAGCTCCACGAGATCTTGGTTTAAAACTTCGTAATCAATATCTTGGGATCACTTTCAATAGATTCACCTTTATAATTAATTACCTAATATGGGTGGAACCGGAACTATACAAGATCAAGGAGAATAATCACTTACTTAAAGAGTTTTCGACGGCCACGTCAAGAAAAAGAAAAAAAAAAAAAAAAAAAGAAAAAAAAAAAAGAAAAAGAAAAAAGTGAACTAACTTCCTTCATCCCGGCATATCCTCATCAGTCAACCTGTTCTCCAACATTCGAGTATTTTCATCAACAATATGGAAGCTACAAATCTAGCTACCTTGTTGACAATCAAATTGGTCATGTGGAGCAAAATTTTAACGATTTTCATTGCCTCCAAAATTGACATAAAATATATTTTAGTTTTGACGCAACATCAATGTGGCGTTAATGACTTTTTATTAGTTTTGGATGTCAAAAGTAAAATTTTATTGCTAATGAGCATTCCTGGATACAATAGTAATAGTAATTTTTTTTTAAACAATATTAATAGTAATTTGTTTGGTCCAAAATTTATTAAACGCTTTTCTTATTATAAAAATCGGTTTGGTCCAAAATTTAAAGGTATCTACCAGAGGCTTCACGTGGGCTTAATTTTCAATTTGAGGAGTGCTATTGCTACTACAATTTCTTCCAATGTTATTAATAAGTCCTCGCATTGACTTATCAGCAAGTCACAATTTAGATATAAGTCAGAAAAAGAAATAAAGTTTTTAATGATCAATTACGTGGATTCCGAGATCAACTAGGAAAATGGAAAAAGATTTAACATTTGGCAGATTAAAACCAAATATTATAGCATAAAGACTCCCTTTTTTTTTTAAATGCTAATCTTCCTCTCTCCCTTCTCTTCTCTTCTAGTGTCTTCTCTCCATCGAACTGAGAAAATCATTCATAGTCCAAAGAATAAGTTGACTTTTCTTGTATGAAACCTTCCTCCTAGAAAACCAAAATCTTGCTTGAAAAGTGCTAACCTAAGAATCTGATCGATAAGTCAGCAGTGGTACTTTAATGATCTGAATAAAGGTAAATATTTCCCAGTTATTTTTTGTTTATATTGGCAATAAATGGCCAATCAATTATTATAAACAAAATATAATGTATAAGGGACTTGGGTTCCAATCCCCCACCTACCATTGATAATTGAGTACAAATGGAACGAAGTGTGGCGGAATATTTTTCTTAAAAATCGGGTGTGCCAAGTGTAATTTTATTATAAACTCGGGAGTGTCACTATAATTTACTCAAAGTTATTCATATGTATATTAAGTGATATTTTAATGTAAAAAACTTGCAAAATTATAACATATTTATTACATTTTGTTCATTTTTAAATTTTTTTTTTTTTTTTTGTATGAATAAGCTTTTTTTTCTTTTTCTTTTTTATTTCAAAGTCAAAATTCCCAATTATGAATGAAAATAATTTTAATAGTTAGATAGAGAATAAGTACAGTTTACGTAAATTTATGTTATTATGAAATTATCCTTGAATTTTATTTTTAAAGCATTACCATAGATTTTATTAAGATGACACTCAATTTGTAAAGGCGAGACAATCTATTGCCTCAACAAACTCTTTCTATGTAATAATACTTGTTTACAAGTTACAATATGTACTTTGTGGGTGCGGTTTTAGTTGTACGTCTTCTTAAAGTCTAAAAATTAATTTTATAATTCATATTTTTGAAAGGCGATGGTTTTGTGTTCTATTATCCATTTGAGATAATATTTTGGGGGCAAATTAAAATTACAACTTCTCTTAAAGATTCGTGAAATGACAGTATCATTATCCTATTTTAGAAAATAAAACTCTCCCTCTCACCTTTGTTAGAAAATGAAACATTCCCCCCATCTCTAATGATTCACACAATTTTTATCTCTTTAAAGATAAAACATAGTTTCATGCCTTATTATGCTACAAATAACATCAACAACTTCCCTTTTTTTATATAGCTATGGAAAGTCCAGATTTCTTCTTCTTAAGTTCTTAATAGTTAGGCATATTACTTGATTATTAGGATTGATTTTACAAGATTAAGGATAGAGGCCCATAACTTTTGAATGACAAATAGGGGAAAGTCGATAATAAATTTGTTTTTTAAAAAATCAACAAAAATGATATTCTATACAATTTGCAATTTATTTATATATTGTAAGGAAAAAAAATAAACAGCGAGGATAGCAATAGGTAGGCAAAAATAAAGTATTATACAATGATCACATTAATGTCACTTAAAGAATCTCATACATACAGGAAAGTTAATTACCTTTGTTTTTATCAAAAAAAGAAAAGAAAAGGAAAATTACCTTCGTACATGTCCATTTAAAACTTAACACGCAAATAAACAGGCCCATTTGTACTGTGACCACTGTCCAGAGGCCTATCAGTAATTATCTTAAAACCCGTTCCATGGACTGGGCTTAGGTGTATCTGTATGCGACCCGTTGATCGTCTTTTGCTAATAAGAGTGCCGTGGAGGCACTTTGGTCATGATATATAACTGATAGATTATACTTTTAGACTTTTAGTGCCCCAAAATTTTGGTCCTTTAAATTTTACAAATATTCTAAAATTTCATAAAGGTAACAGTTTTATCCCTCTGTCAATGGGGTCGGTTCAATTTTAATCTATTAAATATGGGTTGATTTTAGTCCCTTAAATGTATGGTCGATTCAACTTAAAAAATGCAGTGTATAGCATTAGTCACCTAAATAGGAAAATAGATGTAGGGATTAAATTGTTCACTTTTTAAAATTTTTGAGACCAAATTTGAACTTTAAAAACATGAGGGACTAAAATGAAACTTGCACCAAATTTTAGGAAACAAGAAGTATAATTTACCATGATATAAAATATAAATACATTGCTAGCATGAGTTGAACACCAAGTCGATAAAAGTAATTGTGGGTTTCAGTTAGTTTAATTGATAAAATCTTTTGTCGTGAAGCAATGAACTTTGGTTTCGAATCCCGCTTACACTAAAAACCATTTAGTGTCTTGGCCTAATGGTAAGAGCAATTATCATGGAGCAGACATTATAAATTCAAATAATATCGTAATTAAAAAAAAAAGTCCATAAATTGTCTCTCTCGGCCCCAAACATGAGATTCAATCCTATATGAAAAAAGTGTTGTATGCAAATGTTATTCAAGATATGAGCTCCATAATTAAGAAGCCCACTAAGTTTTACAACAAAAAAATAGTTGGATCGCAAACTTCAAGAAGCCCGTTACTCTTTAGACCCATAAACAGTTGGTAAGAAGACATCCAATATATTAAGGAATGAACTACTTAATTTGAAAAGCTTTTATTGCTGTACAAGAGCTGTGCAGGCCATATATTAATCTCTTTCATAAATAAAGGAAATTATAATAATATGAAAATAAAAGACCAAAACGGTTTTTAGGAAATTATTGAATTTTGGTTGCTTGATTAGCCATGGCCCATGAAAGAGAAAAAATAATTAGTATTTGCATAAAACTGTGAAACACAAAAACATATTTCATAAATATAGATGATATTGGAGGGGTCGCCTTGTCTCATCTAGTTATCAAAAGTCAAAGGGATTTACTTTTCAATTACTTTTTTCCCTTTTCATGATTAAGCTTTATTCTTGTCACTTGGATTCTGAGCCTCAGGCGGTATACATTATAGAAACTAGTCGGTAACCGTGCATAGGAAAATTTAATATAATAACTTTTTCTGTTTTTTATTTTTTGTTTAAATATAAAAATTGATAATTGTGATAATTATTAAAAAATTTATTATTATTGCGTTTATATATAGAATATAATCTAGTATTAGACATTTATTATGATTGTGTTTGTATATATGAAATAATATATTATTTCTATTAAGGAAAATATATATTAAAATAATGAGACGTAAAATTGTGATAATTATTAAAATCTTATGTGGCGCAATATTATAAGGTCAACCAAAAATAATAAAAAATTTCAGTTTTACATTATAGTATAGATAGATATGAAGCTTACTCCTTGTGACTACAGAATTTAGCTCAAGATATTACCATTATTTTTCAACTTTGCAACTATAATAATGAGACTGAAGAGAAAATACACTAAATAAGTAACCAAGGCAAAAGATAATTAAACTTACACACGTACTAGAGATGATACCATAAGTCCATATTCAAATTCCTCAAGCAGACCTTTTTATTTATTTATTGCAATAATCAAAAAACAGCTCAAAACTTTCAAGTTCTACAATTAATTTGTCACACCAACGCTTCCAATTTTTCATTCCAAATAACTTAGTACAAACAAATAAATTGCCCTCTTGTAGGGCGAGAATTAGAAAAAAGTTTCCTTATTTTCTTTTTGAAAGAGAAACAATCAAAACTAATTCATTTCTACGTTTACATTTTTGCTGGAAATCATCCCCATTAATTATTCACCTTCCTGCAGTTCTTCCTAATTTCACCACTCGATCCAGTGAGGGGATTTATGTCTCCCATTTTGATCATTGCTTTGACAAAGTCAGAATAGAAGGTCTTGACATCCTGGCTGTATGTTTTAACCAATGAATCGGTGGATCCACCATTGAACAATTCTTGATCAGAATGGAGAAGACCCTTTTGGCTGATGAGGTTCTTGAAGTAATAGTTGTCAAAAGTTGTAGGAGTTTGGAGGTCTAGAGGAGCAATCTTGTTATCTCCTGGAAGGCCAGTAGTCCTTGGACATTTATTCTGTCTAGTCTTGGCAAATGAACTATCAATATTGCTATCGTTATATATGTGATCTCTGAAAACCACACACCTTGCTTTCCCAATTGTGTGGGCTCCTGGCACCAGAAATACAAGAATATGATGAGAAGCATTAAAATACATACAATTCATAGAAAAAAGAAAGAAAAAAAAAGCAAGCAAGCAAAATAAGTATTTAGTTATTGAGTAATGTTAGGGACACAATTATCAGTTCATCACTGTCACTTGAGTCTACAACTCATCACTTATTTATACACCAATTACAATCAGACAATATTAACATTTGTGAAAAATATTGTAACGCCTAAACTTATTGATACTGATTTATCATACTTATTTAAAAGAAAAAGTGTCGGTATTCAAAAAGCTAAAATAAAAAGAAAACTAGTCAACACATTTATGAATATTCAACATCAAGAAACCATGTGAGAGAGAGAGAGAGAGAGGGGCATACCAGACAGGGCAACCATGTCCTTGGTAGAGAGACCTTTAGCTTGAAATCTAGAAATGAGATTGCTAAGTGTAGAAGTGGGGGGAGGGATGACACCACTGTTTGCAGCAGATAAGCTGGCTGTCTTGGAATCTCTTCTTCCAAGCTTAACATCCCAGCTGGGTCCTCCAAGCTGCAAAAAGTTCAACGTGTTATCAGTAATTAATAGAAGTTGTCAAAGAAGACCAAGGTATAAATGGTAGAAAAATGTTGAAATTAAGGTTAACTTTATTATAAAAAAAGAATTTACAAACTGATGTGATAATAAATATGATTGATGTCACATTAACAATATAATAAATTGTTTTCATAATTACCTCTAGTTTTTAAAAGTTGACACATCAATTTGTAAATACTTTCTAGCAGAATTTGTAAATTGTAATATCATTAACATCACTTGCTAAATCTAAATCATTTAACTAATTTTTTTTTTAAGTAAAGGATTAATAATAAATTACATTAATTTTTTTACAAATAAACATGCACATATATTCTGTGAAATATGACATGTGATATTTATAGGTTGCACGTTTTGCTATTAAATTTACAAAATTATCAATTGATCATTTGATAGTTGTGAAATCACTTAATAACTCAACAAGCATGTCAATCTACAGTACTGTAAAAACTAAAAATTTCTTTTTTATTTATTTTATTTTATGAGAATCTAGTGTAAAAACTTTTTTTTTATTTTATTTTATGAGAATCTAGTGTAAAAACTAATACTACTTAAAAGTTTCCGTTTTTCTTAGTGCATAGTAGACATGAGAATAATTAACTTACAATTTCAACAGAGTCACGAGCAGCAATGGCTAAGATATCAGCACATGAGACCACTCCGGGGCACTCTTTCTCCACCTTGGACTTTATGTCATCAACAACCTCGAACGCCCTAAGTGATCCATTGTTGGGACCTGCTGTCTTCTCGCCTGTGAAAGAGGAAGTGTCGTCTAGGAGTACCGACCCATCACAACCCTGTTAAAAAGCAAAAGACAACCCCATGAAATACAATAATGAAGGTTTAGATTATTTGACCTTGAACTCTTTTTGAAGCTGAAAATTCTGAATACTAGTAATTGTTTGTGTAATTTACCTACTTCTTTAAACTCTAGCTAGATTTGATTTAACTAACTAGATTAGATGGATTCAACACCACCAAATGAATGATGCTGACAACGTTGCCACAGAGGCTGTCTTTTATGACTTTCCCTATCAACCCACTTGAATTATGCATCTCATGCGTGTGCTCAATATCTGTGCATGCGGACTTGCTTCAAGTCCCTATATGCATCATGCCATTTAGTCATTTAATGGCCCATCCACTAACCAATTATTCCTCCACAAGTTTAATTCTTGAATAGTAACTTGTTTCAAGTGTATATTATAAACCACAAGTTTCAAAGCACAATTATTTTTTTATAACGGTTGAGTTGATATATAATAAAAAATTTGGTATTGAAGATAGGTACATATAAAAATGATATTGTACCAATAATGAATTATCAAAATAACAAGTTAAGAAAAACAAATTGTGTTTTTTTCATTTTGAAGAAAACTAACTTATTATATATTGTTTGCCATTCATTTTGAGGAAAAAAAAAAAGGAAAAAGGAAAAAGGAATTACATTGACAAAACAATCATGAAAGAAGAGGCGAATCAGAGAAGCACCCTGGCGGGGTTGTTTTGAAATCGCAGAGTGAACAACCGATTGAACGGCTTTAAAGACCTTTGGACAACTTTTAGAATAGTGATTTTTAGAGAGAGCAGAGGAGCTCCCCGTGAAAATCAAAAGAACAGCTAATACAACTATGGATAGAGAAGAACAGAAAGAATGAGAAGTAGAAGCAGCCATTTCTTCGCTAAACTTAGAAGGATGGCTGCGTGGAGTGAGCTGAGAACATGGTAGCTGGTACTTGGGTTATATAGAAGGCTAATTGGGAAAGTTCCACACAGGGCAGGTAAACTAATCTTTAGGACTAGTATGCATTGCATGACATTAATATCTACATCTAGAAATAATAGAAAAAGTGAGCTATAGCTAGGACTTTGACTGATTCACATAGTGATAAAAGATAAGCCCAAAAACAATTTATCAAAAAAAAAAAAAAGATAAGCCCAAAAACATGTTTACGTGAAATGAACTAGATGAAGAGTGATGCGGCATGCTATCAAGTCTGCCCAAATTTGTGGGGTCTGCTAAATTATATATTAATTTTTGGTTGGTGAAAGATGCCAGCCATGAAGGATTAGACGACTACATCAAGGTTCGTAGACAATTAAAAAATACAGCAATGTAGTATTACTTTTTCTTTTTGAGCTGCCAATACAGTATTAGTATTACTGAAGGGCCGAAGATGTTGGTTGACGTTTCAACATACACGCATCTAATTAATGTTTTGATCACGTGGACCATGGTCCATGGTACATGTTCATATCTAGATATTATGGTTATATAAAAGAAAGAAAAAAAAAGTTTATATCAAGATATCATTTGTCCTTTAGAGGAGAGAAATGAGAAATTTGATTTTGACACTTACATGTTCTAATTATCTGATTGATTAACACTAGAATCCAAAATCAAACCATAACAGTTTAACAATCATAATGATAAAGCAAACACAAACATATTAACAAAACAAATGATTTGTTTGCTTGAGTGAGTCTTCAGGTTTAATTTTTACTCTTTCAAACGGCTTCTTAAACAGAGTCTTACCAAACATAATAACATTAAACATATTTATTGGGTATTTGGCCGAGTAGTGAATTCTTTATCCCTACTTAGTTAAGAGTTCGATTCTTTTCTTCTCATATATATTATGTGTATCTGTTTAAAATAAAATTTCTACCTAAAAAAAACATTAAATATAACTGTCTTGACACATGATCACATGTAAATTGCCAATACTATATGGAGCAAAAAATAATAAGCTCATAGCACACAATAGCGTGGAAGGGTCAGGAATAAGGATTACTATAGAATGAAATTACACTAATAAAAAAAAAAAACACAAACAGCTGTCAGCAGGGGCGGCAAAAAGGAAAGCCCATAACTGTCAGATTTACGTGAAAGAAAGGAGAATTGGCAACAGTCATTAGACTGACCGACAAAAGGAAAGCCTATAATTTGTCCCTTTGACTATCAGGCCAAACGTACGATTTTTTATTAAGTAGTTAATTTCAACCACTATTACATACAATACCGGGATCTCAATCCTTTAAAAAACTCTTCAAACAAACCCTTTTGTCCTGTTTTTCTTAAAAGAAAGTAGCAATGAAATTACAAATAAGGAGAAGTCTCTTCTAGAAAATAAAAGAGAAATTAATCAGATTTGATGAACAAGTCATGAACATATGTTTCTCATTTTTCTTTGCTACCGTACCAATTCAGAAATGTAACTAGTCCACAAGGAAAAAAGTCATAAACATATGTTTCTCATTTTTCTTTGCTACCGTACCAATTCAGAAATGTAACTAGTCCGTCATTTTGTAACAAGGAAAAAAGTAATTAGTAATTACTTTTTTCCTTGTTACAAAATGAGGGAGTAGTTAGTAATTACATTTTTCCTTGTTACAAAATGAGGGACTAGTTACATTTCTGAATTGGTACGGTAGCAAAGAAAAATGAGAAACATATGTTTATGACTTGTTCATCAAATCCGATTAATTTCTCTTTTATTTTCTGGAAGAGACACTTCTCCTTATTTGTAATTAATTACTTTTTTCCTTGTTACAAAATGAGGGACTAGTTACATTTCATTAGCAGAAATGTAAGAAATGTAACTAGTCCCTCATTTTGTAACATGGAAAATAGTAATTAAAATAACCTATTCAACTATTTACTAATGCCAAAAATTATGATCTTGGACTGTCTATACTTGCCATATGTACGTTATGGGTGGTATGCTACAATCACTTGTCCTGCGGTTGCTTACCAGTCAATGTTATCCTACAGAACAATGTGAGGATAATCATTCACCTAGCTAGAATTCAAGGGATAAAGAATCCAAGTCAGAACTGAACTTATTAATAACCCTACTGCTCATCTATTTTGTAGGAGCCAGCTTTTGTTGTTAGTTTCCAGAAAGTACAACACCACAAGAGGTAAAATTCTTCGCAGTCCCAATTAAATTATTGCTTTGTCCATCTAACAATTTGAATATCAATTTTCAAACGGATGATGTAAGGATGGTTCCTAATTCAAGAAAAGTGGTTGAATAATACTTAGGTGGAAAGATAATTGGCATAGGGGCCGCGCTATGTAAATTAAGGATGGACCATGGAAAAAAAAAAACTATTTTTCCTTTTACAATTCTTGAGTTTTTTTATTTTTTATTTTTTATGTAATACAATTCTTGAGAGCGGAAGCGCAAGAGTTATCTGGTTCAGCCTAACAATTTACGTTTATGGAGAAAAACTTTTAATCGCAACATCTTTACTATATCACAACTTGTATTATAATAAGATCTTAGCATGATATTTATAAAAGACTAACTCTAGACTAACTATACATTAACTAGGATTAATATGAGTGTAAAACAAGTAAACTGTTTTGCTTGTACACCAAGTATTGGGCTTGTGTCTTAACCATAGATGTGTTTGATATACATTAACATCTCTCCTCAAACTCAAGGCGTAGTATAACGAAAACTTGATTTTGGACTTGCATGAGATAGGATCCACGAAGAGAAAACGTTTGAAAAAGATCACCGTCGAAAATAAAGGAACCCATGAAGTGCATGATGCACGTGGAAGAACTGCAAAAGAGCTATGGCGCAAGAGCAAGAGCACGAATAGGTGTGTCTCCAATACATGTATTGTATGGGGCAAGGAGAGTGTCACCAGGATAAAACTGGTGCACGAGGGCTTTAAGAGCATTTCAGATACATAAAGGCTGTCTTCAGAGCATGAAGCGGAGCGTGCAACTAAAAAAAAAGTGGACGCATGACTAAGACTAAGACGATACATAAGAGCATGTGGATTGAATGAAATGCAAACGACAAGCTAGAACGAAGCCCAGATGCATGCGATGACAGAGGCTTGAATTATGAGCACAATGCATATTACACCTGTGAAGGCTATTGATCAGAGGTGTGATTTGAAAAACTCAACATGACTGAAGTTGATGAAGGCACATGATCAGAAAAGAACAATAGAGGAGGTTGCCGATCAACGTGGCCCGTGATACTCAACCAAGATTGTTGAAGCTGCTTGATCAAAAGTAAAGCCAAAATATTAGGTGAAGTGGAAAGATGCTCATGCTCTTTGTATGGGTCTACTATTGTTAAGAGCAATGCATATCATAGAAAGAATGAGTAGGGCTCACATGACTCAAGCTCTGGTGTAGGCCTTAACAATGATATTGAAAACCAAAGCATTTGAATGAGCAATGAGTTGTGGCCTTATAATGAAGGTTAAAGATTGGAAACCCATATATGTTGGTGGAAGCACTTGACTAGTCAATTCGAATAGGAACCAAACCAGGATTTGAACTTGATAAGGACTAAAAAAAAAAAATTAGCATATATTCAATATTAACAAAATACCAAAGAACTAATATTAATTTCATTGATTTGGATTTCTTAAAATTTTGTTTGAGGATTTTCAGAAATTGAGATACTAACATTAGAGGTTGGCATTGATGGATCATTAGTATTGGCTTTTGAATTATTTATATTTTTTCTCTTGAAAAAGTCTAAATTTGTTATTAATTTTCCCATGATTTACAAATCGAACAAAAGTTATATTAATTATCTTATTATATGTCCAATAGTTTTTTAACTAAAAATTCATTAGTTTTGCTAATTAAAAAAGAAATAACAAAAATGCCTTATGGTTCACAAACCACAAAAAACATTATTGCTAAGAATTTATTGGCGCAACAATATACCGAAAAATTAATGTTAGAGATTTGTAATGTTAGGAATACATTTTTTTTGTTAAGGCTTACAAGTTTTTTGTTTGTTTGTTTTCTTTTGGACATGATGTAGGTCCCAACGTAGGTCCATCCCTAAATGCGATTATCACTGTGTGAATTCTTCATGAGTTTGTTATGTTATATATTGGTCCTTGACAACAAGATAAAGTTTGGCCGAGAGAGCTCCACATGGAAACAGCGGCTAAGAAACTTGGCGACAACGGTTGTGCATAAGTCTTGCTGCTTGGTTGATGACAGAGACAATAGTTCCTCAATATCGCAAAATTTATTTTTTCTTGAGAAAAAGAATTTTGTGGTGTTGATGGAAGGAGTCATTGTAGTTGGCTCCATTGATGGCTTAGACACGTTGGTCCTGAGGGAAGTAGTGGTCTAGCGGCTGTGGAGGCTTCTGATGACGATCAGAGGACTAGTGGCAACTGAAATTAGCCAAAGAGGTTGGTGGTAGTAGAAAGTTGCCAATGAAGAAGGCTATGGCTCTAATACCATGTTAAATATTGAGCAATAAAACTCTTATGCTGGGTTAGAATTATAGCACAAACAAGCAAGCAAGCAATAATATGTGACGTAAAGTATGTAGGGAGTGAAGAGAGAGAGAGAACAGAAGCACAAGGGTTACGTGATTCAGCCTAACGACTTACGGCCATAGAGAAAACCTTTAATGACTACATCTTTACTATAGGACAACTTGTATTAAAATGAGCTCTTAGACCTATATTAAAATGAGCCCTTAGCAGGGAATTTTGTAAAAGATTAACCTGAGACTAACCATACATTAACTAGAGTTGCTAGACTTGCAATACAAGTAACTTGCTTAACTTGCACACCAAGTATTAGACTTGGGCCTTGATATACTTTAACAAGTATATATCACATTAATTATCCTTTTGAGCGTCAAAGTATAGGGAAAATATGAACTTGAAAGACTTGATCTAATGCTTCCTAAGGTATCATAAAATTCATGAGATCTTGAGTTGAAATTTTTAACAAGTATTTTGGAGACACCCACTGGACACCTACCTTTAAAAAATAATAATTAGTATAGGCAAAATATTGATGGCTAAACTGTTAAAGCTAGAATAGAAATATTCTATCACATTTTGTGTTCCACTATATGCTTCATTAATCACAATTCGTTATGCGATTTTTTTTTTTTTTTCCTTATAAAATAACTAATATTTAAAATGAAAACAAATCAGACACATGTCGCATTTTAATTAATAAAATATAAGTGAAACACAAAAAATAAAATAGAAAGACGAAAGTTAACATGAATGATGGTCATGGTAATGTTCTCAGTCATGGCGCGGCCTAATGAATTAGTTAAAAGGAGTTAAATAACATCTTATCATTGATCTTTCATTAACACATGACAGTAGATGTTACTGTCTTCCAACTACAATTAATGCGCGAAAAAGTGGACTCATAGTTTGGACCATGTGTGTTAAAGCGATTTTCATCCAAAAAAAGAAAAAATTGTTAAAGTGATTCTCATTAAAAAAAATAAACAAATGTGTGTGAACGAGTTTCTTTGATGGAATTTTTTTTTTAGCATATTCCCGTATGGAAATGAAATCTTGCTGTGGTTGTCAAGGAAACTTACAAATAAAAGTGATGCATAACGCATAGCTCAAATTTTCTATGGATAGTAAAAATTGTATGAGCTAGTGAATTAGTGATGGAATCACGTGAAATTTGGTGACATCAAGGAAATTGATGTGCAGATCAAAACTCACTACCATACAACCTTGAACTATACCTCTCATTGACCAAATTCTTTGGTTTAGTAAGCCTCTGTTTAATTAAATTTTCTATTTAAGTATTTGTAGTCATTTCTCCTTTTATTATAATTTTCGATTTAATAGTCAAAATAAGGTCATGTTAATTTTGGGATGTTTCTTAGAGTCCGTAATATTGGTTTATGTAATTTTCTCAAATTTTCCATTTTTTATGATTATTTTTCTATTTTTAACCTAGGTTTGTGTCTAACATGAATTAGCCCCATTAGACATTCCGTCTATTCTGGAGTAAAATTTCAATGACTGTTTCTTTTTTAATTGTGGATTATATAATTATTTTTCTTGTGCATTCAATAAGTAATTCTTAAAATCAACAATTTCTATTTCTGGTGGCTATCCCGCTGGTTCAAATACTTAATTGGTTCAACTAATAATAAATGTTGTGGAATCTTAACTTCTAGACTAGTGCTTGGAGACTAATTTTTAAAAAAAAAATTATTTCACCAAAGTCAGTGTTCTTCAAACAGCTAATCTTTGATGTTTGGAGTTTCATATGTGTACGTCTTCTCAGTGATGACAAAGGCCAGTGCGGAGTTCAGTGTCTCCGACTCTCCGTCAAAAAGATAAAACTGTGGTTGAAATCGGCTGCTAAAGAAAAAAAATCCAAATTTCCACCTCAAAACGGTCAGGACACTTAGCCATCATCATTCAACATTCTCTCTTTTTTTTCTCAATTCCACCTTAGCAGATATTTGTTGCTACAAATCACCAATTGAGACTAGGGGTAGATAAATCATTAAAAAGCTACTTGACCAAAGCTTTAATTTCCATGTGGCTATGGCTACTAAATTATTGTATCTTTATCATGATCTAATATCAATTTTAGTTGTAAGATTAAAAAATTCTACTACCTTCATCTCATATATTTGTCCATTGATCTATTCTAAGATGTCCCAAAATATTATTTATTTTGAAAATTCTATATATAGACATAGTTTAAAAAATTTCTAACTTACCTTTTATTTTAGTTGAAAAGTCATTAACAATTTGCTTTATTCGAGCTTAAATTAAGAAGGATAATTTCGTTCTTCTCAAAAAAGAAAAAAAAAAAAAAGAAGGATAATTTCGAAAACGTATAAATAGTTTATTTCAAAGATAAAATTATTTTTTCCTTAAAAAATTGAACTTATTAAGGTGGAAAAATTATATGAAACGGGTAGAGTATAAATAACAAAGAAAACTTTAGTCTTGATCTTTTGAGGTTTACTATCCTTTTGGTAGCCAATAGCATTATATGTGGCTTATATCAGTTTTTGTTTTTCCTCAAACAAGGTTGGCTAGGTGGCTTATATGTTTTGAGGATTTTTATTTTTATTTTTATTTGGGAAATTTTATTAATTAGAAACTAATAGTTCCATCATACAAAAACTATTACACAATAGGAACAATTTGGGTGGATGAGACATGCTTAATGGCAGTCATACTACTAATATCCCAAACCAAAGATTGTGTGGTTAATATACAATATTGCAAATAATATTGTGCTATCAAGAACTACAAATATCTCTCTCTCATGAGTCATGAATAATCTTTGTTCCGCCATATAATAGTCCTGAGTTTTTCTTTCATATTTTTCCTTTTTCTTTTTTGATTTATTTATCATTAAGAAAAGGATGAATTATACATAATCCCGTTCGAAAGAATCAAAGTTGACAGCTTTAGCCTTTAGCTCAAGTCAAGAACAGCCAAATTTCAAAGGCAACTCTTGACTGCTTTGCAAATGTAATAATTTTTTTTGTAGAAAATGTGGACATTATTTAGAAAGAGTGATTGGACATTTGGATGGTCCTAGATCTTTCAAAACCGTTGTTAATTATACCAACCAAAATACAAAAATTGAACAGTCAGAAATCAATGCCCAAGTGTATAGTCAAGACTACGTGCATGATTAAGATCCGTATCCTTGCTGACACTAACATGACTCAATTCTGTTAAATGCTAATGAACATACTCTCAAGACTTAATTAATATCAGTGGGCAAAGGCTACTCTTCCCTAAAATCAAGGTTATTGCTTTACGCAATTTCTATGGGAAAAGACATTGTTTCTATCACCATCCATCAATAGTTTATGAACAAGAAAAGAGTGCTTTTATTGAGAAAGATACAGGATAAGAGAGGTCGGTCACTAGTCTGTCATTATTGTACCCAAGCTATAAATTGTTCTCGTGTTTTTCATTTATGCTTATGGGCCACTAACTACTATTTGCTCTCCAATAATGCACTAACACATTTTATTTTGCAAAATAAAAGAATGGCTAAATTATTATTTTTGTCCCTAAATTTTGTATGAATTTCGTTTTTCGTTTCTGAACTTTAAAAAGTTCATTTTTCGTCCTTAAACTTTGAAAAATTTTATTTTTATACATGAATTTCGTCATTTAAAAAAAAAATCCAAAAACCAAATTCATGTGTAAAAATGAACTTTTTCAAAGTTCAAGTACACGAAAAACAAACTTTTTAAAATTCAGGAACGAAAACCGAATTTCATGCAAAGTTTAGGAACGAAAACAACCTAAAATAAATTAAATAAAAATGACGTGTTAAATTTAGATCAAAATTCTTTAGTTTGTTTATTCATTTTTATTAGAATTACTATTCAGTACTTAAAAAAAGAATATTTTCTCCTTAATAATTGATCATACGAATAGAGAATGAGTATTAGCTTCATGTATTGATTTGCAAAAAGTATTTAGAAAGAAAAAAAGAAGAAGAAGATTTTCTCATATAAATAGTAGGTTTCACTGTGGAATATAAATTTAATTCATTTTTATGTGAGAAGAGTGAGTCTTATTCATGATATATTGAATAATTACCCTGGATTTGCTCTATCAACAACTAATTAATGTTGGTCCCAATGAAAAGATCATAGGAGAATTGAGCTAAACCACCTTGACTATTATTTTTTGTTATTGACAATACTTACCTATAGTTGGCCTCTTTTCCCCTACATAAGACAAATTTTTTAATTTAATAAGAATTCTTTATAAAGCCTCGTAGTAATATCCTCCATTTAAAGTTTGGCACGTCAAATTTTAGAAATTAAGAGATGGACGAAGATCAAGGATACATGTGAGGAAAGCGAGAAATGAAAGTGAAGGCAATTAATGGTGGCCGAAATTTCAAAGCTAAAGAGATGACGTTTTTTAAAAAGTGTTACAAGAAAAACGAACACGAGAGTGAGAGAATAAAATAATTTTTTTTCTTTCCTTTTAACCAATGTGGGAGTGGGTGTAAAGTTTTGAAAATATAAAAAGGTTTGAGTTTCCAAGACCTTGATTTAAATTAATATAGTAGATAATACGTTACATCCTCTCATATGTGGTGGACATGAAATATCCTCTCACATGTGTAGGAGCTGTTAAGCATAATATAATATGGCCCTCAAAGATAAGTAGTTGACAACTTGATATGTTATGTCATATGTGGGATCAAAAATTTAAAACGAAGTTAGGTAAAGCGCCTTCAATTTAATTTAAAAAATAAAAATAAAACCGTGATTCATTTTAGCGTTTTCATGGTGCAGTAAATGGTAGCGAGTAAAAAGTATTTCTGGTGGCACCGAGAAGGGAGAGTTTTTCAACGATACAAACTGCGGTGAACACATAAGGGTTCTACTGGGGGCATGAATTCACCACAGCTGGCGCGTGGGCGCGTGTCTTCATCGTCTTCGTCCTCTTCCTTCTCATTCGATTCACAAAACATAGACCCAGGAGGTCTCGAAGCTTCTCTTCTCCATATAATCAACGACCATCACCACGCCTCTCTCAAACTCCGCGACCAAGCCGGTAAGTCCCAAATCAAAATTGTTACCCTTTTTGTCTTTTGATTTGTTTGGTTTTTTATTTATTGTGTTCTTATCTTAATTGGGAACAGAGAGAGCGAAGAAAGACGCGATTCGAAACGCGGCGCGAGTTTCGGATCTGTTGGTGGACGCTGTGAATGGTGGAGTACAGGAATCGTTTATCAACGAGAAACGAATTGAGCTTGAAATTCGAGCATTAGCGGTGACGATTGCACGCTTCATGAAACAGACCGATCAATGGCTCACTGCCACGCATGCTATCAACTCCGCTATCAAGGTCCGCTTGTCTTTTTACTTTTATTCTTTGAGCCTGGGATGTGTGTGTATTAATAATATATGTGCGATATTTTTAATTGTTATAGGAAATTGGAGACTTTGAGAACTGGATGAAGACCATGGAATTTGATTGCAAAAGCATTAGTGCAGCTATCCAAAACATTCACCAAGCGTGATGTGATTTTTACTTACCATTTTGTAGTTTGTGAATGTCTATTTTGTCTTCTGTGTTTTCTGATCTTGCATTTCAATGGTACAGCCGTAATGAAAAAGACCCAACATTCAATCTTTGTTCCTATCACATTCATTCATATCTCTTAGTGTGTATCTCTTACTAGTGTGTATAACTACTTGACAACATTAAATCTTTTGTTCCTATCACATTCACATCTCTTACTAGTCTGTATAACTACTTGACAACATTATTTAATGAATTACGCATTTCCTTTCTTAGTGAAATATAATAAAGAAGATAAATTATGTTAAATTATGTGGCTTGTATGTGCCAAAGGTGTTAAATTATGTGGTTTTAGTCACTGATGTAATCGTAAGAATTCTTTGAGATGTTAGTTCGTGTCAGTGTGTCGGCTGTAAGAAGAGTATCATAGAGTTTAGTGTTTGGGAATGTGAGTGCTACTGCCTTTGTTCATTATTTGCAAGTAAACACTAATACACTATGATGCCCCACGGGGCTTATACATGTTCTGTTACTCTCTTTTGTACACCATCTTTCCTATTCTTTTGTAGATTAGCTCATGGTGAAATCTACTATAAGCAAACTAACTGTTAACAAATTTTGGAAGAGAACTAGGATAGCAAATCGTAGTCTTAATCTATTCCAAGCACAAGCCAGCAAAGACAACATTAGGAACTTCTTAAGTTATTCTTCTCCACTAGTCGTGGACCCGCGCGATGCCCAGATTTTTTTTTTTTTCATATGGTAAAAACAATAGTTCGCCTTTTATAATTCTTCCTCATTTTTAGATATCTACCAAATGTTATTTGTGTCTTTAATATATTTGTTGAATCTGTAATCCATTAGGAGTTAGACACCCAAAAAAAATATAAACTAAAACTTTTTTTTTAGTATAAAACCAAGGGACAAAAGCTTCATCAACATTCATGGGCTCCTTATTTATTGGCATTTACATGAACCAATTCAATCAAAAAAAGAAAAAGAAAAACACAATCAATCATAAGAAGAAAAAAGTACATATTAAATCAACAATCCCATTAGGAGTTAGACACCCAAAAAAATATAAACTAAAACTTTTTTATAGTCTTAACATAAAATAGTTTCCAATGTGTTCTACATGTGGCTCTCTCTTAATTGCTTGTTCCAATCTGCCTTTTTCATTCACGTTTTTTCCTGCTTGTTTTGAAATGAGATTTCCTTCGCCTTTTGAATCTTCAGTACCGGCCTTTATCAGTTGCAAACCAAGATCGATAATACAAAAACAAAAATGAGAATCATAAGAGAGGCAAATAACTTTCTTTTAAGAATGCATTTGGCTATTCCTCTGCATTATCAAATGCATACTCAACCGTGTATAATAACACTTTATACTACCTACAAAAAAAAAAAAAAATACATGATGATAGGAACAAACCCACAAAGGCAATCGAACATGAAACTTAGGAAACCACACAAAGGTGTTTAAATAGGAGATTGAGGTGCAATCAATTGGGGAGATGAGGAGGTGAGGGAGTTCAAGAGGTGAGGTAGAAGAAGATGTGAGGAAGAGGAAAAGCCTATGAAAAGGGAGAGAATTAAATAGAGGTAAATGTTAAAAGGTAAGAGAGAGAATTAATTAATTAGCGGTATGGTTTTTTTTTTTTTGATTGGAAGGGTAGAATACTTTTATTGACTAGGAAAATCTGACAAATACAATCTTTTGGTAGGTGGAGGAACTTCCTCCATCCATACACCTCTAAGTTATTAATATGACTAGCCATGCGGGCTAGAGAATGGGCAACTACATTGCCTTTGCGTGTAACATGAGTGAAACAATATGATTTTAGACTGTTGGCCAGTACTTTTGCATCAGCAATCAAGTGACCATACGGGGTTAAACTCTGATAGGGAGCATGGAGAGCTGCTACAATTGTCTTCGAGTCACCCTCGAACTCTGCCTCCGAAATACCAATTTCAGTCACAAATTGCATTACTCGTTTTGCTGCCTAGGCCTCGATGCTCTCAACTGACTGGGGGTATCGAACTTTCTGGACTAAAGAGGCCATCACCTTTCCTTCTCTGTTCCGAATGATGACTCCAATCCCAGCTTCGTTTGTCTTTTTAAACACTGCTCCATCATAGTTTGCTTTGAAAAGGTTGTACCTGGGAGGTTGCCATTTAATAACCGGAGCTGGAAGAGGATCTTTGGGTGGTGGAGACTCGATGTTGTTTGCAAACTCTTCTAGATATGCTCTCGCCTTAGTGTTCACCTGATCAATTGCCTCCACAGCTTGATGTAATCGTAACTTGTTTCGTCTTTGCCAGAGGGCCCATGTGATAACGGTAAAGGCTTCAACGTCCTGAGAGGAGCCAATTTCTAGTACTTTTGAAAACAGGTCAGCATAATCTAGGACATGTGAGGTTCGGAGTCTGAGGATCCAAGGTTCATTTTCCCACGTTGGTTTGATTAACGGGCAAGACCACACCGCATGCAGCACATCTTCTGGGGAATTCCGGCAATTCTCACACTGAGGATCAAGTGGGATACGTCTCTTCAATAAGTTCACTCTTGTGGGAAGGGCTTCTCTAGAGGCTCTCCATGCGAAGGTTTGACATTTCTTTGGGATTCTGAGTGACCATACTGCTTTCCAGATGTGCTGGAAATTGTCATTGATGGAGCAGCCAGGGAGCTGTTGTTTCTCAAGATGAATGAGGAATTGATACCCACTCTTGATCGTGTAACCACCATGGGTTGTTCCTGGCCAGCAAAACTTATCTTGGGGGGCACGATTACTCAGTGGAATGTTCTTGATAGCCTCAGCGTCATATGGAAGGAAGAGTTTGTCAAGCAGAGCATTGTCCCATTCCATTTTTGGTTGGAGAATCAATTGGTCCACTGTACAGTCTTGGAGGAGATGTGGACCATGGGTAATGATAGTTATGTGATTATCTTCTAACAACCAGCGATGTTTCCAGATCTTTATGCTCTTGCCATTACCCACCCGCCAAGCTCCACCTTTCAAAATCACCTCTCTAGCCTTAAGAATGCTTTGCCAAGCGTATGACCCCCTGGTTTTTGAATCAGTATCCAATATTGAGTAATGGGGGAAGAACTTAGCCTTAAAAACCCGGTAGAACAGTGAGGAAATGTCATTTATAAGGCGCTAAACCTGTTTCACGAGGAGGGCCTCATTGAATTTCTGTAAATCCCGAAATCCCATGCCTCCTGATGATGTGTAAAATCAGCACGGTCGTCCAGACGAAGCTTTCTCTGATGGAAGACCTGAAACAAGGAAAAACAATGACGACGGTAGGAAAACACCGGTGGGGTGCCGGCCAAAATTCCTCCGATGCCTTTGTCAGAGGTTTTGAGGAGAGTGATTAACAGGTAAGTAAAAGTGTTTAGGCTAATAGTGTGCGTACCTTGTGCATTTCTGTATGGAGGTTTATATAGCTGTCCCAGAAAATAGCCGTTGAGTCTTCCTTAATTTCCCTCTTTATTGGATTTAAATGAGGATCATTATGAAGGCGGTTACAATATCTCGGAGATATGGTCATTAATGGGAGTGTAACGCTTTTGGGTATTTTAATTATGTTTATGACGGTCATTCTTTAATGAGCCGAGAAAAGATGTGCAAGGACGACACATAAGGTCGTCCTTGCGCATGCTTTTTGGGTTTCTCTTTCTCGTCCGTCAGTCTATGTCATTCTTTGATGGTTAGAAGGAGGGAATCGTGAGCCTCGGAGTACGACGATATTAAGTGGTCGTCAATGTGTTGAGGTCGTCGCGAATGATGTGGACCTATAGTCGTCCGTCGATTGGAATTTGACTCATCAGATGCCCCCTATTCCGTCGTGGTTCCGTTACGGACGACGGACGGAATACAAAGGGATATTTTGGCGCGAGTTTTAGGGGATATCCTTTTCGAGAAGCGCGTAGCCGAAATTGAAATCGAGGCATTAAATGGAGAAATGACCGCATGATCTCCCTTTTTGACACGTGTCCTTCATTCACTGGGCACGTCTTGCGAAGCGACGGCTCGTTTCGCATGCCCGAGGTTTTCAACTATTTAAACCCGAGGAAACAGTTTTTGTTGCTCTTTTCTTATTTCATTTTTCCTTTCTTTCTTGCTCTCTGCTCCGCCGCTTTTGTTCTTGTTCTTCTTGCCCTCCTTTCTTTTTCCGGTGAGTCTTTCTCATTTCCTCTCTTTTCCGGTTTGTGGTCTTTTTTGCAACGCTGGATCACTCTCTTAGGAATTTCTTTTTAGGGGTGTGTCGTACGGCCGAGAGTGAGGGTAGGCCGATTAGTTTTGGGGATTTGATCCCTTCGGGTTGTGTACTCCACCGGCTATCGGAGGAGCTTTTCGAGTTAGTGTTTCCGGCGTTGAACACGTGGAGAGAAGTGAGGGCGTTAATGGTGTCTGAGGGGGGAAGTTGGACTTCGGTCCGTTCTGAGGACCTCCCCGAGGGACTCTCTGATAGGGACGAGGGTACTCGTTCCCTAGAAGAAACCCCGTATATCTCAGGCTCGTCTGAGGGTGCCGGGCCTGAGGCTAAGTGGACCGCGAGGTTCTATCTGTCCAAAGTAGTGGACGTTGATGGGCTCGATAGTTATAGGCGAAAATATCAGATTCCGGAGGACGTCGTCCTTCGGATTCCTGAGTCGGACGAAGTTGCATGTTCGTCCAAGGTATGGAGATGTGGCCTTCTATGAGGCCGATTTTAACGCCAGGCGTGAGGTTTCCCTTACAGCCCCTGATGAGGGAGTTGCTTGGACCATCTTAACCTCGTCGCCAGGCCAATTGGCACCCAAATGCCTGGAGGACGGTCGTTCGGGTGTATGGTTCATGTGGAAAGTTTTGAGTGAGGGGAAGGACGACCTTACCCTGGACGAGCTTGCTTGTTTTGTTACAAGCCGTGCCAGATACCCGCCTCTCCCGGGGTTCTGGTCTTTGAATATGCGCCAAGAGGGGTTTGAAGTTGGTAGTGGGGCACACCATCGTCCAACAGGGAAGTGGAAAGACAACTTATGTCTTTCGTCTGTGGAGACAATTGGGAGGGTCTCCTGTGTGAGAAGGACGACGATTTCATCCCGTGTTCGTCGAAAGTGGGGCGTGCCCTTCGTCCTCTGGTGTGTGTGTGTCACTTTGTATGCGTTAAGTTTTTGTAAGGTGTTCTGGTGGTTTGTTTCTGACGTCTTCTTTTTCTTCTTGGCAGCGCTTAAACGACCAACGCTGAGCTCTGACGGTCATAATAGGGTTCTGCGGGCTCTGCACCATAATCAGCACCACTACAAGCACTTCGTCCGTCCGGAACTTCTAGCCCAATATTCCTTCGGCCCGGAACCGAGTGAGGACGTCTTATCGTTGCAGGAGATCAACCAAAAAAGTGAGTATCTTGACCGATTAAGCTATTAGTTAGGTCGGACGACTCTTTTCTGATGGTTTCTTCCTTGTGTTTTGTAGGGATGGCGACTGCCAAGCTTAACAGGGAAAAGCTGAGAAAAATGATGGCGAGCCAGCAAGATGAGGCTCCATTGACGATAGGGAAGAAAAGGAAAACCGAACTGTCGTCTAAGAAAGTGACGGACGAGAAAAGTCTTGCTCCGCTTCTTCCTCCTGCTCCGAAGCCGTCTATGCTCTAGAGCCTGTTCCCACCTCGTCGGATCGAGGTCATGTCGAGATTTCCCGCTGAGCCCTCCTCCAGCAGGTCGGTTGAGAAAGGTGCCGACGTATACCTCGGGATGCCTCCTTGGCCTGTCGTAGGGCCAAGTCTGCGGTGACGAAGGATGATCTTGGTGAAGTACGACAAGGTCAACACCGACGTCATTAAGGTGGCTGGCATCCATTCCTCTTCATGAAGGTAGGCCATTCCTTCGTCACATTTTTTTTTTTTTTTTTTTTAGGGAACTAAATTGAGTGTTGTTCTTTCTCTTTGTGTAGGGCCTGACCGAGCTGACGGTGATAGCCAATCGTTGCACGCAAGTGGGAGGAGGCACTGTTGAAGCAGAAGGTTCAGATGTCGGAAGCCGCTCAAGCCAATCAAAGGTTGACGACGCTTGTTAATGAGCTGACCTTGGACCGGGATAGGGTTGTTGGTGAACTGTCGACCCTCAAGGCCGATCTGACGAGGAAGGAGGATGATTTGTCGAGAGCTTTGGACGACGCGAGGAGGGCAGGTGAGCGAACGAAGGTGTTGGAATCCCAACTTGCAACTGCTAAAGTCTCTGCTATCGAGGACTTCAAATCGTCCGAAGCGTTTGACGACAACAATACCAAATATTTTCTGTCCGGCTTCAGCTTCTTGAAGAAACAAGCGAAGGAGAAGTACCCAGAGCTTGACTTCGAAGCTTTCCAGCCTTTTGACGACGATGAATCCGTGATGCCTGGTGACGATGGTAATGTAGGGCCGTCATCTCAGATGGATGACGATGCTACTTCTTAGCTTTTGACCATTTGTAATATTTTCAAACAAATATTTTGCGGGGCCCGTTTTGAGGCTTTTTGAACAATGTCTGTTATAATGCCTTGTTTTGGCGAATCTTATGGGGCCCATTTTGAGGCTTTTTAATGTTGTAATGCTACAATGCCTTTGGCAGTTTATGATGATCTCGTTTCTTTGTTGGTTTTGTTTAACTGTTTCTGACTTGCACCGTGAACAATTTGTCTTTGATCATGTCCATATGATGGTCTGCTTGGATGTTTTCCATTTATACTTGTAGGGTCGTCCGTGCATGTGCGTCTGTACACATGCCTATGGACAGAGTCACTTTGTCGTTTCTTCCAGTATCTAAGGTCGTTCATACATGTGAGTCTTTACACATGTTTAGGGACCGTGATAATTGTTGCCTAGTCGTTTGAACAAAACAAGTGTCTAGGGTCGTCCATGCATATGCGTTTGTACATATGTATAGGGGTTGAGACACTTGTTGTTTTGTTCAAGTGTCTAGAATCGTCCATGCATTTGCGTTTGTACATGTGCATAGGGGTTGAGACACTTGTTGTCTTGTTCAAGAGTCTAGAGTCGTCCATGCATATGCGTTTTGTACATATGCATAGGGGTTGAGACACTTGTTGTTTTGTTCAAGTGCTTAGAGTCGTCCATGCATATGCGTTTGTACATATGCGTAGGGGTTGAGACACTTGTTGTTTTGTTCAAGTGTCTAGAGTCGTCTATGCATATGCGTTTGTACGTATGCATAGGGGTTGAGACACTTGTTGTTTTGTTCAAAGTGTCTAGAGTCGTCTATGCATATGCGTTTGTGCATATGCATAGGGGTTAAGACATTTGTTGTTCTATTCAAGTGTCTAAGATCGTCGGTGGACCTTTGGCTTGTTGTTTAGTTCAAGCGCTTAAGGTCGTCAGTGATCCTTTGGCTTGTTGCTTAGTTCAAGCGCTTAAGGTCGTCAGTGAACCTTTGGCTTGTTGTTTAGTTCAAGCGCTTAAGGTCGTCAGTGAACCTTTGGCTTGTTGTTTAGTTCAAGCGCTTAAGGTCGTCAGTGAACCTTTGGCTTGTTGTTTAGTTCAAGCGCTTAAGGTCGTCAGTGAACCTTTGGCTTGTTGTTTAGTTCAAGCGCTTAAGGTCGTCCTTACGCTTGTTGTTTTATTCAAGCAGTTAAGGTTGTTATGTGGACCTTTGGCTTGTTGTTTTGTTCAAGCGCTTAAGGTCGTCCTTATGCTTGTTGTTTTATTCAAGCAGTTAAGGTTGTTTGAGCCTTGGGGAAGTAGAGACGGAGTTGTGATGCTTGGATGACTTTGTATTCCGTTAGTTTATTTTAAAAACAAATACACTGGAGATTTCGAATCATATGAGCAAAGGAGCAAAAAGAATACATATGAATGTTGTCTTACTGGTAATATTTCTTCAGATGTTCGGCGTTCCAGGGGTGAGGTAGTGCGTCCCCGTCTAACTTCTCCAGGTGATAAGTGTCTCTCCTGTGGAACTTGACGATTCTGTATGGTCCTTCCCATGTGGGTCCCAGTTTTCCCTGGGTTGGGTCCTTTGTTGCGAGAGTCACTTTTCTCAGCACTAAGTCTCCAACTTTGAATTCTCTGTGCTTCACTCGTCTGTCGTAGTAGCGGGCCATCCTCTGTTGGTAGACCCTGGTTCTGGCTTCAGCTTGATCCCGAACTTCATCCACTAGATCTAAGTTTGACCGTAGCTGAGCGTCGTTGCTTCCCTCGTCATAGTTGTCCGTCCTCCAGGTAGTGAGTCCGATTTCTACTGGTATGACGGCTTCGGTACCATACGTTAGTCGAAAGGAGGTTTCTCCTGTGGGAGTTCTTGCCGTTGTTCTGTATGCCCACAGGATGTTTGGAAGTTCTTCAGGCCATAGTCCCTTTGCCCCCTCAAGTCGAGTCTTGATCATCTTGAGCAAGGATCGATTTGTTACTTCCACCTGTCCATTGGCCTGTGGGTGACTTGGGGATGAGTAATGGTTGTGTATGCCAAGTTCTTCACAGAATTCTCGGAAAGGCGAATTGTCGAACTGTCGTCCATTGTCTGATATGAAGGTTCTGGGTATTCCAAACCTACATATGATTGCCTTCCACACGAACCCTCTGATGTTCTTTTCTGTGATCGTAGCGAGTGGTTCAGCTTCTACCCACTTCGTGAAATAATCTATTCCCACTACTAGGAATTTCAGCTGCCTTCGTCCGACAGGAAGAGGTCCCATGATGTCCAGACCCCATTGGGCGAACGGCCAAGGTGCCGTCATTGGGGTCAGTGTCTCCGGTGGTGAGTGGATGAGGTTTCCGAATCTTTGGCACTTGTCACATGCACGAACATAGGAGATCGCGTCCTTCTGCATCGTCGGCCAATAGTATCCAGCTCGGACGAGTTTGTGCACTAAGGAACGTGCACCTGAATGATTGCCGCAAATCCCTTCGTGTACCTCTCTCATCACGTAGTCGGCCTCTGCCTTATCTAGGCAACGTAAATATGGGAGTGAGAAGCCTCTTTTGTATAAAACGCCTTGTATCAGGACAAACCTTGTGGATAGGACTTTCAGCTTTCTAGCCTCGACTGGGTCCGAAGGAAGTGTTTCGTCTTCTAGGTAGTTGACGATGGGTGTCATCCAGGAGTTGCTGACGTTGATGGGGCTTAGTTCTTCTTCCAGGTGGCTTGGCGAGTGTTGAATTTCGATGTACTGGTCTGTTGCTTCGTCAGAAGAGGCTAGCTTTGCCAAGGCGTCAGCCTCTGTATTCTGTTCACGAGGTATTTGGACGAGCTTAACCTCGTCGAACCACTTCATGGCATTTCTGACGAGCTTGAGATACTTGGTCATTCTGTCTTCTCTTTCTTCATACTCACCGTTGACCTGCCCTACTATCAGCTGTGAGTCGCTTCGGATCTTGAGTTTGTTTGCCCCCAGTTCTTTAGCTATACGCAGGCCGGTTAACAGGGCCTCGTATTCTGCCTCGTTGTTTGTGGTGGGATACTGGAGCCGGGTGGAGTGTTTGAGTAAATGTCCTTCAGGTGTCTTGAAGACTATCCCAACACCTCCTGCCCCCTTGACGGACGACCCGTCGATTTCGATTTCCCACTCTTCGTCCGGTTTCTCTTCTGATGGTTCGTCTTCCGTCACTGTGAACTCAGCTAGGGCTTGTGCCTTGATGGCCTGTCTTGGGTGGTACTCTATGTCGAACTCACTCAACTCAACGGCCCATTGAATCAGTCGTCCAGCTGCGTATGGCTTATTCATCGCCTTACGGAGAGGATGGTTCGTAAGGACGATGATTTTGTGTGACTGGAAGTACGGTCGCAGTTTTTTGGCAGCGATTACGAGAGCCAGTGCCAGTTTCTCCATTGCTGGATATCTTTCCTCGGCTCCTTGGAAGGCTTTACTGGTGTAGTACATTGGCAGTTGTGTGCCCCCGTCTTCCCTGATGAGGGCTGAGCTGACAGCAGTGGGGAGACTGCTAGATACAAGGATAGGGCTTCGCCTTGTTGGGAAGGGCTCAGCAAGGGTGGTGACGTCAAGTACCTCTTGAGCTCTTCGAAGGATTTCTGACACTCTTCCGTCCAGATGAATGCCTTTCTCAGCGTTTTGAAGAAGGGGAGGTACTTGTCAGTGGCCCGCGAGACAAAGCGGTTGAGTGCTGCCACTCTTCCTGTAAGGCTTTGCACTTCTTTCGTCGACCTTGGGGGAGTCATTTCTAGCACGGCTTTTATTTTGTCTGGGTTGGCCTCTATTCCTCTCTGGGAGACCATGAACCCTAGAAATTTTCCGGACGAGACGCCGAAGACACATTTATTCGGGTTGAGCTTCATGTGATATCGGTGGAGGGTTTCGAATGTCTCTTTCAGATCCTCCAAGTGTTTTCTCTCGTCTTTCGTTTTCACCAGCATATCGTCGACATACACCTCTTCGTTTCGTCCGATCTGGTGGTGGAACATCTTGTTCATCAGTCGCAGGTAGGTGGCTCCAGGGTTCTTCAATCCGAACGGCATGACTTTGTAGCAGAAGAGTCCTTTGCTTGTGATAAAGGAAGTCTTCTCTTGGTCAGCGTCGTCCATCATGATCTGGTTGTACCCTGAGAAGGCGTCCATGAAGGTTAGCAACCGGTGTCCTGCAGTTGAGTCTACAAGCTGATCGATTCGAGGCAGGGGGAAGCTATCTTTTGGGCAGGCCTTGTTGAGGTCTGTGAAGTCTACGCACATTCTCTATTTGCCGTTGGCCTTTTTCATCATGACGACATTGGCTAGCCAGTCAGGGTAGAAAACCTCTCTGATGAACCCAGCCGTCAGAAGCTTCTCTACTTCGTCAGAGATCGCCTGATTTCTATCAGGGGCGAATACTCGTCTCTTCTGCTTTATGAGCCGAATGGACGGGTCTACGTTCAGCTTGTGGCAGATGGTTGATGGGTCAATGCCAGGCATGTCGTCATGCGTCCAGGCAAAGACGTCCAGATTACTCTTCAGGAAACTGATCATGGCTTCCCTTATTGCCCTGTCCATTTTCGTCCCAATGCTGGTGGTTTTGCTTGGCTCGTCGTCGTCCAACGCTATCACCTCCAACTCTTCTGTGGGTTCGACGAGCTTGTGTCCCTCGACAATCTTTATTGTCTGATGTGTTGCCTCTGGACCTAGGGATGCGAAATAGCACTCCCTCGCCGTTGCCTGGTCTCCTTTGAGTTCTCCTATGCCATGTTCCGTGGGGAATCGGACGAGGAGATGGTAGGTTGAAGTGACTGCCCTGAGCTTGTTGAGGGTCGGACGACCGATTATGACGTTGTAGGCCGAGGGGCAGTCTACCACAAGGAACTCTACCGAGGTTTTCACTTTTTTCGGGTATGTCCCGACTTCGATAATGAGGGAAACTACTCCCAAGGGCTTAACTTTGTCACCCGTGAATCCCACAAGGGGAATATCAATAGGCTTCAACTGCTCCTTGTCTATCTTCATCTGTTGATATGCTGGGAGGTATATGATGTCAGCGGAACTCCCATTATCAATAAGCACTCGTCTGGTGAGGAATCCTGCTATGGTTAACGTGACGACAAGTGTGTCGTCATGTGGATGGTGGATGTTTCTTGCGTCGTCTTCGCTAAACGAGATCACTTGGTCGTCCATCTTCAAACTCTTCCGTGACCTTTGAGTGACCAGGATGTTATGTGCCTGCCGAGCATAAGCTTTCCTGGACAACCGTGAGGCACCTCCGGACGCTAGGCCTCCTACGATAGTACGTATCTCGCCTATGATATCTCGGGGGCGGTCTTCCTGGCGATCCTTATTCTCGTCCTGCCTGGGTGGACGAGGTTCGTGTCGGACTTCTGGCTTGTCCTGTCGCACGAATTTTCCCAGCTTCCCTTGCCTAATCAGGGCCTCTATCTGCTGCTTTAGGGCAAAGCAGTCTTCGGTGGTGTGACCGTGGTCTCGGTGGAAGCGACAGTAGAGGTCCTTAGATCTCTTCGTCGGGTCTGAACGAAGCTTCCCTGGCCACTTGATATCTGGATTGTCCTGAATCTGTAACAGGACCTGGTCGATGGACATGTTCAAGGGCGTGAAGTTGCTGGGTCGTTCTTCACGTCGGTTGGACGAGCTTATGTTCTTCCTCTCGGCCTTTGGATAGTCTTGCCTGGAAGACTTATTCCTGGACGAATCGAATCGTCGATCTTCTGGTTCTTTCCTCTTTTTGTTGAGGAACTCGTCTCGGGCCTGGAATGCATCCTCCGCATTTATGAACTTCTGGGCCTCGTACATCAGTTCTGACATTGACTTCGGTGGGTCCTTGCATAGCTGGAAGAGGAAATCTCCTTTGAGGAGGCCAGCGTTGAATGCGGTGAGAGCAACGTATTCGTTCGGCTCGTCGATCTGGACTGCTTCCTTAGTGAACCATTGTACATAGGATCTTAAGGATTCTCCTTCTCTTTGTCGTATGTTGAGAAGGTAGTTTGCTGGACGGGCTGACCTTCGTCCTCCAATGAAGTTGTCAATGAAGGCTCTGCTTAATTGAGCGAAGGTGTCTATGGAGCCTGTCTCCAATTGATTGAACCAGGTCCTTGCTGAGCCTCTGAGGTTTGTTGGGAAAGTGCGACACATTATCTCGTCCGACACGCCGTGAAGACGCATGATGGTTCTGAAAGAGTCCAGGTAATCCAGCGGATCCTTGAACCCGTCAAATGTCTCTAGCTGGGGGACCTTGAATTTTGCTGGAAGAGGATATTCGTCTATCCTCTTGGTGAAAGGAGACTCAGAGCGATGGACGAGCATATCGAGGTTTTTGGCCGCCTTGGCCTTGACCTGGCTCTTCATCTCTTTCATCTGCTCTCTCATCTCTTTCAGTTCTTCCTCGAGTTTGGCGGCCCTGGCATCTGCTGCAGACCTGGTGGGGTCCGCCACCTGACTTGGATGGGGCTCTCGATTCTGATGGGCAGAACTTCCTTCGTCATTCTGATTCTGATTCCTCCCTGTCTCGTTGCGAGGAATTTCTTCAGCATTTTGGCCTTGGCCAGGACTGGGAATTTCTCCCCTTGACCGGAGGAGGGTCATGAGTTCTTGATTCTGCTTGGCCAGCTCTTGCATCTCCCTGCGATCGGCAGCACTCTGTCGCACTAGTTCTTGGATGTTGGCGGTGAGAGCCTGCAGTTGTCTCTCCGAGGCGCTCAAAGGCTGGGCACTGCTATCTCCGGCTTCCATGAGAGAAAAGGTTACTTGGGGAGACCGCTTTTAATTTTTCTGGTAAAGAAACGAAATGGCTAGAAACAACTCGTTTCCCACAGACGGCGCCAACTGATGATGTGTAAAATCAGCACGGTCGTCCAGACGAAGCTTTCTCTGATGGAAGACCTGAAACAAGGAAAAACAATGACGACGGTAGGAAAACACCGGTGGGGTGCCGGCCAAAATTCCTCCGATGCCTTTGTCAGAGGTTTTGAGGAGAGTGATTAACAGGTAAGTAAAAGTGTTTAGGCTAATAGTGTGCGTACCTTGTGCATTTCTGTATGGAGGTTTATATAGCTGCCCCAGAGAATAGCCGTTGAGTCTTCCTTAATTTCCCTCTTTATTGGATTTAAATGAGGATCATTATGAAGGCGGTTACAATATCTCGGAGATATGGTCATTAATGGGAGTATAACGCTTTTGGGTATTTTAATTATGTTTATGACGGTCATTCTTTAATGAGCCGAGAAAAGATGTGCAAGGACGACACATAAGGTCGTCCTTGCGCATGCTTTTTGGGTTTCTCTTTCTCGTCCGTCAGTCTATGTCATTCTTTGATGGTTAGAAGGAGGGAATCGTGAGCCTCGGAGTACGACGATATTAAGTGGTCGTCAATGTGTTGAGGTCGTCGCGAATGATGTGGACCTATAGTCGTCCGTCGATTGGAATTTGACTCATCAGCTCCCATCTTTTTTGGCTCACACAATTTTTTCCAGCTCACCCAATTTTTTCCAACTCACACAATTAGCGGTATGGTTGAGTAGGAAGGGTGTGGGAATAGAAAATCTGATGTGACATCTTCAGGGAGAAAGCTAAAACTTTACCTATTAATTTATATACTAGTCGCAAACCCGTGTGTTGCACGGACAAAAAAACAAAAAAAATAAGTGACAATTGTAATTAGTAAATCATAGAGGTTTAGTAACTACAGTAATATGTCTTGTGCCATGAGTTATGAAAAAGGGAAATATAAAATTTAATTTAATATAAACCAAATAGCAAAAGCCCCAAAGGATAAAATGCTAGCAAATCTGAAAAATTGCTAGTAGATTAGCATAAGTTATTAAGAGAAACAACAAAATAGAAGAAAAAGTTCATTAAAAAAATTAAGCATGTAACACTCCATACTAAAGTTGTAACAATGTATTTGACCCAATTAGTAATATACATATCATATAGAGCTTTAAGGTAGATCATATATATTTATTCAACATAAATCATAGAACATAACAAAATAATCTTACAATTATCAATGTCAAATTCTTTTACTATCACTAAAAAAGAGTAGAGAACACATTTACACTATAAATAAAGTACATCATGTAGCTAATCAACATAAAACAAAGGATATTGTAACAAAATATAATTCTCATAAACCCATATTTTAAATCTCCTATTACAAAAATTAAAGACATTGCCATGACGGCAAACACCAAATATATGGTATCTAATGTAAAAGTAATAACAAAACTCAAAACAATAGAAGAGGTTGTCTCTCATGTTGTGAAGCTTTACCTCTAATTGATCAAAAATAAGAAACTGTGAACCGAAAAAAAAAATAAAAAAAAAAATAAAGGTTAGACAGAAATAGAGAGAGAGCACATGCAAATCTAAAAACAAAGTTTGAAGAAAGGAAAAAGAAAATCCTTTCATCCATTGGAAATGTTTTAGAACTTATTACTCCATTATATTTATATCATTTGAAAGAGGTAAAGAATAGGAAAAGCCAATTGAAGGAGTAAATGCCATGGGCAAACTGAAGGGATTTGAAGAATTGATTGGGTTTGATGGAGGGAGGAATGGTCGGGTGGGAGTTGGGGAGGAGAGTTTCAAAACAAATCACTAATCAATTAATCACTACTAAATTGAGAAAACTAAAGGATTGATACAACTAATTTGTCAAAAAAAATTGTAGAAGCATTTAAAGAGTTTCAAAGCAAATCAAAAATCAATTAATCACTACTAAATTGAGAAAACTAAAAGGCAAAGTCAGAAACCAAAAATTATGAAAGTATTAAAAGAGTTTTAAAACAAATCAATAATCAATTCATCGCCATTAAATTAAGAAAACTATTAAAATTCCACCTCATCCTCATCTCTACCTTCCAATTATTTCTCTCCTCATTTATTCCATTTGAATATTTATTATTTTTTGCCTTCCCATCTTTTCTCCCTCTCCCACGTTTTTTCCCTCCCTTCCAATTATTTCTCTCTACATTTATTCCAATTGATTATTTATTATTTTTTGCCTTCCACTCTTTTCTCTCTCTCCGACGTTTTTATCCCTTCCAATTATTTCTCTCCTCAAACTCCTATTTCCATAAGAATTCACTATATGCCTCCCTATTTGTTTCCTATTTTAACTCCTTCCCATCTATGATTATCTTTATATGTAAGGATTTAGTTAATTCAACAATGAAAGAAACGTTGATGACTTTGATTTAAATAAAAAAAGGAAAAAAAAAAACCTTCTTTACTTATTTTTCCATTTAAAAGTTATTTATTTTTAATAAATTTAAAATTTCCTCTAAGCGTGATATTAATTGTTATCTTTAAACAGTTTGACAATTTATTACCACTTATACCATTTTTTTTTTTGATAAAACCACTTATACCATTTATTATGTTAGTTTTAGAATAGATTATAACATTAGTTTTTAGAACGTTAGTTTTTAGTTTTTAGAATAGATTATATCCGTCCACCGCTCCAATAAAAAAATGTCATGTAATTCAATTTAATGAGTCAACTACATAGTCACACAACAAACAAAGTTAAAAGATCAAACAGCCCCCACCAAAATCCAATACATTCATCGCAAGCTACTCAGTCGAACGGCGGAACTAAGGCGGTGGGTTTTAACCTCTCTGGCACACCACAACCACTTACACAGGTGATGATATCTGACAGCGGCTTCCAAGTTTCAACCTTTGATATTTATACTACCTCACCGCCCCATTTCTCCCACAACTACTCATTTTGGCCTCTTGATCTTCACACTTTGCTCTTTCTTTCTCCTGAAATGCTGTGAATCCAAATGGGTAATCCAACAAAGTCTCTTTCTTTGCTTCTTTTTTTTTTGAGATGAAGGAGTAATTTATTTAGGAAAAACAAGAAAGGTTGTCCGCTTGAAAACAAGATTGACTTGGGTAGGACCATCTTCCATCCAAACAACACAATCATGTTCTAGAGAAATTAACAAACGTTTCTACTCTTAATTTCTAAACAAGCTTTTTTTAACACCTGCATTTTTTCCATATCCCCATAAAAAAAAAAAAAAAAAAAAAAAAAAATAATAATAATAATAATAATCCACCTTTTTCAGCCTCTATTCCTCTGTCCAAAAAATAAAAAGGCCTTGTTGGTTTGGCTTCTGAAAACACTATAGTAGTGCTATTTTCTTTCTTTCAAACTCGTTGGAACTGTCTTGGTTCAAAAAAATATGCACACACAAGACCTTCAAAAGCAAGACGGAAAAAATAAGCAAATAGAAGATAGAAGAGAGAGAGATCACAAGTGAAAAGGAAACGATGTGAGACCCAAGTGGTCTCGATTGGAAGTAGTCGAAGTCGTAGAGGAATTGTAGAGAAGACGAGGACGAGGAAGATAAATTGGACAATCTCCTCCGCCGTTCTCGTATTTTGCGACTAGTTTGATTGGAAGTCAGATCTGGTGGGGGTTATTTGTTCTTTTAACTTTTGTTCATTATGTGACTACATGGACGACTCGTTAAATTAAATTACATGGCATTATATTATTAGAGTGGTGGACGGTTGCGTGGTTCACTTGGTGGACTGAATAATTTCTCGATATTAGAATAATTGCTAATCTCTTGGAGCAATTATTTCATGGTTATAGGTAAATTGTTTTCTTCCTTTTTTTCTCTCTCCCTCTCTGGACTCATCATCTCCCCAATACACTCAATTGGCTCTTCCTCTCCTTCTCTATCAGATTAAATGGCAATGATTGATTGAAATCAAGTGGTTTAATGGGTATGAAAAAAAAAAAAAAAAAAAAAAAGGGAGATGAGGAGGCAAAACCCCATGGGAGATGAAGGGACGAAGGAGAGAGAGAGAGTTAGAGATTAAGGCATGTGAGAGAGAGACTGAAAGAAGAGACGTGAGTTGGAATTGTAAGAGAAGAGGGATATTGATGTGGCAATATTTGAGAAGGCTAAAAACAATCTCTCAACTTCATCTATTAGTTTATATTAATTATAGATAATAGATACTAGTCTCTCTATCGCTGAAGCGCTACAAGTAGTATTTGATGACTTTCTACAATATATAAAGCTCCTTTGCCATTGGACAAGCTCTTCCTAATTTTGCACTGCTCTAAATTCCTTTTATATAAAAGTTACATGACAATGTGACCACAAACCACGCGATTCTGTCATTCAAATCACTCCATTTTTTTGTTCTCTATGCAAACTGTAGATTCTGAAACTTGAGTAGGAAGGCTGCATTGCTGAAGGAGAGTTTCATTTTAAGTACTGCTGATAGGGGGCAAGGGCTTTCGATTTCATAGTTGAGAGGGTATGCAGGCAGCAGATTAAGCTGGTTGGAAATCGGTTACTGCTGCAATTCCCACGCACCTTATGCAATGTGTTGAACTCTCCACTATAATTTGCACAAAATTAGACAAAATAAATTGATCTTCTTATGGGAATCAACGGACCAAAAGAGAAAATTCCATCTAATCAAATGTGACTTGGTTACTCAAGATGAATTCAGGGGTGGGCTTGGCTTGAAAAAGTCTCTGCCCAAAAACTAATAACTCATTGATTTTGATAGGATGATTTGTTGGCTGTGTTCTGACTAAGAGCCATGCTGGCTGGCCCCATTCCCAAACATAAAGAAAAGATAGTGTGGCTAATGTCTGAACTTTGGGTGACTACGACTTAGAAAATTTTCTATTAAGATTCTCAACGATTTATTAATGCGCATAGAGGTGACTCCGATGCCTTCTATGATAACAATGTGTATCCACTTGACAGTTGCTTGATGATGTCCCCCTCTTCCACTTGATCCTTATCTCCTTTGAAGGTGTTGGTTCGAACCCTCACACACACTTAGATTAGATTAGTTAGGAATTTTTATCTCAACTCTAAAGGAGTGGCCTCAAAAAGAAAAGAAAAGATATCAGTGTGGGAGTTCTTTTTCTTCTTTTGTTCTACTCTAATGCCCTTCTATGATAACAATGTGTAGGGGGTTCTTTTCTTCTTTTCTTCGACCTAGACACGTGTCGCTTGGATAGCAGCGGACAACTCGTAGACCGAATTTTTTGTAAGGGGGAAGTTGAGGCCAGTACTCTCACAAAATAAACTTTCTACCTTTCTATGGCTACAAGTACATGTTCAAATTTGCAAGCTCAAAGCCTATGTCAGCCACCTTGAGAAAATAAGAGAAAAAGTAAGCCCTTGGGTATATAAAAGACCAAGTATTTAATCTATAGCAAACCTAAAAGAATGGTATTCTCATTATCGCTACTTGGTGATTGCGGGCTTTCTCAAGTGGGGTAAGGATTAATTTGCTCACGCAATCATTGACCAAGATACTGTGCTTAAAAAAAAAAATAAAATAGAAATATGTATTCACCTACCATTCATGTGAGGGGAGTGAATATAACATTATTGTATTTTAGAAATATTGAATATTTTTTTCATTAAGATTCTCTTTTAGATTTCCATATTCTGGTTGGCATCTATAGGGTATGGTAGGTATATGCACAAGGAAAGTCATAATACTTTAAGACCTACCGTCAATGTGAGGGGAGTCCGTACAACATTATTGTCTTTTCAAGAATATTAAATATTTTTCGATATTCTTTTAGATGTACATGTTCAAACTGGCATGTGGGGGGGCATGGTAGGTGAATGCGCAAAGAAAGTCATAATGCTGTTAGACATGAGCACGTATCTAGTGACAATGGTGAGGGTATGCTCTTATTTTGAGATTTTAAAATCAATTGGACTGCAACTGTGTTCGTACTATGCAAGTTCTTGAGGACGATCAACCGTTTCTTTCAAGCTTCTGGCAACAAAATAGTATACGCGTTATATAAGCTGACTTTTAATTAATAGGTAAACCATTTGTCAAAAGTTGGGTTTGTATCTACAGGAAAATCATAAATAATAATCTCATTAATTGATTAGATCTAAACTGTAACAGAAATTAAACAATAAAATACAGGGAAAAAAAAAAAAAAAAAAAAAAAACAAGCCAAGATAGCTTTACTCATCACTCCATCAACCACTTCAATTCTAAATCATTTCTGCCAGGCCTACAGAAGAAAAGAAGTTCTAAATGGATTTTTAATTAACAAAAGAAAATTTCTAAATCATTTTTATGTCCAATGGACCGGTTTATGGTTTATGAACAGTGTTTATAATCCTTTGCGAGACTTGACTTTTGAAAAATATTGCTTCATCTGCTATATATGTTAAGACTTTAGAGCATCTCGTTAGTTTGAAGCTAGAAGATTCATTCATTATTTATTTTTTCAAATGGAGAGTGGAACACATAAGATTACGTGATTTTTATTTTTATTTTTTTAAAACATTTAAAATTGTCTTTCTATAATCTTGTTGGTCAATTATTTATCGAAAGCTGTAAATGTTATACTCTTTTTTTTTGATAAGTTATACTTGTTTGTATTTGTTTTTAGACTTTAGGCAGGGTGTATACAATAAGTTCAGGAATTGAGTTATCAATAAGCGCATACATCCAGACCGTTCTAATAAAAATATCTCTGATCATATCAAGTATTTCTGGGAACGCAACTCCAAGAATTACGAACAAAAATAAAATAAAATGAGAGAATATTTATCTCCACGAGAATTAGAGCATAACGAATTGTCTCGTATAGTCGTATCATTTTACTTTATACCACTTTACCTATATATATATATCTCTCTCGTATAGTCATATCATTTTATTTTATACCACTTTATATATATATATATATATCTATATATATATATATATATATATATATTATAATATAATTAAATATATATATATATATATAATTTATTGATATCTATGATTTATGGATATATTTCCACACTTAAGTGGTGTGTTAGACAATATTTACCTACAAGAAAATGATACAAAATGCACACCAGCCAACCTTTTAGCGTTGTATTATTTCTCCTTTAAACCGAAATGACCGTGCTAGATGAACAAAATCAGCTTTAATTTTCTCCAATTTTAAAATATCTTTTTTGATATTCGATAGTTGGGGGAGGTTGTAGAAAACCTAAATCTAATGAGAATTGAGATTTATTCCTTAACAGAGGTGGGATTTGAATTCTGAAATATCTTTATTAGAAAAATCTGGAAATGACAGTTAGCTAATTAGAGAATATCACGTCAGCTCTATTATGAAAATGATGGGAACAAGTAATTATATAAACTAGGGGTGGGCACAAACTCGTGAAACCCGACCCGCCCGACCAAACCGTCCGAACTGACCACTCGCCCCTGCGCCCGCGAGACCAATTACGGACGGATACGGATTCTATTTATTTATTTATTTTTTTTTTTTCGGGTTTCGAGCGGGCCATGGATTTCATGATTTTGATCGGGTATCCACCCGACCCGCCCGACCATTTAAATTATACCCATTAAAAAAAAAAACCTCAGTTTTCCTCCCTGCCTCACCGCCGCTCTCTCTCTCTCTCTTTTTCTCCCCTTCACGCTGCTCCGTCTCAAGCTCTGCCAATCACGCTGCTCCGTCTCAAGCTCTGCGATCACGCTGCTCCGTCTCAAGCTCTGCCGATCTCCCTCCTCAGACCTCACTCTCAACGGCTCTCTCTCTCCCTCCCTCAGTTTCAGGCAGCAGCGCATATGGTGGTCACGAGTTTTTGGTGATTCCAAATTAGGTGAGACCTTACCGAATCTATGGTTTTTTGTGGTTCCAGCAGGTGATTTTTTTTATTTTTTGTTGATTTTTGTTGGTTTTTGTTGATTTTTTTTTGGTGATTTGTTGGTTTGTGAGTTGATTTTTTTGTTGTTGCTGTGGTAATATACCCGACCAACCCGATCGTACCCGCTTGCCAAAACCGATCACCCGTCCGACCGATCCGACCACCTTAACGGATGGTCAAAGGGTTTAAGCTTTGCAAACCCGACTCAGTCGGGTAGGACAATATTTTACCTCCAAACCCGACCCGTCCGACCCGTGGCCACCCCTAATATAAACTAATGGTGTGATATTCCCTCTATATAAACACATACTTCTTAGCCTTGATAGCACAGCAATTGGAAGATAAACCTAAGCTAATACCCATGGCTGCTCTTCAATCTTTTCTAGTGTGTCTCATATTTGCTTTGGCTGCCATTCTGATCCCTATTAGTAGGGATGGCAATAAACCCGCGACTTGCGGGTACCCGCCCCACCCCAATTACATCTTGTTTTTTTCACCCCGTTTATGTAATAGGGTATCGGGTCGGGTTTTTTAAACCGAAACGGGTTTTAATCGGGTTTTAAATGGGTCAGGTTTTATTGAAAAACCCGAATCTGACCCGAACTATTTAAAAAAAAAAAAAAAAAAACCCTAAAAAATCAGCAAAACGTAAGAAAACAACAAAATCAGCAAGGGTGCGAGGTAAGATTAATGATTTCTAGAGTACGAGGTAAGGTTAATGATTTCTCTAATGCACTTTTCTTCAGTTGGATCTTCGTCATGGGTTGTTGCTTTAACAACCAAGACTTCGAGGTCTGGGGCTATGTTGCCAGCTATTTTAGCTATGCTAATGTTGGTTTGGTCTTTCACAGCCCCGATCGCCTTTCGGATCGTACTGGGTGCCATCGATTCTACTAAGTACAACTGGGAAAACTTCATATTCAGGGAGTGAAGAGTTGTACCTTTGAGGGTTCGGATCTGTGGAGGAAATGATAGATCTGTTGACTTCAGTCAATGCTGGTCATGGATGAGATGTGATCCGTACGATCGGAGAAGAGAACGCCACGTACGGCGGTGATGCCAAGCGAAGTCTCTTTGAGTCTATACGACTCTTTCTCTCTCTCTCTCTGAATCTATCTGTGTCAGTTTTTGAGATAAGATGGCATCGTGTGGGGATTGGCTTTATTCAATGGGACGCACACGTAGTGTCAAATGGATTCGGAGTAAAAATATATAACTAAAAAAAAAAAAAAAAACTGAATTGGTTCGGGTCGGGTACCTGTCGGATTGGGTTAAACGGGTACCCGTTGAAGCAGACGGGGCGGGGTGGTAAACGGGTTTTTTTGAACGGGCATTTTAACGGGTCGGGGCAGGGTGGGGCGAAACCCGACCCATATTGCCCCATTGCCATCCCTACCTACAAGTATATCAGCACAATTAAGTGTTGAATTTTATCACAATGCATGCCCTAAGGCATTGCCTATCATCAGATCAGTTGTCAAGCGGGCTATTAGTCGTGAACCACGCATGGGAGCATCACTACTACGCCTGCACTTCCATGACTGCTTTGTTAACGTAAGTTTGATATGGGTTTTCCTGAACATGGTTTTTTTTATTGTTCCATTGGATATGTTTAGCTTCTTTGTTTTGTTAATTTCTTTTTTTTTTGGTTTTTTGTTTGGCTTAGTGCTTATAGTTGCATCAATCATGTCTTAGACAAGAAAAAACATTAGAGTTGGTGTGTAAGCATTACATTATTAGAAGGACGGACAAAGTTTAGCTTTGAGAGAGAGAGAGAGAGAGAGAGATTATTTACTTACATTATAATGTTTCTCTTTTCTCTTCTGTTTCCTTAATTCCTGAAATGTGATTTAGTAGAATGTCTGTCTCTCACTGCTCAATTTCAAAAATATATAACTTCATATAAGTAACTCTTATTTGTTGCTTCTAATATTAAATTGGACCTAGGTTTCAAGAGCACACCGGAGAAAATTACATTTAATTATAAGATGCATTTGAGCCTTATTGGATAAGGAAGAGGGATTGTTGCAAATGGACACACGTATGTAGGATTAAGTTACCAATTAGAAATAAGTCAAAAAATTAAAAAAAGTTACCAATTAGAAGCGTACTTCATTGATTATTCAGTAATACTCCTATAATATAATAAAGTGTTTACTATATATTATGAATGATGGGTCCTATTATAAATTTAATTAGTATGAGTGTAGTATTATCAAAAAAAACATTAGTTTATTCCTCATTAAAAAAAAAAAAAAAAAAAACATGTGTTAATTTCTTATTGTGTAATCATATTCTTGAATGCTCAAGTCGTGTTTGCAATGACAGGGTTGTGATGGATCAGTTCTGCTAGATGACACAGCAAACTTCACCGGTGAGAAAACAGCATTTCCAAATTTGAATTCATGACTTAGAGGTTTCGATGTCGTAGATGAAATCAAAGCAGCTGTCAACAAACATTGCCATGCAAATGTGGTTTCATGTGCAGACATCTTAGCTGTAGCAGCTCGTGATTCTGTTCAAATTGTGAGTATTGGAATAATTTTCGATGTCAATATAATAACTTTCCTAATTATACAAAAACTTAATAGACCATATTCTTGTGCTTGTGTTTTATTTAGTTGGGAGGTCGTTCCTTTTCCTACAAAGTATTACTAGGCAGAAGAGATGCAAGAAATGCAAGCAAGAAAGACGCAATCTTCAATCTTCCAGCCCCGTTTTCCAGCTTCTCACAGCTTCTCTCAAACTTCCAATCTCATGGGCTAGACTTGAAAGACCTTGTTGTACTCTCAGGTGGCCACAGCATTGGACTCGCTCGCTGCACCACCTTCAGTGCAAGGATATACGATGATACTAACATTGACAAAAGCTTTGCAGCCTCCCTGCAGCGAGTGTGCCCTGCAAGTGGAGGAAATAACACAGAGCCCTTCGATGAAACTCCAATGAAATTTGATACAGTGTACTATAAGGCTTTGCTGAAATCTAAGGGTCTCCTCCATTCTGATCAGGAGCTATTCAAGGGTAACGGTAGTAAAAGTGATAAGCTAGTGCGGCACTACAGTCACAGCCCTGGTCATTTTGCTAAAGACTTTGGTGCTTCCATGATCAAGATGGGTAATATAAAACCTCTCATTGGCAATAAGGGAGAGATCAGGCTGAATTGCAGGAAAATCAACTAGAACAGTCAACAGTTCCTCACCAGAAAAACAGAAGAATGATTTTGTTCAACAATTTCAACCCACATTTAATAAAGAGGCAACTGTAAAATTTGTCTGCGTGGTCTTGACAATCTTTTTTGAATAGTGTTTGTGTGTCTGGTTTTTTTATTTTGATTTTTTTTTTCTTAATGCAGTTTTCAAAATTTTTTCATTAGACTCAAATTCATGCAATAAATTGTTTTTGTGTGCACATGTAAAATCTCTTTTCATGCAAAAGTGGAAAAAATACCTCCAAAGTAAACACATTGATGTACGTTATCACTAAATCCATGATATAGTGGAGAGAGGTGAGATAAAAGTCAAACATGAATACCTTGGTAGCTATTGCATGGTTGCATACTTAGAGGGATCTGGGGATACCTGAATGAACGTATGCATCTTCTGTTTGGGGTACATAATTAATAGGTTAAAAGCAATAGATCACTGAAGATGTAAAGTTCATCAATATAGCATCATGATGATATTGGGTGATATATATCTTTGCTTTAGCAATGCCAAAGTCGTTGATAAGGTGGGCCTCAGAGAAGGAACTCTTCATAGAAGAGTGGAATTAAACTCTCCATAAGAGGCATGCATGATGTTCTCTATAAACAGAGTGCAAGACCCTCAGGTCATCAATTTTAATCTTTTTCACCTTAATCAGAATTTTTGCATGTGATTTTCACTCTCACGCGATTCCATTGTAATGGGACCAATAATGATGGGCTGCAAAATTGTTGGTAGCCACATCGAGCCCCTATCTCCAGCAGTTTTAATTGTCAATTGAAAGCTTTCCTCTTTCGCCAGACCATTCCACTGCGTCATTACACCATGTCGACTGAAAGGGATCAAGTTTGGTTGTGTTTGTGCATGAGGCTGCGATCGGTGATGGATTTTTTTTTTTATGAGTTTTGGTGAGGGTTGTCGACAATTATTTTTGGCTTCGATGGAGTTCGGTTGTGCATCAATTTGTGGTTGCTAAAATCGATTTGGGTTTCATCGTGATTTTGGCGAATTGTGAATTCTAAGGCCTAGTTCTTGCCACATGTGTGTGTCGATTTGGGTTTCTGCAATGGGTTGCAATTTGCACCGGTGACAATCTGATGAGAAAGAGAGAGGAACAATGGTATTGTGCACTAAGGGGAATTTCTCCGAAACAAAAACAAAAATTGAAAACAACCTTTGGCCCTTTTTTCAAAATATATATATATATTTTTTTGCCAAACATATTCCTATGGAAATAGGCTTTGATATCATGTTAAAGTTCAATGGGATTAACTCAATCTCAAAAGACGCCTTGAGAGATGAGGATTGCCCATGACTTATTAATTTCACAACTTAAGAATACTTAGTCAATGTGGGACTAGATTCCCACTTTAATAATTCTAGCTGAACTTAATTAGAAAAAAGGTAATACTTAGGTACAGTTCCTTAAGTTAAGTACATTAGGTTCCTAGTTGAATTCAAATATATTGAATTTAAATATTCTTGGAAAAGATAACATTATTTGTGTTTCATTGGTTAATGCAACCATGTGTATGAATTCAATTGGAGAATCTAATGTACTTGACCTAAGGAACTGTACCTAAGTTTTACCCATTGAAAAATGAATCTTGTTTTTTCTAAACACAAGATTAATACCAATCTTGTATTTAACAAACACAAGATTGCTAAAGACAAATTTTACCCTCCCGTCCCAACGTAATCAGACGAGAGAAGATTACAATTTTTTTAAGCAATCTTATGTTTGTCAAATATAAGATTGAATAAAAAATTACTTTTTACCAAACTCTTTTCACTCTTCCCTTTCTCTCTCTCTCTCTTGCTGGTCTTTGCCCCAGCCACACCGCCACCTCTCTTTTCAATCTTGTGTTAGGAAAGACAAGATTCATTTTGATTTAAAGTACAACCTTCAAGAGAGATGTCAGATGTGTCAGAATGGTGATTTGAAAAGTTTAAATTGAATCTTGTCTTTGCTAAAGACAAGATTCATTTAAATTTTTTGAATATGTGGTCACGGGGCATTCGCACTATGTAGTTTTAGATGAATATTGTCTTTTCTAAAAACAAAATTCATCTAAAATTTTTGAATACTGTGTGGTCACGGGGGTACATGCACTGTTTTAATTTATGTTGAATAATCTTGTCTTTTCTAAGAAAAGACAAGATTCATTTGAAATTTTCTGTATAGTCACGGGCACATGTATGTACTATGTGAATTTTCAAATTTTGGTTCAATCTTGTCTTTAGAAAAGACAAGATTAATTGTATAAATTTTAACAAACTTGTTTTTTTAGAAAAATAAGATTAATTGTAGATCTGGTTGCATCCTAACTAGAAAAGTTTGGGGTTGAATTAAATTTAAAATTAAATCTTGTTTTTCTAACAAACAAGATTGAAAAAAAATATATATATATTTTCACCAATCTTGTGTTTTGTTTTACAAAATACAAGATCTATATTTCAAATTAAGTTCTACCAGATCATGTTGGCAAATTAACTTAAAAAAAAAAAAAATTTTTTTTGCCAAAACTCCTCTTTCTTTTGTAATTTCCATCAGTTAAATATAGAATTTCAACAAACGTTGAAATTTGAGGAAAAAGTGTCTCGGGAGTCGGATGATAGGTAATCGCATAGACTGTTTTTCGTTTCATTAAAAAATCTGAAGTTTATTTATCACACTCTGGTTTTTGATGAACTTCATTCATCACTTTCAAAATTTTATCTTAATCTCTCATTAGATTTTCTATGATGGCTTCGTCTTCTTCTTAAGGCAACCATAATGTAATTAATCTAAATGTTGTGCCTAGCGCTGCGCCAGAAGTCTGGCATTCATACTTCCTATCCCCGAACGACCCTGTCACGGTAACTGATTCCGTGATTCTGAGTGATACAATTACAACTGCAGTAGTTGCGGGTCCCCTCACTCCGAAGGATGGAAGAATATTGGCTGAGAGGACAGATCCTTAAACCATTAATGACTCAATGGCACTCACTGTTCAGTGTGTTGCCTCTGTTTCTAACATGGGACGACGTCTAAATGTTAGAAATCATGAAGTTCGAGCGCTGCGCTCCCAAGTTACCATACTGTAGCGGTTGCTCAAAGACAATAAGAAGAAAGTAGGGGAGCTTAAAGAGGAAAATAAAAGGCTGAAAAAACTCATTGATTCTTATGCTAATGACTTAGTAGCACGATCCACAAAACAAAGTAATTAAGACCACAACCGAGCTTCAAAAGCAGTATGAGAAGCTACTGGTTGAGGTGAAAGAATTAGCTTCTTGCCCAATTCCTTAAAAAAATGTATTGGCCTCCCTTTATAATAAAATCATGTTTGTTAATGATAAGCTTATTTCACCTTTCATGCATGGACATATACATACATACGTATAACTAGGCATACAATTTAGTGTTCAAAATCAAATGGATAAACATAAAATCTTTCTGAAGAGAATTAATTTAATCGGATTACTTTAATCATATCGAGTTCTCTATGAAATGTATGGGAATGATTCTCTAGGAGAAGTTTCATGAGTATGTCAGCCCATTGATGTACTTAACAAATTCAAGTACAACATGTCCATCTTATGCACATGATTTTTAAGAAGATGGTATTAAATCTCAATATATGCAATTTTATAAGATTCCTTAAACATAACAAAATGTAATAATATGATCAAGAAAAATATCTTAACTGGTATGGATATTCAATCAACAATCAAATTATTAATTATCCATTTTTATCTTAGAGGAAATCAAATGAGTGATATCCAAAATAACTCATGTGATCTTCTGGATCAGTCTAATATTCTAGATCAACAAAATTTATTGTTAATAATTTCACTTCAGGTGGTAAGGTGTAATATCCATTTTGAGAGAATATTTGAGTACATCCTTATTGATTTTGTTCATACCATTTCTATGTCCATGACCCTTTAATTATCAAATGAAGTTTCATTCACTTTAGGGAATGATGTATAACTGGTCGGATAGAACTTGTGGATTTTCAATAAAATCTTATTATTTTGTTTAACCAATAGAAGGCAATATTAGTTCAGAGTTCTTCTTGAACTTACGTTCTTGATATTGCTACTTCAGGAACACTTTTGAGACTTGATATGTAATATATGATTTTCCTTTTTCCAACATGTCTTCTTCTGAGATTTTTCCTCACATAATTTTAATTGTGAGCTGATTTAGAAAGTGCAGAATTTTACTCACTTTCATCTTTTAAAATTTTGTAACTTCAAGTGCATCAAGTGTAAAGTTGTATTCACTTACACTTTTATAATTTTGTAACTTCAAGTGCATCCATATCTATAATGAGTTCTTGTAAGGTGCAACTTCTGGTACATCCATACCTCTCTTAAATCATTTCATAGGATTTTATAATTCATAAACATAAAATTTATAGACTATAAATCAAGATAATAACATATAAGTAAGATTATCAATTCTTAAGAATAAAACTTATAGATCAAGATATAACAAAGATATTAAGATATCAATTAGTATTTAGATCAAGATATAGCAAAGATATCAAGATACTAATTCTTTAAAGAAAAACTTACAGTGGGTTGAAGACAAAGTGAGTACAACTCCTTTCCTAGGATTTGGTTAGAGCTTCGTGCTGATAACGTGTTGTAAAATAGCAAGATTAATAGCAAGAGAAATGAAGAAGAAAAACTCTATTGAGAAACTTTCTTATTTAGTGGTCATCCATACTAGAGAATATTTTCTTATGGAATTCATAGTTTTCTTCTTATTATCTTACAAAACTAAAACCACATATATATAGTGATTAGATGATAGGAGTGGTTAAGATATTGATAGGAGTGGTTAAGTAATATAATAGGAGTGGTTAAGCACATTGATAGGAGTGGTTGAGCACTCATTCATGCTTAATTAATTCATAACATGAATGAACTACTTAATTTGAAAAGCTTTATTGTTGTACAAAGAGCTGTGCAGGCCATATATTAATCTCTTTCATAAATAAAGGAAATTATATTAATATGAAAATAAAAGACCAAAACGGTTTTTAGGAAATTATTTAATTTTGGTTGCTTGATTAGCCATGGCCCATGAAAGCGAAAAAATAATTAGTATTTGCATAAAACTGTGAAACACAAAAACATATTTCATAAATATAGATGATATTGGAGGGGTCGCCTTGTCTCATCTAGTTATCAAAAGTCAAAGGGATTTTTCTTTTCAATTACTTTTTTCCCCTTTTCGTGATTAAGCTTTATTCTTGTCACCTGGATTCTGAGCCTCTGGCTGTATACATTATAGAAATATGAAGCTTACTCCCTGTGACTACAGAATTTAGCTCAAGATATTACCATTATTTTTCAACTTTGCAACTATAATAATGAGACTGAAGAGAAAATACCCTAAATAAGTAACCAAGGCAAAAGATAATTAAACTTGCACACATACTAGAGATGATACCATAAGTCCATATTCAAATTCCTCAAGCAGACTTATTTATTTATTTATTGCAATAATCCAAAAACAGCTCAAAACTTTCAAGTTCTACAATTAATTTGTCACACCAACGCATTCCAACTTGTTCCATAACAGTATAAACAAATAAATTGGTAGGAGAATTAGAAAAGTTTCCTTATTTTCTTTTTGAAAGAGAAACAATCAAAACTAATTCATTTCTACGTTTACATTTTTGCTGGAAATCATCCCCATTAATTATTCACCTTCCTGCAGTTCTTCCTAATTTCACCACTCGATCCAGTGAGGGGATTTATGTCTCCCATTTTGATTGCTTTGACAAAGTCAGAATAGAAGGTCTTGACATCCTGGCTGTATGTTTTAACCAATGAATCGGTGGATCCACCATTGAACAATTCTTGATCAGAATGGAGAAGACCCTTTTGGCTGATGAGGTTCTTGAAGTAATAGTTGTCAAAAGTTGTAGGAGTTTGGAGGTCTAGAGGAGCAATCTTGTTATCTCCTGGAAGGCCAGTAGTCCTTGGACATTTATTCTGTCTAGTCTTGGCAAATGAACTATCAATATTGCTATCGTTATATATGTGATCTCTGAAAACCACACACCTTGCTTTCCCAATTGTGTGGGCTCCTGGCACCAGAAATACAAGAATATGATGAGAAGCATTAAAATACATACAATTCATAGAAAAAAGAAAGAAAAAAAAAGCAAGCAAGCAAAATAAGTATTTAGTTATTGAGTAATGTTAGGGACACAATTATCAGTTCATCACTGT
>OU015769.1:6826445-6871222 GCA_907173295.1 Fagus sylvatica | reverse complement strand
TTTGATAGTTAATTCCTAATCTTTCCCTTCATTCTACGGTTCTTTTAATGATGCATTACATAATGCTCATCAACATTATCATAAGATTTAAAGTGATCATGAAAAATTGAAAAACAAATATGTGGCACCCCAAGAAGAAAAACCTCTTGCAGCCTATTAAGACAATCATCTTAAGCAAGCTCAGACAATATTTAGGTCAGATGCTTGCTTTCAAAAGTCAAATGTCCCCAAGATTCACACGTGGCATGCTATTGACAGAGCAGGCTCTTTCTCTCTTGCTAAATGACAAAACCAATCTAATCCCCATCTCACTCAACTAAATCCTTGAACATTATATCTAAGGATATCACCACTTGATATCAAAAAATCAGATAATCTCTTTTCAACCTTTTCTCATGACTCTTTTGATTAGTTCTTTATAAAATACATTATATGACCTACTTCCCCAATTACCTTGCCTTATAAGCACTCCTTCCCTATTCTTATACTTCTTTACTTCTCCTTTTTTGGTATAAATCTCTCCCTCTCTCCTCTGTGAACCTGCTTTTTGCTCCATACAATTTACCAATTCTGGCATCCTTGAATGTCCAGAGACAGGTAAATATTATATACACTCTCCCTACTTTTCTCTTAAGAAAATAAAACCTTGTCAAATATTCTCATATAATATTTCTTCTTCTTTTATCTTGTTGTTAATTAGGGAGAGATTGGATGAGATACGAAACAAGATTAAAAGAGAGACTCAAATGGGAAGGAGACATATATTTGGTCCTTCAGCTGGGACAATATTGAACACTATCACACCCTGTGCTGCATGTAAACTCTTGAGAAGAAGGTGTGCTGAAGAATGCCCTTTCTCCCCATATTTCTCTCCACATGAACCCCACAAATTTGCCGCTGTTCACAAAGTTTTTGGTGCAAGCAACGTCTCCAAGTTGCTAATGGTACTATTTATTCCCTCTTAACAATTTACTTATTGATCTTGATGAAATCTATATGTTCTGAACTTTTGTCCATTTGGGTTTTATCTAGGAGGTGCCAGAGAGTCAAAGAGCTGATGCGGCAAATAGTCTTGTTTATGAAGCAAACTTGAGATTGAGAGACCCCGTATATGGGTGCATGGGTGCAATTTCAGCTTTACAACAACAAATTCAATCTTTACAAGCACAACTTGAAGCAGTAAGGAATGAGCTATTGAAATACAGATATAGAGAAGCAACTAGCAGTAACATCGTTTCTTCTAGTCCTGCTGATTTAGTTCTTTATTCCATTTCTGCACCGCCACAAAGTCTTCGTCCTCCACTGCCACCGCCACCACCACCACCACCACCACCACCGCCAACATCCTCTCCGCCATTTGTTGTCACTTCCTTGTCTTCTACTTCTTTCTATACACCAACAAGCACAACCGGTTACAGCTCCATTTTGAGTGGTAATGTCCCATATTTTAACTGAACTCATAGAATTAATTTAGTCCTTTTTTTTCTTCTTCTTTTCTTGAAGAATAATCATGTTTAGTAGAGTAGAATGACCATTTGATATATTAGGATTGATCAATTTGTTTCTCGCTTATTATTCCTTATGATTTAGAAGTTATTGAAAAATGTAAAGAGAACTTAGAGTCGCCATTAATCCCCACCCACCTTTAATGCGATTCTTCTTTTATGTACATTAATCTTTTTCTATGGATTAATTTAATTTATCATTTAATTTCATTACATGCTAATTGCTAAAGGCACTGGCTGAAAATTAACAATAAGTTATAAATTGAGTTTTGACCACAAAAGCCTGCCGCTGAATGATGAGCCATTATTACGCTTTATTTTCGTTCGTTTTCTTCAGGGAAGAAATTTAGAAACCTAGAAAGTTTGAGATTCAAAATGCTAAAAACAATCACATAAAAGGTGTAATTTTGGATAGGGTTCACATGAACAAAGACAATCGTGCTCAATTAGTCATTGACTCAGTGCACGTGTGGGGAATACCTAAATTTGACTGAACCTTAAGTCCATGTACATGTTAGTCTGTGCAACTGAAGATTTGAAGGAAAGGAACTTCGGGGGACACAGCATATGGTGGTTGTGATTCTCCCATGTGAAGTTTGAAACTTTATGCATTGAAATTTAGGTCATTACTTACTCTAGTCTAGCCCCTCCTTTTCCCTGTCCCAATTTATTTACTTGATTACCCAATATGTAGTTTTGCCTTTTCTAATAGTGGGGAGGGGGAATTTTACTAGAAATTATTCCATACACATGTGGACTATACCATATTCTTATGTAAATATAAGTCATGTGCATGATCTATATGTGAGAGAAAAGTTTAGGTATCAGCTATCACATTCTAAATATAAATATAGATCATGTACAAGACTTATATGTGAGAGAAACGTATAGTATACTGGACGCACTGAATAATTTTACGACTTGAAATATGTAATTAATTTGATACTGAAAATGTCAATGACCATATGTGCATTTATTTTCTTGATAGTTTTCCTATTTCTTTTCTTAGGCATACAAGTTATTTTGTCTTGGGCTTTGCCTTTTGACAGTCTTCTCTCGGTATAATTTGGCAATATTAATAAGGTAAATAAGTTTGAATAGTGCTATGCCTGATCAAAATGTGAAGCGAAAAAGTAGCTCACCTAGTTTGAACTTCTACTTAGACAACTCATGCGAATCAACTATCAGAACTTTGCATCTTGAATCTACTAAACTGTTTGGAAAATGGAAACCCTCACGTTGTTTCATAATGAGGTAAACGCAATTAATGCACATGGACTTTTACATAATTCTTCCTCTAGTGTGAGCCTAAGAACTAATAAAGGTCATTCCAATACGTATGTCAATAATTTATCACTTTCCAACTTTTTCTTATAAAGAGCAAGCATTTTTGAACCACAGTTTAAAGACTGATCATGCTCTCAAATTTAACTTTTCTGAAGTACTCTGAATATGTCGTCCAGCAAGAGAAAACAATTTTAAGGGATTTTCTTCTCCGGCATCAAAGAAAACAAGAACAGTTAAATATGTTTAAATTAAAGCCGCTTTCCCACTAATGAAGTTTGGGTATTTATAAAACAATTTTTTTGGGCGGTCAATGATAATGCCAACAAGTTTTATATTCTAAGATGTATTAAGTTTTCTTGGCGTGTGGAGCATAACCTAAGTGACAGAGGGAACCAAATTGTGCACTAAATTCATAAAATATTCAAGAAAATAAATTGAATAATTGCGTGTATGTAATAATCAATTTATATTCCAGAGAGCCTATAGAATTATGGTGGAATTTGGTTTCACGTCACAATTGCTTGAATTACCCGCATCTTAGCTTGTCCTTGCTGAATTTCTTGAGCTAAAAACTACATACATGAATGTGAACTAACTTAACCCAATGGATTGGTTTAGCGGTTCCAACTCCGAAGACCTCAAGAGCTCCACGAGATCTTGGTTTAAAACTTGTAATCAATATCTTGGGATCACTTTCAATAGATTCACCTTTATAATTAATTACCTAATATGGGTGGAACCGGAACTATACAAATCAAGGAGAATAATCACTTACTTAAAGAGTTTTCGACGGCCACGTCAAGAAAAAGAAAAAAAAAAAAAAAAAAAGAAAAAAAAAAAAGAAAAAGAAAAAAGTGAACTAACTTCCTTCATCCCGGCATATCCTCATCAGTCAACCTGTTCTCCAACATTCGAGTATTTTCATCAACAATATGGAAGCTACAAATCTAGCTACCTTGTTGACAATCAAATTGGTCATGTGGAGCAAAATTTTAACGATTTTCATTGCCTCCAAAATTGACATAAAATATATTTTAGTTTTGACGCAACATCAATGTGGCGTTAATGACTTTTTATTAGTTTTGGATGTCAAAAGTAAAATTTTATTGCTAATGAGCATTCCTGGATACAATAGTAATAGTAATTTTTTTTTAAACAATATTAATAGTAATTTGTTTGGTCCAAAATTTATTAAACGCTTTTCTTATTATAAAAATCGGTTTGGTCCAAAATTTAAAGGTATCTACCAGAGGCTTCACGTGGGCTTAATTTTCAATTTGAGGAGTGCTATTGCTACTACAATTTCTTCCAATGTTATTAATAAGTCCTCGCATTGACTTATCAGCAAGTCACAATTTAGATATAAGTCAGAAAAAGAAATAAAGTTTTGTAATGATCAATTACGTGGATTCCGAGATCAACTAGGAAAATGGAAAAAGATTTAACATTTGGCAGATTAAAACCAAATATTATAGCATAAAGACTCCCTTTTTTTTTTAAATGCTAATCTTCCTCTCTCCCTTCTCTTCTCTTCTAGTGTCTTCTCTCCATCGAACTGAGAAAATCATTCATAGTCCAAAGAATAAGTTGACTTTTCTTGTATGAAACCTTCCTCCTAGAAAACCAAAATCTTGCTTGAAAAGTGCTAACCTAAGAATCTGATCGATAAGTCAGCAGTGGTACTTTAATGATCTGAATAAAGGTAAATATTTCCCAGTTATTTTTTGTTTATATTGGCAATAAATGGCCAATCAATTATTATAAACAAAATATAATGTATAAGGGAGTTGGGTTCCAATCCCCCACCTACCATTGATAATTGAGTACAAATGGAGCGAAGTGTGGCGGAATGTTTTTCTTAAAAATCGGGTGTGCCAAGTGTAATTTTATTATAAACTCGGAAGTGTCACTATAATTTACTCAAAGTTATTCATATGTATATTAAGTGATATTTTAATGTAAAAAACTTGCAAAATTATAACATATTTATTACATTTTGTTCATTTGTTAAGATTTTTTTTTTTTTTTTGTATGAATAAGCTTTTTTTTCTTTTTCTTTTTTATTTCAAAGTCAAAATTCCCAATTATGAATGAAAATAATTTTAATAGTTAGATAGAGAATAAGTACAGTTTACGTAAATTTATGTTATTATGAAATTATCCTTGAATTTTATTTTTAAAGCATTACCATAGATTTTATTAAGATGACACTCAATTTGTAAAGGCGAGACAATCTATTGCCTCAACAAACTCTTTCTATGTAATAATACTTGTTTACAAGTTACAATATGTACTTTGTGGGTGCGGTTTTAGTTGTACGTCTTCTTAAAGTCTAAAAATTAATTTTATAATTCATATTTTTGAAAGGCGATGGTTTTGTGTTCTATTATCCATTTGAGATAATATTTTGGGGGCAAATTAAAATTACAACTTCTCTTAAAGATTCGTGAAATGACAGTATCATTATCCTATTTTAGAAAATAAAACTCTCCCTCTCACCTTTTGTTAGAAAATGAAACATTCCCCCCATCTCTAATGATTCACACAATTTTTATCTCTTTAAAGATAAAACATAGTTTCATGCCTTATTATGCTACAAATAACATCAACAACTTCCCTTTTTTTATATAGCTATGGAAAGTCCAGATTTCTTCTTCTTAAGTTCTTAATAGTTAGGCATATTACTTGATTATTAGGATTGATTTTACAAGATTAAGGATAGAGGCCCATAACTTTTGAATGACAAATAGGGGAAAGTTGATAATAAAAAATTAAAAAAAAAAAAATCAACAAAAATGATATTCTATACAATTTGCAATTTATTTATATATTGTAAGGAAAAAAACTAAACAGCGAGGATAGCAATAGGTAGGCAAAAATAAAGTATTATACAATGATCACATTAATGTCACTTAAAGAATCTCATACATACAGGAAAGTTAATTACCTTTGTTTTTATCAAAAAAAGAAAAGAAAAGGAAAATTACCTTCGTACATGTCCATTTAAAACTTAACACGCAAATAAACAGGCCCATTTGTACTGTGACCACTGTCCAGAGGCCTATCAGTAATTATCTTAAAACCCGTTCCATGGACTGGGCTTAGGTGTATCTGTATGCGACCCGTTGATCGTCTTTTGCTAATAAGAGTGCCGTGGAGGCACTTTGGTCATGATATATAACTGATAGATTATACTTTTAGACTTTTAGTGCCCCAAAATTTTGGTCCTTTCAATTTTACAAATGTTCTAAAATTTCATAAAGGTAACAGTTTTATCCCTCTGTCAATGGGGTCGGTTCAATTTTAATCTATTAAATATGGGTTGATTTTAGTCCCTTAAATGTATGGTCGATTCAACTTAAAAAATGCAGTGTATAGCATTAGTCACCTAAATAGGAAAATAGATGTAGGGATTAAATTGTTCACTTTTTAAAATTTTTGAGACCAAATTTGAACTTTAAAAACATGAGGGACTAAAATGAAACTTGCACCAAATTTTAGGAAACAAGAAGTATAATTTACCATGATATAAAATATAAATACATTGCTAGCATGAGTTGAACACCAAGTCGATAAAAGTAATTGTGGGTTTCAGTTAGTTTAATTGATAAAATCTTTTGTCGTGAAGCAATGAACTTTGGTTTCGAATCCCGCTTACACTAAAAACCATTTAGTGTCTTGGCCTAATGGTAAGAGCAATTATCATGGAGCAGACATTATAAATTCAAATAATATCGTAATTAAAAAAAAAAGTCCATAAATTGTCTCTCTCGGCCCCAAACATGAGATTCAATCCTATATGAAAAAAGTGTTGTATGCAAATGTTATTCAAGATATGAGCTCCATAATTAAGAAGCCCACTAAGTTTTACAACAAAAAAATAGTTGGATCGCAAACTTCAAGAAGCCCGTTACTCTTTAGACCCATAAACAGTTGGTAAGAAGACATCCAATATATTAAGGAATGAACTACTTAATTTGAAAAGCTTTTATTGCTGTACAAGAGCTGTGCAGGCCATATATTAATCTCTTTCATAAATAAAGGAAATTATAATAATATGAAAATAAAAGACCAAAACGGTTTTTAGGAAATTATTGAATTTTGGTTGCTTGATTAGCCATGGCCCATGAAAGAGAAAAAATAATTAGTATTTGCATAAAACTGTGAAACACAAAAACATATTTCATAAATATAGATGATATTGGAGGGGTCGCCTTGTCTCATCTAGTTATCAAAAGTCAAAGGGATTTACTTTTCAATTACTTTTTTCCCTTTTCATGATTAAGCTTTATTCTTGTCACTTGGATTCTGAGCCTCAGGCGGTATACATTATAGAAACTAGTCGGTAACCGTGCATAGGAAAATTTAATATAATAACTTTTTCTTTTTTATTTTTTGTTTAAATATGAAAATTGATAATTATGATAATTATTAAAAAAATTATTATTATTATTGCGTTTATATATAGAATATAATCTAGTATTAGACATTTATTATGATTGTGTTTGTATATATGAAATAATATATTATTTCTATTAAGGAAAATATATATTAAAATTCTAATGATTGTGATAATTATAATTATTAAAATCTTATGTGGCGCAATTATATAAGGTCAACCAAAAATAATAAAAAATTTCAGTTTTACATTATAGTATAGATAGATATGAAGCTTACTCCCTGTGACTACAGAATTTAGCTCAAGATATTACCATTATTTTTCAACTTTGCAACTATAATAATGAGACTGAAGAGAAAATACCCTAAATAAGTAACCAAGGCAAAAGATAATTAAACTTACACACGTACGTACTAGAGATGATACCATAAGTCCATATTCAAATTCCTCAAGCAGACTTATTTATTTATTTATTGCAATAATCCAAAAAACAGCTCAAAACTTTCAAGTTCTACAATTAATTTGTCACACCAACGCTTCCAATTTTTCATTCCAAATAACTTAGTACAAACAAATAAATTGCCCTCTTGTAGGGCGAGAATTAGAAAAAAGTTTCCTTATTTTCTTTTTGAAAGAGAAACAATCAAAACTAATTCATTTCTACGTTTACATTTTTGCTGGAAATCATCCCCATTAATTATTCACCTTCCTGCAGTTCTTCCTAATTTCACCACTCGATCCAGTGAGGGGATTTATGTCTCCCATTTTGATCATTGCTTTGACAAAGTCAGAATAGAAGGTCTTGACATCCTGGCTGTATGTTTTAACCAATGAATCGGTGGATCCACCATTGAACAATTCTTGATCAGAATGGAGAAGACCCTTTTGGCTGATGAGGTTCTTGAAGTAATAGTTGTCAAAAGTTGTAGGAGTTTGGAGGTCTAGAGGAGCAATCTTGTTATCTCCTGGAAGGCCAGTAGTCCTTGGACATTTATTCTGTCTAGTCTTGGCAAATGAACTATCAATATTGCTATCGTTATATATGTGATCTCTGAAAACCACACACCTTGCTTTCCCAATTGTGTGGGCTCCTGGCACCAGAAATACAAGAATATGATGAGAAGCATTAAAATACATACAATTCATAGAAAAAAGAAAGAAAAAAAAAGCAAGCAAGCAAAATAAGTATTTAGTTATTGAGTAATGTTAGGGACACAATTATCAGTTCATCACTGTCACTTGAGTCTACAACTCATCACTTATTTATACACCAATTACAACAGACAATATTAATATTTGTGAAAAATATTGTAACCCTAAACTTATTGATACTGATTTATCATACTTATTTAAAAGAAAAAGTGTCGGTATTCAAAAAGCTAAAATAAAAAGAAAACTAGTCAACACATTTATGAATATTCAACATCAAGAAACCATGTGAGAGAGAGAGAGAGAGAGGGGCATACCAGACAGGGCAACCATGTCCTTGGTAGAGAGACCTTTAGCTTGAAATCTAGAAATGAGATTGCTAAGTGTAGAAGTGGGGGGAGGGATGACACCACTGTTTGCAGCAGATAAGCTGGCTGTCTTGGAATCTCTTCTTCCAAGCTTAACATCCCAGCTGGGTCCTCCAAGCTGCAAAAAGTTCAACGTGTTATCAGTAATTAATAGAAGTTGTCAAAGAAGACCAAGGTATAAATGGTAGAAAAATGTTGAAATTAAGGTTAACTTTATTATAAAAAAAGAATTTACAAACTGATGTGATAATAAATATGAATGATGTCACATTAACAATATAATAAATTGTTTTCATAATTACCTCTAGTTTTTAAAAGTTGACACATCAATTTGTAAATACTTTCTAGCAGAATTTGTAAATTGTAATATCATTAACATCACTTGCTAAATCTAAATCATTTAACTAATTTTTTTTTAAGTAAAGGATTAATAATAAATTACATTAATTTTTTTACAAATAAACATGCACATATATTCTGTGAAATATGACATGTGATATTTATAGGTTGCACGTTTTGCTATTAAATTTACAAAATTATCAATTGATCATTTGATAGTTGTGAAATCACTTAATAACTCAACAAGCATGTCAATCTACAGTACTGTAAAAACTAAAAATTTCTTATTTATTTATTTTATTTTATGAGAATCTAGTGTAAAAACTTTTTTTTTTTTTTGAGATAGTGTAAAAACTAATACTACTTAAAAGTTTCCGCTTTTCTTAGTGCATAGTAGACAAGAGAATGATTTACTTACAATTTCAACAGAGTCACGAGCAGCAATGGCTAAGATATCAGCACATGAGACCACTCCGGGGCACTCTTTCTCTACCTTGGACTTTATGTCATCAACAACCTCGAACGCCCTAAGTGATCCATTGTTGGGACCTGCTGTCTTCTCGCCTGTGAAAGAGGAAGTGTCGTCTAGGAGTACCGACCCATCACAACCCTGTTAAAAAGCAAAAGACAACCCCATGAAATACAATAATGAAGGTTTAGATTATTTGACCTTGAACTCTTTTTGAAGCTGAAAATTCTGAATACTAGTAATTGTTTGTGTAATTTACCTACTTCTTTAAACTCTAGCTAGATTTGATTTAACTAACTAGATTAGATGGATTCAACACCACCAAATGAATGATGCTGACAACGTTGCCACAGAGGCTGTCTTTTATGACTTTCCCTATCAACCCACTTGAATTATGCATCTCATGCATGTGCCTCAATATCTGTGCATGCGGACTTGCTTCAAGTCACTAATATGCATCATGCCATTTAGTCATTTAATGGCCCATCCACTAACCAATTATTCCTCCACAAGTTTAATTCTTGAATAGTAACTTGTTTCAAGTGTATATTATAAACCACAAGTTTCAAAGCACAATTATCTTTTTATAACGGTTGAGTTGATATATAATAAAAAATTTGGTATTGAAGATAGGTACATATAAAAATGATATTGTACCAATAATGAATTATCAAAATAACAAGTTAAGAAAAACAAATTGTGTTTTTATCATTACTCTAGCATAAAACTAACTTATTATATATTGTTTGCCATTCATTTTGAAGAAAAAAAAAAGGAAAAAGGGAAAAAGGAATTACATTGACAAAACAATCATGAAAGAAGAGGCGAATCAGAGAAGCACCCTGGCGGGGTTGTTTTGAAATCGCAGATTGAACAACCGATTGAACGGCTGTAAAGACCTTTGGACAACTTTTAGAATAGTGATTTTTAGAGAGAGCAGAGGAGCTCCCCGTGAAAATCACGAGAACAGCTAATACGACTATGGCTAGAGAAGAACAGAAAGAATGAGAAGTAGAAGCAGCCATTTCTTCGCTTTAACTTAGAAGGATGGCTGCGTGGAGTGTGCTGAGAACATGGTAGCTGGTACTTGGGTTATATAGAAGGTTAATTGGGAAAGTTCCACACAGGGTAGGTAAAGTACTCTTTCGGACTAGAATGCATTGCATGACATTAATATCTACATCTAGAAATAAAAGAAAAAGTAAGCAATAGCTAGGAGTTTGATTGATTCACATAGTGATAAAAGATAAGCCCAAAAACAATTTATCAAAAAAAAAAAAAATAAGCCCAAAAACATCTTTACGTGAAATGAACTAGATGAACAGTGAAGTGGCATGCTATCAAGTCTGCCCAAATTTGTGGGGTCTGCTAAATTATATATTAATTTTTGGTTGGTGAAAGATGCCAGCCATGAAGGATTAGACGACCACATGAAGGTTCGTAGACAATTCAAAAAGTACAGCAATGTAGTATTACTTTTTCTTTTTGATGCTGCCAATACAGTATTACTATTACTGAAGGGCCGAAGATGTTAGTTGACGTTTCAACATACACACATCTAATTAATGTTTTGATCACGTGGAGCATGGTCCATGGTACATGTTCATATCTAGATATTATCGTTATATAAAATAAAAGAAAAAAAAAAGAAAAAAAAAAGTTTATATCAAGATATCATTTGTCCTTTAGAGGAGAGAAATGAAAATTTTGATTTTGACACTTACATGTTCTAATTATCTGATTGATTAACACTAGAATCCAAAATCAAACCATAACAGTTTAACAATCATAATGATAAAGCAAACACAAACATATTAACAAAACAAATGATTTGTTTGCTTGAGTGAGTCTTCAGGTTTAATTTTTACTCTTTCAAACGGCTTCTTAAACAGAGTCTTACCAAACATAATAACATTAAACATATTTATTGGGTATTTGGCCGAGTAGTGAATTCTTTATCCCTACTTAGTTAAGAGTTCGATTCTTTTCTTCTCATATATATTATGTGTATCTGTTTAAAATAAAATTTCTACCTAAAAAAAACATTAAATATAACTGTCTTGACACATGATCACATGTAAATTGCCAATACTATATGGAGCAAAAAATAATAAGCTCATAGCACACAGTAGCGTGGAAGGGTCAGGAATAAGGATTACTATAGAATGAAATTACACTAAAAGATAAAGCAAACACAAACAGCTGTCAGCAGGGGCGGCAAAAAGGAAAGCCCATAACTGTCAGATTTACGTGAAAGAAAGGAGAATTGGCAACAGTCATTAGACTGACCGACAAAAGGAAAGCCTATAATTTGTCCCTTTGACTATCAGGCCAAACGTACGATTTTTTATTAAGTAGTTAATTTCAACCACTATTACATACAATACCGGGATCTCAATCCTTTAAAAAACTCTTCAAACAAACCCTTTTGTCCTGTTTTTCTTAAAAGAAAGTAGCAATGAAATTACAAATAAGGAGAAGTCTCTTCTAGAAAATAAAAGAGAAATTAATCAGATTTGATGAACAAGTCATGAACATATGTTTCTCATTTTTCTTTGCTACCGTACCAATTCAGAAATGTAACTAGTCCACAAGGAAAAAAGTCATAAACATATGTTTCTCATTTTTCTTTGCTACCGTACCAATTCAGAAATGTAACTAGTCCGTCATTTTGTAACAAGGAAAAAAGTAATTAGTAATTACTTTTTTCCTTGTTACAAAATGAGGGAGTAGTTAGTAATTACATTTTTCCTTGTTACAAAATGAGGGACTAGTTACATTTCTGAATTGGTACGGTAGCAAAGAAAAATGAGAAACATATGTTTATGACTTGTTCATCAAATCCGATTAATTTCTCTTTTATTTTCTGGAAGAGACACTTCTCCTTATTTGTAATTAATTACTTTTTTCCTTGTTACAAAATGAGGGACTAGTTACATTTCATTAGCAGAAATGTAAGAAATGTAACTAGTCCCTCATTTTGTAACATGGAAAATAGTAATTAAAATAACCTATTCAACTATTTACTAATGCCAAAAATTATGATCTTGGACTGTCTATACTTGCCATATGTACGTTATGGGTGGTATGCTACAATCACTTGTCCTGCGGTTGCTTACCAGTCAATGTTATCCTACAGAACAATGTGAGGATAATCATTCACCTAGCTAGAATTCAAGGGATAAAGAATCCAAGTCAGAACTGAACTTATTAATAACCCTACTGCTCATCTATTTTGTAGGAGCCAGCTTTTGTTGTTAGTTTCCAGAAAGTACAACACCACAAGAGGTAAAATTCTTCGCAGTCCCAATTAAATTATTGCTTTGTCCATCTAACAATTTGAATATCAATTTTCAAACGGATGATGTAAGGATGGTTCCTAATTCAAGAAAAGTGGTTGAATAATACTTAGGTGGAAAGATAATTGGCATAGGGGCCGCGCTAATATGTAAATTAAGGATGGACCATGGAAAAAAAAAACTATTTTTCCTTTTACAATTCTTGAGTTTTTTTATTTTTTATGTAATACAATTCTTGAGAGCAGAAGCGCAAGAGTTATCTGGTTCAGTCTAACAATTTACGTTTATGGAGAAAAACTTGTTAATCGCAACATCTTTACTATATCACAACATTGTATTGAATAATAAGATCTATAGCATGATATTTATAAAAGACTCAACTCTACGACTAACTATACATTCAACTAGGATTAATATGGTGTAAAACAAGTAAACTGTTTTGCTTGTACAGCCAGAGTATTGGCTTGTGTCTTAACCATAGAATGTGTTTGATATACATTAACATCTCTCCTCAAACTTCAAGGCAGTAGTATTTAACGAAAACTTGATTTTGGACTTGCATGAGATAGGATCACAACGCTAAGAATTTATTGGCACAACAATACACGCAAAATTAATGTTAGAGATTTGTAATGTTAGATCATTTTTTTTGTTAACTTACAAGTTTTTTGTTTGTTTGTTTTCTTTTGGACATGATGTAGGTCCCAACGTAGGTCCATCCCTAAATGCGATTATCACTGTGTGAATTCTTCATGAGTTTGTTATGTTATAATTGGTCCTTGACAACAAGATAAAGTTTGGCCGAGAGAGCTCCACATGGAAACAGCGGCTAAGAAACTTGGACAACGGTTGTGCATAAGTCTTGCTGCTTGGTTGATGACAGAGACAATAGTTCCTCAATATCGCAAAATTTATTTTTTCTTGAGAAAAAGAATTTTGTGGTGTTGATGGAAGGAGTCAATGTAGTTGGCTCCAAGACACGTTGGTCCTGAGGGAAAGTGGTCTAGCTGTGGAGGCTTCTGATGAATCGGAGGACTAGTGGCAACTGAAATTAGCCAAAGAGGTTGGAGGTAGCGGAAAGTCGCCAATGAAGAAGGCTATGGCTCTAATACCATGTTAAATATTGAGCAATAAAACTCTTATGCTGGGTTAGAATTATAGCACAAACAAGCAAGCAAGCAATAATATGTGATGTAAAGTATGTAGGGAGTGAAGAGAGAAAGAACAGAAGCACAAGGGTTACATGATTCAGCCTAACGACTTACGGCCATAGAGAAAACCTTTAATAGCTACATCTTTACTATAGGAAAACCTGTATTAAAATGAGCCATTAGACCTGTATAAAAATGAGCCCTTAGTAGGTTATTTTGTAAAAGATTAACGTGAGACTAACCATACGTTAACTAGAGTTACTAGACTTGCAATACAAGTAACTTGCTTAACTTGCACACCAAGTATTAGACTTGGGCCTTGATATACTTTAACAAGTATATATCACATTAATTATCCTTTTGAGTGTCAAAGTATAGGGAAAATATGAACTTGAAAAACTTGATCTAATGCTTCCTAAGGTATCATAAAATTCATGAGATCTTGAGTTGAAATTTTTAACAAGTATTTTGGAGACACCCACTGGACACCTACCTTTAAAAAATAATAATTAGTATAGGCAAAATATTGATGGCTAAACTGTTAAAGCTAGAATAGAAATATTCTATCACATTTTGTGTTCCACTATATGCTTCATTAATCACAATTCGTTATGCGTTTTTTTTTTTTTTCCTTATAAAATAACTAATATTTAAAATAAAAACAAATCAGACACGTGTCGCATTTTAATTAATAAAATATAAGTAAAACACAAAAAGTAAAATAGAACGGGGAAAGTTAACATGAATGATGGTCATGGTAATGTTCTCAGTCATGGCGCGGCCTAATGAATTAGTTAAAAGGAGTTAAATAACATCTTATCATTGATCTTTCATTAACACATGACAGTAGATGTTACTGTCTTCCAACTACAATTAATGCGCGAAAAAGTGGACTCATAGTTTGGACCATGTGTGTTAAAGCGATTTTCATTAAAAAAAAAAAAAAGAAAAAAAAAAAAAATTGTGAAAGTGATTCTCATTAAAAAATAAATAAATGTGTGTGAACGAGTTTCGTTTCTTTGATGGAATTTTTTTTTTAGCATATTCCCGTATGGAAATGAAATCTTGCTGTGGTTGTCAAGGAAACTTACAAATAAAAGTGATGCATAACGCATAGCTCAAATTTTCTATGGATAGTAAAAATTGTATGAGCTAGTGAATTAGTGATGGAATCACGTGAAATTTGGTGACATCAAGGAAATTGATGTGCAGATCAAAACTCACTACCATACAACCTTGAACTATACCTCTCATTGGCCAAATTCTTTGGTTTAGTAAGCCTCTGTTTAATTAAATTTTCTATTTAAGTATTTGTAGTCATTTCTCCTTTTATTATAATTTTCGATTTAATAGTCAAAATAAGGTCATGTTAATTTTGGGATGTTTCTTAGAGTCCGTAATATTGGTTTATGTAATTTTCTCAAATTTTCCATTTTTTATGATTATTTTTCTATTTTTAACCTAGGTTTGTGTCTAACATGAATTAGCCCCATTAGACATTCCGTCTATTCTGGAGTAAAATTTCAATGACTGTTTCTTTTTTAATTGTGGATTATATAATTATTTTTCTTGTGCATTCAATAAGTAATTCTTAAAATCAACAATTTCTATTTCTGGTGGCTATCCCGCTGGTTCAAATACTTAATTGGTTCAACTAATAATAAATGTTGTGGAATCTTAACTTCTAGACTAGTGCTTGGAGACTAATTTTCTTAAAAAAAATTATTTCACCAAAGTCAGTGTTCTTCAAACAGCTAATCTTTGATGTTTGGAGTTTCATATGTGTACGTCTTCTCAGTGATGACAAAGGCCAGTGCGGAGTTCAGTGTCTCCGACTCTCCGTCAAAAAGATAAAACTGTGGTTGAAATTGGCTGCTAAAGAAAAAAATCCAAATGTCCACCTCAAAACGGTCAGGACACTTAGCCATCATCATTCAACTTTCTCTCTTTTTTTTTCTCAATTCAACCTTAGCAGATATTTGTTGCTACAAATCACCAATTGAGATTAGGGGTAGATAAATCATTAAAAAGCTACTTGACCAAAGCTTTAATTTCCATGTGGCTATGGCTACTAAATTATTGTATCTTTATCATGATCTAATATCAATTTTAGTTGTAAGATTAAAAAATTCTACTACCTTCATCTCATATATGAATTTCGTTTTTTCTCTCTGAACTTTGAAAAGTTCGTTTTTCGTCCTAAAACTTTGAAAAATTTTATTTTTACACATGAATTTCGTCATTTAAAAAAAAAAAATCTAAGAACGAAATTCATGTGTAAAAATGAACTTTTTCAAAGTTCAAGTACGAAAAACGAACTTTTTAAAATTCAGGGACGAAAACCGAATTTCATGCAAAGTTTAGGGACGAAAACAACCTAAAATAAATTAAATAAAAATGGCATGTTAAATTTAGATCAAAATTCTTTGGTTTGTTTATTCATTTTTATTAGAATTACTATTCAGTATTTAAAAAAAGAATATTTTCTCCTTAATAATTGATCATACGAATAGAGAATGAGTATTAGCTTCATGTATTGATTTGCAAAAAGTATTTAGAAAGAAAAAAAGAAGAAGAAGATTTTCTCATATAAATAGTAGGTTTCACTGTGGAATATAAATTTAATTCATTTTTATGTGAGAAGAGTGAGTCTTATTCATGATATATTGAATAATTACCCTGGATTTGCTCTATCAACAACTAATTAATGTTGGTCCCAATGAAAAGATCATAGGAGAATTGAGCTAAACCACCTTGACTATTATTTTTTGTTATTGACAATACTTACCTATAGTTGGCCTCTTTTCCCCTACATAAGACAAATTTTTTAATTTAATAAGAATTCTTTATAAAGCCTCGTAGTAATATCCTCCATTTAAAGTTTGGCACGTCAAATTTTAGAAATTAAGAGATGGACGAAGATCAAGGATACATGTGAGGAAAGCGAGAAATGAAAGTGAAGGCAATTAATGGTGGCCGAAATTTCAAAGCTAAAGAGATGACGTTTTTTAAAAAGTGTTACAAGAAAAACGAACACGAGAGTGAGAGGAGAAAATAATTTTTTTTCTTTTCCTTTTCTTTTCTTTTAACCAATGTGGGAGTGGGTGTAAAGTTTTGAAAATATAAAAAGGTTTGATTTTCCAAGACCTTGATTTAAATTAATATGGTAGATAATACGTTACATCCTCTCATATGTGGTGGACATGAAATATCCTCTCACATGTGTAGGAGCTGTTAAGCATAATATAATATGGCCCTCAAAGATATGTAGTTGACAACTTGACATGTTATGTCATATGTGGGATCAAAAATTTAAAACGAAGTTAGGTAAAGCGCCTTCAATTTAATTTAAAAAACTAGTCGCAAATCCGTGCGATGCACTGAAAATGAATTAAAATTAAATCTAAAAAATTATTGGTCTAACTATGATTTTTATTGTCTTTTATATTTTATCTAAATATAAAAATTGATAATTATTAAAAGACATTTATTATTATTGTGTTTATATATAAAATATATTATAGTATTAGGCATTTATTAGGATTGTGTTTATATATGGAATAATATATTATTTCTATTAAAGAAAATATAATATGTCAAGATTCTAATGAGATGTTTAATTATAGAATAAAATTTAAATTCAATTAAAAATATATATATATTAAAATAATGAGGTGTAAAATTGTGAGAACTCAAAAGCTTATTATGTGGCGCAATATTATGAGGTCAACCAAAAGTTAAAAAGTTTCGATTTTATATTATAGTATATATTGTAAATAAAGCGACTTTGATTTCTTTGTTGTCCCTATAAAAGAATTAAAAGGTCAAGTCTGCCTAGTTGTACTTCTAGAAACTTAAGAATAGAAGACCTTGATCTTGATGGGAACATAAGTGTAGACTAACAAATTAGTATTATATTAGGTAAAACTTAGGTACAGTTCCTTAGGTTAGGTACATTAGAGTTCCCAATTGAATTTAAACATATGGTTGCATTAACTAATGAAACACAAATAATGTTATCTTTTCTAAGAATATTTAAATTCAATATATTTGAATTCAACTTGGAACCTAATGTATTTGATCTAAGGAATTATACCTAAATTTGACCTTATTATTTAAAGTCATCCATATGTATAACTGGCAGGAAGATGATTCAGTGGTAGAATTTTATTATATACTAGTTGCAAACCTGTGCGATGCACGGAAAATGAATTAAAATTAAATCTAAAAAATTATTGGTTTAACTATGATTTTTATTGTCTTTTATATTTTATCTAAATATGAAAATTGATAATTATTAAAAGACATTTATTATTATTGTGTTTATATATAAAATATATTATAGTATTAGGCATTTATTAGGATTGTGTTTATATATATGGAATAATATATTATTTTCTATTAAAGAAAATATAATATGTCAAGATTCTAATGAGATGTTTAATTATAGAATAAAATTTAAATTCAATTAAAAAATATATATTAAAATAATGAGGTGTAAAATTGTGAGAACTCAAAAGTTTATGTGGCGCAATATTATGAGGTCAACCAAAAGTCAAAAAGTTTCGGTTTTACATTATAGTAAAAATAAAAATAAAACCGTGATTCATTTTAGCGTTTTCATGGTGGAGGTAAAATGATAGCAAGTAAAAAGTATTTGTGGTGGCACCGATAAGGGAGAGTTTTTCTGGTAATTGTATTATACTTCAGGAATATATTAAATACGTACTTTCTCATCTCACAGAAGTTATGGGTTCAGTTAATTAAATTCATGATGAGATTTATCATTTCTGCAAGTGGAGGGAGTACGCATTTAATATAAGATTATATAATTTTCCGAGTTTTTCAACGATATAAACTACGGTGAACACATAAGGGTACAATACATAAGGGTTCTACTGGGGGCATGTATTCACCACAGCTGGCGCGTGGGCGCGTGTCTTCATCGTCTTCGTCCTCTTCCTTCTCATTCGATTCACAAAACATAGACCCAGGAGGTCTAGAAGCTTCTCTTCTCCATATAATCAACGACCATCACCACGCCTCTCTCAAACTCCGCGACCAAGCCGGTAAGTCCCAAATCAAAATTGTTACCCTTTTTGTCTTTTGATTTGTTTGGTTTTTTATTTATTGTGTTCTTATCTTAATTGGGAACAGAGAGAGCGAAGAAAGACGCGATTCGAAACGCGGCGCGAGTTTCGGATCTGTTGGTGGACGCTGTGAATGGTGGAGTACAGGAATCGTTTATCAACGAGAAACGAATTGAGCTTGAAATTCGAGCATTAGCGGTGACGATTGCACGCTTCATGAAACAGACCGATCAATGGCTCACTGCCACGCATGCGTGATGTGATTTTTATCAACTCCGCTATCAAGGTCCGTAATGAAAAAGCTTGTTCCTATCACATTCATTCTTTTTAGTCTTTTATTCTTTGAGCCTGGATCTTGATGTCTCTTACTGTGTGTCACATTAATAATTATCTCTTATGTGTATAACTACTTGACAACATTAAATCTTTTGTTCCTATCACATTCACATCTCTTACTAGTCTGTATAACTACTTGACAACATTATTTAATGAATTACGCATTTCCTTTCTTAGTGAAATATAAAAAAGAAGATAAATTATGTTAAATTATGTGGCTTGTATGTTCCGAAGGTGTTAAATTATGTGGTTTTAGTCACTGATGTAATCGTAAGAATTCTTTGAGATGTTACTTCGTGTCAGTGTGTCGGCTGTAAGAAGAGTATCATAGAGTTTAGTGTTTGGGAGTGTGAGTGCTACTACCTTTGTTCATTATTTGCAAGTAAACACTAATACACTATGATGCCCCACGGGGCTTATACATGTTCTGTTACTCTCTTTTGTACACCATCTTTCCTATTCTTTTGTAGATTAGCTCATGGTGAAATCTACTATAAGCAAACTAACTGTAACAAATTTTGGAAGAGAACTAGGATAGCAAATCGTAGTCTTAATCTACTTCAAGCACAAGCCAGCAAAAACAACATTAATAACTTCTTAAGTTATTCTTCTCCATACTAGTCTCTCTATCGCGGAAGCGCTACAAGTAGTATTTGATGACTTTCTAAGATATATAAAGGTCCTTTGCCATTGGACAAGCTCTTCCTCATTTTGCACTGCACTAAATGCCTTTTATATAAAAGTTACATGACAATGTGACCACAAACCACGCTATTCTGTCATTCAAATCACTCCTTGTTCTCTATGCAAACTGTAGATTCTGAAACTTGAGTAGGAAGGCTGCATTGCTGAAGGAGAGTTTCATTTTAAGTACTGCTGATAGGGGGCACAGGGCTTTCGATTTCATAGTTGAGAGGGTATGCAGGCAGCAGATTAACTGGTTGGAAATCGGTTACTGCTGCAATTCCCACGCACCTTATGCAATGTGTTGAACTCTCCACTATAATTTGCACAAAATTAGACAAAATAAATTGATCTTCTTATGGGAATCAACGGACCAAAAGAGAAAATTCCATCTAATCAAATGTGACTTGGTTACTCAAGATGAATTCAGGGGTGGGCTTGGCTTGAAAAAGTCTCTGCCCAAAAACTAATAACTCATTGATTTTGATAGGATGATTTGTTGGCTGTGTTCTGACTAAGAGCCATGCTGGCTGGCCCCATTCCCAAACATAAAGAAAAGATAGTGTGGCTAATGTCTAAACTTTGGGTGACTACGACTTAGAAAATTTTCTATTAAGATTCTCAACGATTTATTAATGCGCATAGAGGTGACTCCGATGCCTTCTATGATAACAATGCGTATCCACTTGACAGTTGCTCGATGATGTCCCCCTCTTCCACTTGATCCTTATCCCCTTTGAAGGTGTGGGTTCGAATCCTCACACAAACACTTAGACTAGATTAGTTAGGAATTTTTATCTCAACTCTAAAGGAGTGGCCTCAAAAAGAAAAGAATAGATATCCATGTGTGGGGGTTCTTTTTCTTCTTTTCTTTGACTCCAATGCCCTTCTATGATAACAATGTGTGGGGGTTCTTTTCTTCTTTCTTCGACCTAGACACGTGTCGCTTGGATAGCGGACAACTCGTAGACCGAATTTTTTGTAAGGGGGAATTGAGCCCAGTACTCTCACAAAATAAACTTTCTACCTTTCTGTGGCTACAAGTACATGTTCAAATTTGCAAGCCCAAAGCCTATGTTAGCCACCTTGAGAAAATAAGAGAAAAAGTAAGCCCTTGGGTATATAAAAGACCAAGTATTTAATCTATAGCAAACCTAAAAGAATGGTATTCTCATTATCGCTACTTGGTGATTGCGGGCTTTCTCAAGTGGGGTAAGGATTAATTTGCTCACGCAATCATTGACCAAGATACTGTGCTTAAAAAAAAAAAATAGAAATAAGCGTTCACCTACCATTCATGTGAGGAGAGTGAATACCACATTATTGTATTTTAGAAATATTGAATATTTTTTTCATTAAGATTCTCTTTTAGATTTTTTGGCGTAGCCACTTGAAGCCTTGGCTGGGCTTAGCCCAGTCAAGGTTTTCTTTTTTTTTTTTTTCTATATTTTTTTTATTAAAAAAAATTCTTAAATTAAATAATTAGCCCAGTCAATTTTTTTTTTTTTTGCAATTAGCCCATAAAATTTTTTTCTTCCGCCCCTGGTTGGCATCTATAGGGTATGGTAGGTATATGCACAAGGAAAGTCATAATACTTTAAGACCTACCGTCAATGTGAGGGGAGTCCGTACAACATTATTGTCTTTTGAGAATATTAAATATTTTTCGATATTCTTTTAGATGTACATGTTCAAACTGGCATGTGGGGGGGCATGGTAGGTGAATGCGCAAAGAAAGTCATAATGCTGTTAGACATGAGCACGTATCTAGTGACAATGGTGAGGGTATGCTCTTATTTTGAGATTTTAAAATCAATTGGACTGCAACTGTGTTCGTACTATGCAAGTTCTTGAGGACGATCAACCGTTTCTTTCAAGCTTCTGGCAACAAAATAGTATACGCGTTATATAAGCTGACTTTTAATTAATAGGTAAACCATTTGTCAAAAGTTGGGTTTGTATCTACAGGAAAATCATAAATAATAATCTCATTAATTGATTAGATCTAAACTGTAACAGAAATTAAACAATAAAATACAGGGAAAAAAAACAAGCCAAGATAGCTTTACTCATCACTCCATCAACCACTTCATGAATTCTAAATCATTTCTGCCAGGCCTACAGAAGAAAAGAAGTTCTAAATGGATTTTTAATTAACAAAAGAAAATTTCTAAATCATTTTTATGTCCAATGGACCGGTTTATGGTTTATGAACAGTGTTTATAATCCTTTGCGAGACTTTGACTTTTGAAAAATATTGCTTCATCTGCTATATATGTTAAGACTTTAGAGCAACTCGTTAGTTTGAAGCTAGAAGATTCATTCATTATTTATCTTTTAAACTACCAATACCACCCAAAGTGCAAGATCATTCAAATGGAGAGTGGAACACATAAGATTACGTGATTTTTAATTTTTATTTTTTTAAAACATTTAAAATTGTCTTTCTATAATCTTGTTGGTCAATTATTTATCGAAAGCTGTAAATGTTATTGTTTGTTTTTTGTTTTTAGACTTTGGGCGGGGTGTATACAATAAGTTCAGGAATTGAGGTATTAGTAAGCGCATACATCCAGACTGTTCTAATAAAAATATCTCGCATCATATCAAGTATTTTTGGGAACGCAACTCGAAGAATTACGAAAAATAAAGATAAAATGAGAGAATAGTTATCTCCACGATTGTCTCGTATCATTTTACTTTATACCACTTTAGCTAAAAAAAAATATGGGCATATATCTATAAATTATAGACATTTGTAAATATTGATATCTATGATTTATGGATATATGTCCACACTTAAGTGGTGTGTTCAGACAATATTTACCTACAAGAAAATGATACAAAATCCACACCAGCCAACCTTTTAAGGCCGTATTATTTCTCCTTTCAACCGAAATGACCGTGCTATATGAACAAAATCAGCTTTAATTTTCCCCAACTTTAAAATATCTTTTTTGATATTTCGATAGTTGGGGGAGATGGGATTTACAACAGAAAAAGCCTTTTACAACATGTAAAAAATGTTGTTAAAACGATTCTACAACATTTTAGCGCATGTTGTAGGATGAGGTGTTGTGGAAAGTGTCAGACTTTCAACAACTTTCAATTAACGTTGTCTAGTATGTTGTTAAATATCTAATTAACAACGTTTGAAAAATGTTCTCGAAACATGTAAAGACCATGCTTAAAAAATGTTGTTAAAAGTCTTTTTACAATGTTTACTGAATGTGGTCTTTATATGTTAGACAACATTTATTATACATTGTCTATACATGTTAGTACAACATTAAATAATGTTGTCTGTTTGTTTATGTTTTGACAACATTCATAGAACTTGTGTTATACACTTTTTTTTTTTTTTAATTATATTCTTTTAATGGCTACCTATAGACCTTTATTTTATTTTATTTTTTTAGGAAGAAGAAGAATGTTTCCATGTTTATATAAATCATAATCCAAACATTATATCAACACAAGATTACCAACACACATACACTTTATATAATTAAACTTCAAAGTCTAATTTCAATTAGAAAGGTAAACTAGTTTCAATTCAAATAGTACAATGCGAGCTAGTTTTGCTTCAAAAGAACAAAAGACATAATATTCAACAAATAAACCAAACTGTCTAGATGATCTTTAACTTCAATCAATCAATGTTTAAACTATTTTCAATTCAAGAACTAAAGGGTTCCAAACTCCTGCGCAAGCAACATGTCTCCATGAAATCCTCTTTCTTAATTCCTTTCATACTAACCAGCACCTGCAAAATGAAGCATAAATCCATAAATTTAATGATAGTAGGATACAAACAATGACATTAACTTAGAATCACAAATATCTAAGAAGAGAGCTTAAACTATTACCTCCATTACAGCAACTTAATTTTAACTGTCTCCACTTTGCACTCATCATTCTTAATGTCATCTTTTTATGGCATTCATTGATAATGAATTTTTGCTGTGTTGGCATATAGAAGAAATAAGTTAGTCAAATTTGAAAAACGAGAAGCAAATCATTTGTAATGTAACATATTATATAAATTTTTTATATACCTGAACTAATGTCCATAGATCGTCCCTAGTCCGTGAATCAACCTTTGTCCAATTTTTAATTACTACAGGCACATGTTCACGCACTAAGCACCCAAGATGTGTTGAAAATTTGTTTGAATTGGTCCCAACTACTTGACCTCTTCCATTGTGTCGAAGTTCCAAACGTGGGCTTTGACTTGAGACATATCCTTTCAATTTGTTTGGTCCTCGTGTCTTCTTCAATGTTTTAGCATTCGCATTAAAAGATTCAGGGATTGCTTGAATATTTGGGGAAGGAGTGAGGGGGGAATTATACCCTTCCGATGATATTATCACCCTCTCATTGACCTGTTGCACTTTTGAAAAAATTGCAGTTGTACGTTGCGCTTTAGCTTTCTTTGAAATATTTTTAGCAACCTTTATCATATATACAACATAAAATGATTAATGGATTAGAACAACTTTGTCACTATAAGTTCAAAAAAATCAATTAAATAAATAAATTACAACTTACTTGAAGACGATTCATCTTCTTGTAATATATTTTCCTGAAACATGACAGATATTATAAATTTTTATACACAAATAAACAATTTTGTTCATTAGGATTGGATTTTGGCATCAAAAGTACTTGACTCACCAGCAGTGTACAAGAATCTATTCCGAAGTTTCACTGCTGGAATTGGAAGTGTTATATTTTGCTTCACTGATGGTGAGCAAAAAATCTGCAATAAAAGTGTAAGTGTGCGTGAGTCTATGGTTTTCTACAGTAAAAAATCTACAATAAAATCTGCAATAAAAAATCTGCAATAGAAGAAGACCTATTGTACGATAAAATAAAAATGTGTATTATGGTTTACAACCCTTCCTAGCACTAGTAGTACAACTAGTAGGAAACCTATGAGAAAAATATATAGCATACCTTCTTGAAAACCACCGCCTAGATTCCTTCAAGGTAATTATAGTTTTCTTTTTTCTTTTATGTTAGGTTATGGCAAGAATAAGGATTGCGATAAATAGTTTAAAAGAAAAAAAAATCTGTGTACAAAGAAATAGAGACTTAAAAGTGTAGGGGTTTAATTAATTTAAATTTTCTAAAATTGTGAAAAATGATTATTTAAAACAAACTCTAAACTATTTTCAAACTTTTGATTTCCTAAACAACTAAGACTTTATTTCCTGAACAACTAAGTACTTTATCATCTCTGTAGGGAAAAGAAAAAGTCCTATTCTATCTATGATTCTATATACACCAAAAGAAAGATAGAGGCTTAACTACTTTATCTCAGAGGAGAGACTGAAAAAAAAAAATTTACTATATCTATATACACCAAAAGATAGCGAGAGGAGAGTCATCCCTACACGTTTAGAGAACTGTAAATATGCAATGATGGTTCTTGAAATAAAAATAAGTTTAACCGTAAATTAATTTTGTTTATAGATTTGCAACACCTTAGAATATTCTATGTTAGGTTATGGCAAGAATAAGGACTAAGATAAATAGTTAAAAAAAAAAAAAAATCTGTGTACAAAGAAATAGAGACTTATTATTAACATAGTAAACCCACCTGCAAGTGACTCTTCACGTGAGCTAGGGTTAGATCCTTCACCAAAAAAAATTCTAATGAAACCTCAAAACAAAATATAATAAAAAGGAAGGATTGAAAGTAAAAGGTTTAGAAATATCACTTACCACTTACACCTAAAGAATGGATCTCTAAGCAATAGTGAGAGAGGAAGAGATGGGGCAATGAGAGGGAGCGATGGTGAGGCTAGAGGGAAGAAGAGAGAGTGAAAGGGAGAGGGAGAGGGAGAGGGAGAGACGGGGAGAGGAAGAGAGAAAGAGATGAGCTTGAGCGTGTGTTGAGAGAGAGAATTAGGGCCGGCCAAATAATTAGATCTGATTAGGTGTTTTAATTATTAGGGCCGGCCAAATTAACAACTTTTTTTTAAAAACGTTGTTATTATTTGTTCTAACAACATTCTCGAAATAGCACGTGGTAAAAGGGAATTACTGTATTTTACATTAACAACATGCCTAACATGAATATTGTTAAATCATTCTTCCACAACGTTTTATTATACATGTTGTTAATCTAATGTTGTTAATACCCTTTTTTGTTGTAGTGAATCCTGAAATGTTTCTATTGAAAACATTCAGAAATGACAGTTAGCTAATTAAAGAATATCGCGTTAGCTAAACTATTATGCATGGTTTTAAAAACCGGACCGGACCGGCCGGTTCAACCGGTTCAACCGCGAACCGGTGTTCAGTCCGGTTCGGTTCTTTGGAAAAACCGGAAATTAGAAAAAAATGGTCAAAAACCGGAATCCGGCGGTTTGACTGTGAAAACCGCGAACCGGACCGATTGAACCGGTTTTGGCCCGGTTCCAGTTATTCCAAAACTCAGTCGTTTTTGTTCTTTTTTCCCTAACCTAAAAACCCATTTTCTTCATTTCAGCCTTCCCTCCTCAGTCCTCACGCCGCCTCTCCCTTTCTCACTCTGCCTCTCAGTCTCTCACTCTCATGTTCTCACCTCCGGTTCTCACGGTCTCACTCTGGCTTCTCACGGTCTCACCTCCAGCATCTTGGTCTCGATCTCTCATTCTCGCGGTTTCTCACCTCACTGTCTCCCTTCCGGCGCCATCTCACCTCCGCGACTCACGGTCTCGATCTTTCATCGTCTCACCTTAGTGGCTCGCGATCTCACCGTCGCCTCACGCTTGCGATCTCACCGCCACCGCTTGTCCTCGATCTCTCTCACCCACTGACCCAGCCAAGGGCCACGGCACCCCCATCAAGCTCTCTCTCTCTCACTCCCACTGTCAAATTTTGGTCTGCTAGTTGTTTTTCTTTTTCCCCATATTTTCTCTGTGATTTGGTGTCTACTGGGTTGTTGGTCTGCTGGTATGAATTGTATGAAGTTTTGATTTTTATTCAACTGTATTTGTTGTGCTTCTGGATTGAAATTTTGATTGAAATTCAACTGTATTTGTTGTGCTTCTGGGTTGTTGGTCTGTTGGTGTGATTTGTATTCATCTGTATATGTTTTTGCAATTATTTGATATTTGATTTTATTGCAGGATTGTTATTTGTATGGTTTAAGGATGATTATTTTGTATGTTAATATGCTTATTTTTTTTTCTACTAAATATAAAATGTGAAGAGAAAACCGGTTATATTTTTTTTTTATGTATTTAATTAATTATTTTATTTATTTATATAATTTTAAAGCTATTTATGACGTCACCGGTTCGACCACCGGTCCGACCCCGGTCCGACCAGTGGTACGGGAACCACTCCCTTTTCCGGTTCTCGTCCCGGTCCGGTTTTTAAAACCATGCTATTATGAAAATGATGGGAACAAGTAATTATATAAACTAATGGTGTGATATTCCCTCCATATAAACACATACTTCTTAGCCTTGATAGCACAGCAATTTGGAAGATAAACCTAAGCTAATACCGATGGCTGCTCTTCAATCTTTTCTAGTGTGTCTCATATTTGCTTTGGCTGCCATTCTGATCCCTACAAGTATATCAGCACAATTAAGTGCTGAATTTTATCACAATGCATGCCCTAAGGCATTGCCTATCATCAGATCAGTTGTCAAGCGGGCTATTAGACGTGAACCACGCATGGGAGCATCACTACTACGCCTGCACTTCCATGACTGCTTTGTTAACGTAAGTTTGATATGGGTTTTCCTGAAAATGTTTTTTTTGAATTGTTCCATTGGATATGTTTAGCTTCTTTGTTTTGTTAATTTTTTTTTTTTTGGTTTTTTGTTTGGCTTAGTGCTTATAGTAATATTGCATCCGTCATGTCTTAGACAAGAAAAATCATTAGAGTTGGTGTGTAAGCATTACATTATTAGAAGGACGGCAATTAGCTACAAAAGCTTTTTTTTTGGCCAAAACTCCCAATTTTTTTTTTTTTTTTGGCGTTTACTAAACAAGTACTAGAATATAGAAATCTGGTAGATATAGTTTTTTATTAATGAAGTATAAACAATGTTATTTTTTCTAAAGATAATTGAATTCAATATAACCATTGATTTTACTCGAGTACTTCTCATGTATTGCACCTAATAAACTATATCTAAACTTTATCCACTCTTATATTATCAACCATTGCTACATGCATGTGCCTAATCTCATACATGCTCAAAATCCCCAAAAAACTATGCCTAATCTCATACATGCACAAAATCCCCAAAGAACTGAAGAACTCGTGGCATGCTTGATGAGGACCAGCATTCTCATCATAGCATAACTCTAGCAAAAAAAAAAAAAAAACCCGATAATTTGGTTCCAACTCTTCAACCAGTGGCTTTATTTGGTTCAATCCGTTCCAAGATGCTATTAACTGTTATGTGATTTTCATCACAGCTAATGATAGATTCACACCACTCTTATATTATTTTTTCACACCATTCAAAAAAGTGGACATCAATGTACACAATTTCTACTCATGCTCACAATTTGTGGATATTGATGTCCACAATTAGTTGAGCTTGGCCCGCCACTTGTTGAACTATAGTTTTTATCCTTCACGAAATCTTTGTATATATGTCATGTTAGTGTTTGGGTTTCACTAATTTTCCATTCTGCATAACAAATGCATGGGATGTGGTCATGTGAAATAATGTAAATAGGAGACAAAATTATAAAATGAGAACAAAGTTGAGAGAAATGAGAGAAGAGAATTACGTGGTTCGAGACTATGACATACATTCCTAGAATAAAACCTTGAGAGACTACGTGCCCGTTTGGAATCCCATTTGGAAGATAAAAAGCACATTTTGAAAAGCAAAACCCAAATTTTGTGTTTGATAAGAAGAAAAAAACATGGTTTGTAAAAATTTTAACCTTGAAAAATCACTTTTTGAAAATGAAGCACAAAGTTTCATTTTCAAAATATGCTTTTAACAAAAAACATGATTAGAAAATGGATTGCCAAACTCACCCTACATCTTTTGTATATTCGGTATTTATTACAATGTGTTGTGACTTGTGAGATGTGCGATTTATAAGACAACACTATAAAGCAATAATCCACACATCTAAATAATGTAAGTTAACAGGGCCAACATATGTTACATATCATACTCTTTTAGTATTATTAGTAAATGTCCTTAACATAGAAAATGCAACACGGGGCGGGGTCAAAATACTCTTTTAGTCTTAGATGTGCATTTACCAGCTGGCATCTGTGGGCTTTGGTAGGGGTAGCAAAAAAGAAAGTCGTAATGCTGTTAGACACGAGCACGTATCTGTGATAATGGTGGGGGTTATGCTCTTATTTTGAGATTTTAAGATGAATTGGACTGCAACTGTGTGTAATTTAATTCCCACCATGCAAGTTCTTGTGGACGATCAACCGTTCCTTTCAAGCTTCTGGCAACAAAATAGTTAATATATAATTAAGAATTTGTCAAAACCATTTAGGGAACAAGTTCCGAACAAGTCAAGGCTTCTTTTTACTCATCAACCACTTCAATTCTAAAACCATTTCTGCCCGGCCTAAAAAAAAAGAAAAAAAAGAAATTCTAAATGATTTTAATTATTACAAAAAAAAAAAAAAAAAAATTTAAATCATTTTTATGTCCGATGGACTGGTTTATCGATTATGAACAATGTTTATAATACTTTTGCGATTTTTGAAAACTATTGTTCCATTAATTTGCTATGTTAAGGGCATCTCGTTAATTTGAAGCTAGAAGATTCCTTAATTATTATTTTTAATTACCAATCAAATGGAGTAGAACACATAAATTTACGTGATTTTTTTTTTTTTTTTTGAACTTTTCTTATCAAACATGTAAATTCGTATTTCTTTAATCTTGTTGTTGGCCACTTATGTGGATGTAAATCCACACTTTGTCAATTGTTTTTTTGAAAGGCGTGAATCTTTTGTTTGTTTGTTTGTGTTTGTGGGTTTTTAATTTTTTAATTTTGGACCTTGGGTAGGGTGTATACTCTAAGTTCAGGAATTGAGGTCTCAATTAAGTGCATACATCCAGTAGTACTATTGAAGAAAAAAATATATACGCAATTTGAATAGTGAACTCAATATTTGAAATTTCTTTCATATTATGATACACACGCATGTGTACTAAAGTCACATGTCCATAGATCTATTTTATTAATGTTTCTGTTGGTGTTTATACCATCTTATAAATATACAAAAGACTTGTATGTTTCAATATGAACAAGTCTATAATTCTTCAACCCAATTCAACATCACCATATATATATATATAAAATAAAAATATATACAAACAAATTACAACAATTTCGAACACTTATTTATCCGAACAAAATTACATTGGAGAGAGAACAAAATTACATGGATTTGTTTTGAGTCAATGGTACTAAAATATTATGCCATCCCCGATGTCTCCATGAGAAAATGATATAAAATGAACCGCAGCCGGCCTTTTAGGGCGTAATATCTAATTAAAGAATCATCATAACAACTAAAGTATTATGAAAATGATGGAAACAATTAAACTAATGGTGTGACATTCCCCTATATAAACACATACTTCTTATCCTTGATAGCACAGCAATTTGAAAGAAAAACCTGATAAGCTAGTAGCTTAGTACCCATGGCTGCTCTTCAATCTTTTCTAGTGTGTCTCATATTTGCTTTTGCTGTCATTTTGATCCCTACAAGTACATCTGCAAAATTAAGTGCTGACTTTTATCATAAGGTATGCCCTAAGGCATTGCCTATTATCAGAGCAGTTGTCAAGCGGGCTATTATTCGTGAACGACGCATGGGAGCTTCACTACTTCGCCTGCACTTCCATGACTGCTTTGTTAACGTAAGTATGATATAGGTTTTTCCTGAAAATGTGTTAATTTCTTATTGTGTAATCATATTCTTGAATGCTCAAGTCGTGTTTGCAATGACAGGGTTGTGATGGATCAGTTCTGCTAGATGACACAGCAAACTTCACTGGTGAAAAGACTGCTTTTCCAAATTTGAACTCAATTAGGGGCTTCGATGTTGTAGATGAAATCAAAGCAACTGTTGACAAATATTGCAAGCCAGGTGTGGTTTCATGTGCAGACATTTTAGCTGTAGCAGCTCGTGATTCTGTTCAAATTGTAAGTGTTGGTATATAATTATATATATAATCTTCCATGTAAATATAATAACCTTCATAATACAAATACTTAATTGCTCTTATTTATGCTTGTGTTTATTCAGTTGGGAGGTCGTTCCTTTTATTACAAAGTATTATTAGGCAGAAGAGATGCAAGAAATACAACCAAGAACGACGCAAACATCAATCTTCCACCCCCATTTTTCAGCTTTGCTCAGCTTCTCTCAAACTTCCAATCTCATGGGCTGGACTTGAAAGACCTTGTTGTCCTCTCAGGAGGCCACAGCATTGGACTTGCTCGGTGCTCCAGTTTCCGTGCAAGGATTTACAATGACACCAACATAAACCAAAGCTTTGCTGCCTCCTTGAAGCAAGGGTGCCCTGCAAATGGAGGAGATAACAACACAGCGCCATTGGATTCAACCCCAGCGAAATTTGATACAGTGTACTACAAGGCTTTGCTGAATTCTAAGGGTCTCCTTCATAGTGATCAGGAGCTCTTCAAGGGTAACGGTAGTTATAGTGATAAGCTAGTGCGTTACTACAGTTACCACTCTGGTCATTTTGCTAAAGACTTTGGCACTTCCATGATCAAGATGGGTAATATGAAACCTCTCATTGGAAAGGCCGGAGAGGTCAGGCTGAATTGCAGGAAAATCAACTAGAACGGTTCCTCCCCAGGAAAAACATATTTGAATTTTGTTTAACATTTTGAAGCTTCATTCAATAAAGTGGCAACTGTAAAATTTGCCACCGTGGGCTTAACATTCTTTGTTTTTTTTGCTTGACTTGTCTCAACAATCTATGTTAATGGCATCGCGATTGTGTGTTCAATTTATGTATTGAAAAATAATGACATTGCTAAGTTTCTCCTTTGAAATTGTCATACATGGTTGTATATCTTTTGGTCAGGTATAGTGTTAGAAAATTATAAGAATATGAATGTAAATCTTGTGAACCAAGGTTTTGCATCAAATCATGGTATTGTGGTCATATAATTACGGGTAAAATTTAGGTACAGTTCCTTAGGTTAGATACATTAGGTTCCTCAATTGAATTTAAACACATGATTGCATTAACCAATGAAATACAAACAATGTTATCTTTTCCAAGAATATTTAAATTCAATGTATTTGAATTCAACTAGAAACCTAATATACTTGACTTAAGAAATTGTACCTAAGTTTTATCCTATAATTATACCCCATGATTTCACAATGACACACACTTTAATGGATACATTTGTAAGACATCAATATTATTATAGACATAACAAATTCATTGAAACCATCACTAATATTACTTTTATTTACATCAATTACAATGTGCTATATCAACAATTGTGAAAAAATATTGTAAATTTTTTTGTGTCATTAGACTTATTGATAAGACATAGAAGTGAACACTAAAGATATAATTATTTGGGGCCACTCTAAGGGATCTTTCTCTATAACTATATGGTATGTGTAGGACGGAGGATTACACACATTCGAGAGAATATTCAAGTGCTAGAAAAACTCTAGACACCTTTATTAACAAAAAAATAAATAAAATGTAACTATTATTGTCTTTATCTATTATAGACTTAGACTTTATACTTTGGACAGGAAGTAATTATTAATTTTATTACAAAAAAAATTATAACCCGATGTAATAATAAATATGATTAGTGTCACATTAATAATATAATACATAAATTTCTTAATTATGTTTTTGTTTTTTTTTTTTTTTTTTTTTTTTTTTTTTTTTTTTTGATATATGATAGAAATTCTAATCTAAACTCACACACACGTATATTTGAACCTATGGCGTCCGTTCATGATGGTTGCTCTTACCATCAGGCCAAGACACCAATTGGTTTTTGGTGTAGGCGGGATTTGAACCCAGGTCCCTTACTCGACAACAAGAGACTTTACCAGTTGGTCTGTTAAAATATGTAATATCCCTAATGTAACTAATGAATCACGTGAATCTAATCGTTCTGTTTATTTATCTTTTTATATTTAACATGTAGGAGGTATTTGCCACCTAGCATATTCTTGAAACCAGCGTAATCGAAGATCACAGGATTAACTTTCTAAAAAAAAAAGACAACAGGATTAGAATGCATGAACTTAACTAGTGACAACTGACAACTGACAAACTGTCATATTTTATCTCTTCTGCTTCTGTACATGACATTTGATTAATATAAATAATGATGCAAGCTATAAACTGATGTTGGTCCAATATTGTACATATATTTTCATCAAAAAAAAAAATATTGTACATATATCCAGCCAGCCTCAACAGTCAACACAGCAAACGTGGCTAATTTTTTTTTGTCCCAACCAAGTTAAAGATATGCAGGTTCAAGTAGTACCGTTTGGATTAAATTTTTATTGATTTGTTTAAATTGATAAAAATATATACCTAAAAAAGCTGTGGATTTAAAAGCCATAGATAAATTAACTTACAAGCTAATAAGTAAGCTACCACAAAAAAGTTAATCAAAACCCAAAAGTCTCCTTTAATTTGTAAGCAAACAATACGGAACTTTACTTGATTTCATCGTTTTGTGACATCTGAGTTTGTGCTATTGTGTCAGAATACAACAAATTTCAAACACAATTTTCGGAATAGTTGAAGAATGAGTATACCACTGACTACTAAGAAATATCTTGCAAGATGAACATAAAATAGCTTTATCTTATCGCAATACACGTTGAATATTATAATAAGGCTTATCCTTCACAACGTGCTTCCCTTTTCTTTGGTATTAAACTCTTCCTTAAGTTCCCTTAATATTAGCTCTGCATAGCAGTATCAAATAGGTGGGTTTGAGTGGGTAATAAATGGTTTGGATCCTTAAAAATTCAATTGCTCATTTAGGCCAATTTAACAAAGTATGTATGATTCATACCTAACCCAACCCATTAAAACCCAACCCACCCATTTACTCAATTATTTTATGTATGTAAATGGTCAAAATATCTTACAATTTCTAAAATGATGAAAATGCCCATAAAAATGACAAAAATACCCCAAATGATCAATAAGTGGGTTTGATTAAATTTGTTAGATGCCCAATAAACAACCCAATTAAAGCCCAATTAAACTTAATTTTATTGGGTCTAATTGGATTAGTACCTATTTGTCCATTTATTAAATAAGTGAGTTTGATTAGGCAATTAGTGAATTAGTTTGGATGGGCTAATGGATTTGAACTCTTTTTGCTGCATGGCTAGAATTCCTTTCGCCGATTCCGCGTGATATGTTGTTACATGTTTTGAGTTGACCTTTCCACGGGTTTTATGACTTGTTCTTGCTTGTCCCAAAGCGATAATTATCATAATTATGAGGGACACTTGCTATGTTTGACACTCGACATAGCGCAAAATGTGCGATGAATTGGGTGTTGAAATGTCTATTAATATTATCTATCCAGCAAGTTCCTTTAGAAGGTGTCAAACTAAATACTATACAAGCTACTTGTTAGAAAAAAGTAAACACTTTTGTGAAGTTGGGTCGGTCGAATCCATTGAAAATTCATAACACACAACACAACCTCATCAAATCGTGGACTAAATAAATTAAAGAATTTTAGTATATTACACAAAGGACCCGTTCTCGGCCTTTGGTGAATGGTGACTCTACAAAGAATGGTTGCAAATTCAAAACTGCTCTGTGGAGAAGCTGGAAGGTTACCCTATGGGGTTAGCCAAGGGTAATGTTAACCAGAAAATTTAATAATAAAACTATTTAGAGAATGGAAAATGTCTTCAATTAGTCCCGGGAATCGGTGCGATTAAGTCGGTATTTTTGTTTATATTAAATTTGCTTTGCCAAACCATAAATAGCATATCCTTTTCTTTTTACTTTAGTGGGATTGAATGGCAATTAAGTATGATAATATAAATATAGTGAAATAATTTCTAATATATTTCTGATTTGATCTACATATAATATAATATTGAGGCTTTCTCTGCAGTACAAATGAAATCATATGAACTTAGGTATCACCAATCAGATGGAAATAAGTAAACAAATAACGTCAAAGTTTTCCTCTATGTATATTGACTGGTTATACTGTATAAGTATTTTTTTTTCGCAATTATTGCAATGTGGACGGTTATTGTGATGTGTGATTGATAAATATAATTGTCTATCTACATGGTTTTACGTTATGATGTTGGAGACAGTTAAGCCAGTCAGGTGTGATTGGTAAAAAAAAATTAAAAAAAAATGTTAGTAGTAGGCGCAGAAAACAGGGAGGAAGATATGATTAAGTCAAACGCTTTTGCCTAGGCGAATAAATATGTGTTGTTAATAAAGAGTGCAAGCTATTTTGGTGACATACGGAAGGATGTGAGGTAGATGAATTGGACTTGGAGGTCACACAATCTGTTTCTAACAAGTTGCTTTCAAGAATTTTGTCAGCTATGTTTAATTTAAGCAGTAATTAGGCATGAGTTGACTTCGAAAGGATCAAACATATCTTTAGAACTAGGAGTGAAGTGATCACTTGAAAGGTTCAAGGGAGCAAAGGTTGCTTAACTCATTATTCTATCATGTTGTAGTTGTAGATGCTACATCTAGCAAGTCGATATTAGAGATCGATGGCCACACAAACTAAATTTAATGGCTAACTTTAAATTTATATGTAGTTTTAAATTTTAAATTTTCATGTGTCACTAAAATGGTCTAATAGGATGATGATGTAGGTGAATGAAAATGTCATGTGTTGCATCGCATGCCATATAAAAGATAACATAATAACAAATTAATCACCTCTAACCATATATATGTCATCTTAGAATTTTTCTAAATTAACGTCACATAGGTACATTAAAAAATCATTGCATGTCATTTGGACCTATAGAATGAAGATAAATAATTCTTCCAATCAAATTTAGGAATTTGTGGTTGATTTTTGTCTCGAATAAAATAAATAAAATTAGAGATAGTTATCAACAAATACAAGCGTAAATAGAACTCTTTGAAAATTTTAATTTGCTAATAAATTAATGGACTTATGTGTAGTAGTAAATAAGGAAAATCATGATAGAACTCCTTAGAAGACCAGTATAAATTTATGCACCCTCTTACGCTCCTCTAAATCATTCTCTCAAATGGTGAAACTTTGATGAAATCAAGGCCCAATTCTTTCGAAGAACTTCAAAAAATTTAGGGGTACTTAGCCAATTGTGATGCCTCTCACGTTGGGAATATTGAGGAGGTACTTAGCCAAGAAGATCATCCTATCACCTTTTTTCGTGGAAAATTTAATCAAGTAAATAATAGATATTCTACCTATGATGTTGAGTGTTTGAGATTATTGGTGCTCTAGTACTATGTTGAATACAGAGCAATAGAGAGACAGAGATTAGAAAAGAGAGAGAAAGAAAAAAAAAAAAAGAAAAAAAGAAGAAGAGAGAGTTAGGTGGTTCGGCCTTTCGGCCTATGTCCGCGGATGAAAGCCCTAGAAACTACATCTTATATATTCATATTATTTAAGCTTTGATATATGTTACAATAAACTCAATGTCAGGTTTATATAGTAGAGAAACTTAAACTAACTATGACTAGATTGCTTATTCTACAAGTAGAGGACCTATACTAGGTTTGGGCCTCATGAGCCAACATATCTCTAATCTTGAGTTCTATGACATTGTTCACGCAGTTGACGTTGACGACCTTATGTATATATATATGTTTAAATACTATTTTGGTCCTCAACCTTTAACCTTTGTGTCAAATTAGTCCCTAAGCTTTCAACTGTGTCAAATTGGTCCTCAACCTTTCAATCTTGTGTCAAAATAGTCATTGCCGTTAAGTGTTGGATGGAAAGTGCTGACGTGGCTAACTGTTTATTTTTAATTTTAAAAATGTCTGACACGTCATGCTAACTCAATTTTTAATAAAAAAATTCCAACTCAAATTAAAATAAAAATAAAAATTCTGAATTTCAAACTCACATGCCATGCACGTGAGTTTCTTTTTTTCTTTCTTCCATTTTAATTTCTAAGGGAACTTGATAGTCCAATTCAAAATTTCAAATCCCTAACCCCCTTGCAAAATACAAAGTCCAACAAATGCTCCTCAATCCAACTAATTTCCATTCCAAAACTCTTTAGCTTCTCTAATACCTGAACAAACTGCACATTTGAATTCCCTAACAAAAGATAAGGGCTAGAAACAATAATCGTAACTATACTAGACTGGCTAAGTCTAAGTTCTTCATAAGCTTGAAGCTTTGATGACAAAACCCCATAATCATATAGAAAAACTTCAAATTGCGCGCAATCCCATTATTGATGAAAAAGCCTCCTTATAAATCTTCCCAATCTTATTACGCGCAATCCCATTATTGCACAATACATGATAATTCTCTAGCAACAACTCATCATCACTTAGAAAGATCAAATTGCGTGGAAGAAAAGGAACATATTCTGACGGTTTCAAACCCATGCCCTCAAAGAAGGGCTCAAATTCATTAATGGGATGGTAACGCAACAGGCGGATAATAGACCGCCCAATGCCCCCTTCATTTTCGACTCTTTTCAAGAAAATGTGGCAATTTTTTACTCATATTCTCAGCATCCATGAACTCTATGCTCCTAATTGAATGCAAATAATCCAGCAATATAGCTTGGGCTTGAAATTTTAGAGTATGGGTTCCCTTAGAAATTAAGATGGAAGAAAAAAAAATTCATGTCACACGCACGTGAGTTTGATATTTAGAATTTTTTTTAATTAAAATTTGAGTTGGCATGCCACGTCAAATATTTTTAAAATTAAAAATAAACCGTTAGCCACGTCAGCATTTTCCATTCAACACTTAACGACAAAGACCATTTTGACACAAGGTTGAAAAGTTGAGGATCAATTTGACACAGTTGAAAGATTAGAGACCAATTTAACACAAATAGTAAAGGTTGAGGACCAAAACAATATTTAAACCATATATATATATATAATAGAAATTCTAATCTAAACTCACACACACGTATATTTTGAAGATTCCGGGGATCGAACCTATACCCTCATAGAGGGGTAAGGCTTTTTGGGGAGGGAGATTACCATTGGACTGAATACCCAAGTGGCATTGGCGACCTTATCTTATTTGGAGAGAGTTAATCAATTTTAAATTTAGAACTCCAAACACTCAAGCACATTAAAAACCAAGAAAGTTTGAATCAGCTTCAACGGGGTAGCTTATCTACAGCTACAAGCATACAACTTTGTATTTAATTTGGTGGGACAAAATTCTTATGCTTGGCAGGGAGAAATATTTTTGGCCAACCATTTATCCATATGTGAAGAGATGTTGAGTATATTAGACATGTCAAGGCCAAGATGACACAATAAGCGAATTAATCACCTATAGCCATATATCATCTTAGAATTTTTCTAAATTAACGTCAGCACGTCACACAGGTACATTAAAAGATCATTGCATGTCACATGCACCTATAAAATGAAGATAAATAATTCTTCCAATAAAATTTAGGAATTTGTGGTTGATATTTGTCTCGAATAAAATAAATAAAATCAGAGATAGTTATCAACAAATAAAAGCCTAAATAGAACTCTTTGAAAATTTTAATTCGCCAATACATTAATGGACTTAAAGAAGGAAAAATTATGATAGAACTTCTTAGAATACCAGTATAAATTTATGCACCCTCTTACCCTCCTCTAAATCATTCTCTCAAATGGTGAGACTATGTTGAAATCAAGGCCCAATTCTTTCGAAGAACTTCAAAAAATTTAGGGGTACTTAGCCAATTGTGATGCCACTCATGTTGGGAATATTGAAGAGGTACTTAGCCAAGAAGATCATCCTATCACCTTCTTTTGTGGAAAATTCAATGAAGTAAATTAATAAAGATACTCTACCTATGATGTTGAGTGTTGAGATTATTGGTGCTCTAGTACTATGTTGAATATAGAGCAACAGAGAGACAAAGAGATTAGAAAGAGAGAAAGAAAAAAGAAAGAAAGAAAGAGTTAAGTGGTTCAGTCTTACGGCCTAAGTTCGTAGAGGAAAGCACTAGAAGCTACATCTTATATATTCAAAATATGTATGTTTTGATATATGTTACAATAACACAATAGTAGGTTTATATAGTAGAGAAACTTTAGACCAACCATGACTAGGTTCCTTATTAATCTATAAGTAGTGGGCCTATACTAGGTTTGGGCCTCATGGGCCAATATATCTCTCATCTTGAGTTCTATGTCATTGTTTAGACACTTTGACATTGGCAACCTTATCTTATTTGGAGAGAGTTAATTAATTTTAAATTTAGACCTTCAAACACTCAAGCACATTAAAAACCAAGAAAGTTTGAATCAGCATCAACGGGGTAGCTTATTTACAACTACAAGCATACAACTTTGTATTTAATTTGGTGGGACAAAATTGTTATGCTTGGCAGGGAGAAATATTTTTGGCCAACCATTTATCCACATGTGAAGAGATGTTGAGTATGTTATTCATGTCAAGGCCTAGCTCAAGCACTTGGCGTTTACATTGCCTTACCAACTCCCAAAGCTCCATAGAAATAAGTGGTTAATGGACCAATAAAGATGATGAATCAAACTTTGGGAAATTTGCTTCAGAGTTTTACAACAAAGAGGCCTAAGTAGTAGGAAATGGTACTTTCCCAAGTTGAGTTTGCTTCTAATTCTGTAATCAACGTTCTATGAGAGTATGAGGGGTAGTATATTTGAAGTAATATATGGACAAACTTCTAATTCTGCATCATTTACCGAACTAGCAGTCTTGCATATATGCGATTTTGTAATCATTACTTATATGGTGTTTGGTACACCGAACTGAATCCGTGATTCTGGATTCAAATCCAGAAAATTGCGGGTCCCACAGTAAAAAATCATGTTTGGTACAAAGAATTTAAATGAGGATTCAAATCCCAACTTGAATTTTATGTGGGTCCCATAGCAAATTTGAGTTCACCCCTTCAGCTGTTTTTGAATCCAAGCCGGATTCAAATCCTAACTCAATTTTTTTGTGGGTCCCAGTTTTTACCGTTGCTGGCCCACCTTCTTCTTTCTCCCCATTTTCTCTCTCTCTCCTCCACTGCGTCTCTCTGTTGCTCTCAGCCATTACAGAGCTTCATTACTCTCAGCCAAACCAGCAAACCGCCTATTCCTAGTGTACACACACACACCAGCAAACCGCCTATTCCTAGTGTACACACACACACACACAGCAAACAACACACACACACACCGAGCCAAACCAGCAAACCGCCGCCTATTCCTAGTGTAGAGAGAGAGCAAACATGGCGGCACCAGCAATGGAGTCCGTACAATGTTTCGGGCGCAAGAAGACAGCGTTTGGCTGGCGTTTGGCTGAAGCCCATCCTCCTCCTTGGACGACACCGTTTCGCTGGCGTCGACATGCGCATCCTCGTCAAGGGCGGAGGTCACTACTCCCAGATCTACGCCATCCGTCAGAGCATCGCTGATCCAAGGCTGTGAGGCGCATGTACGAGTGGGTTTGAGGGGAAAGAAAGAAGAAAAAAAAAGAAATGGGGAGAGAGAGAAGGGGTCTGTACGAAAGGGAGAAGAAGAAAGGGAGAAGAAGAAAGATGAGGGGGGTGGGTGGGTTACGGGAAAAGAGATGGAGGGGCCACGTGTAAGAATTTAATTGGGTTTGGGGATTTGAGGAGAGAGAAAAAAAATAATAGGATAAGAAGATAAAACTAAAAACTATGTACCAAACATCATTTTTTTTTTAAATTGTGATTTCAGTTGTGAAACCAAAACTATGTACCAAACATAATTTTTTTTACAATCTTGAATTCAAATCAGGATTAAAGTTCTAACTTCGATAAAGTAAAAAGTCACGAAACCAAAACAAAAAACGAAAACATGTACCAAACAGGCCCTTAGTATCTTGGAGGGCATTAAGTTTGAGCAACAATACAAAACTTTCTGTTTTGACTTCGCATGAATTTGCAATTGTAATTATGCTTTTTTGTATAAAAACTAAATAAACTGGCACTATTTATTTATATCTTGCTTTTTTGAGATTATCATTGAAAACAAAGCTTCATGTTTTACAATTCACACCAACTCTTTTCAAGAACATAAACTACAAATGTAAATTACTTTAACATAATTCATATAAAATGTTTTGATCCAATCACTTTATTTAAGTGATTGGCTGAATCAAAACACAGCAAACCATATTATTCATATTAAACAACTTATTTCAGTGGTACGGCTCAATTAATTTTCTTGCAGTCAGTACGAATTTGGCCACTGCTTCCTGTGAGAGGGCTAAGGTTCCCCATTTTCACCATGGCATTGGCGAAATCAGTATAGAAAGTTAAAGAGCTTGTGCTGTAAGTGGTGACCTGAGCGTCTGTAGAGCCGCCACTAAAGAGTTGTTGGTCCGAATGGAAGAGGCCCTTGCTATTCACCAAATTCTTGAAATAAGCATTATCAAAGATAACAGGACTGGTTACATCTAGAGGAGAAAGGTTGCCATCACTCCCTGTGCTTGGACAGTTTGATTTTAATGACTTTGCGAATTCTGAATCGATGTTGGTCTCGTTATAGATACGTTGACGAAACATCAAGCACCTAGCTTGGCCTATGGTATGAGATCCTGTTTGTGCACAATTCATAAAAGGAAAAGGCAAAGAAAAACAAATAAGAGTTAATTCATTTAACTTCCATGAAACTCTCTAATAAAAGTTTTATTGATGTGACGCCAATGCTCTGTAATTTGACTCAAGATTCAAGAATGAGTATTTCTTATGATGACATAATGCAAATTTCATTTACAGTTTGAAAATAGTCAAGTAATATGCACTGGGAACACTAGCTAATTCAACTGGTATGACTATGAAAAGTGGACTATATTCAGAAGAAAAACATAGAATCATTGAATTGTATGCAATAAACTAGATAGTGAGGCTTCATAAACTCATATGCAATTTAAGAAATTCTCATAAAAAAAAATAAAAAAAAATTGCCTATGTTACCTGAAAGAGCTACCATTTCTTTTGCAGTAAATCCTTTATTCGAGAAGGCAGATATAAGGTCTTTAAGGTCCATTGTTGGAGATGGGAGGTCGCTATTTGCAGCTGAGAAACTAGCTGTGGTCGAGTCTCTTCTGCCTAATTGAACTGTCCATGAAGGCCCACCTAACTGGATAATATTAAGGGACAGTGAAATTATTAGCCTAACAATAATATAAATCATTTTTAGTTTTAAAGGTTGTATGCTTTACCATAACAATTTTATCAAAACTATTTGAATAATGGTTAAATAATTAAGTTTACCATTTCCCCAATAGCTTAAGCTTTTGGAATAAATAATGGTTAAATGATTAAATTCATTATTTTTTGATAATTTAAGTTTTTAAGATAATCAGTAATTTATATTGTATCAAAGCATGTGATTATGAATTAAACAAGTTAAAAATCTCACGTATTGGATCTCATTTCTTAAAAAGAGAGTTTAGACTCATACGTGAGGGGAAAGATTAAGATAATGATTAAATAATTCAATTCACTGATTTTGTTATCATGCTATGTGCTAGATGTTGAGGATATAGTCAATCCTTAATTCTCGTAATTCATACTCTTTCCCTCTATTCATTTGTAACTTTACTTACAGCAGTAACAGAATCACGGGCTGCAACGGCTAGGATATCTGCACAAGAAATAACTCCAGGACAAATACTCTCCATTTGAGACTTAATGGTGTCAATTACTTCATAACCCCTCAGTGAATCTACGTTTGGACCAGCCGTCTTCTCCCCAGTCAAACTTGAAGTGTCATCTAATAAAACAGATGCATCACATCCCTGTTTAAGCAGCCACAAATAAAATCATCAATAATAGTAGTGAGACGAGATCAACTGGAAAAAATAATTAAATAAGTAAATAAAAGAAAATTTATAAGCAGGAGTAATTATTTAACTCACTAAGAAAATCGAATTATGATCATCAATGCACTTATCCTTAAGTTTGTACATGCATGCAAGCTTTGGATATTGACATATTGTCTACGTAAGGTTGCTGCATTCATTTTTTTTTTTTTTTTTTTTTCTTTTGTTATTTAAAGAAATGAGACTCAGTAAGCTGCAGTCTTTTACTTGAAGAACTAAAAGATCCTCTCTTTAGTATTTGACATATATATACTTAAACTAACCATCGACGTTCCTCAATATTATGGCAAATACTAAATTAAGTAATTAAGTTGCATGTATATTTTGTTATAGATCATTAAGCTAATCATAAATTATGCTAAAGGCCTTCTCCTTCAATAATGAAAACAAACATAAGACTATTATCCCACAAATGCTACTAGAGCTTGTGTCATTGACATGCATTTTTTTTTTTTTGAACATATTGATATCATATTGAAAGTATATAGGAACTGCATATGCTCATTGCTCATGCAAATGTATGTTCTACCATATATGTAGTGCTCGTGTGTGTGCATGTGCATAGGTGTGGAGATATAGAGAGACAGAGGGGAGAGAGAACATGCATTGACAAAGCAATCATGGAAATGGAGACGAAGCAAAGAGGCCCCCATGCGATGCTCCTTAAAAACTGCATTATTCACTGCAGTTTTAATGGTAGAGAGGGCTATTGGACATGTCTTTGTATAGTAATCAGAGGATAATTGCGCAGAGGTATCTCCGAACAAAAGCAAAAATGCAAAGAAGCATAACATGCTAGAGTGTGAGTGAAAGGCCATGTTTCAAAGAAGAGAGACTACAAAGAAGTAGAGAAATTGTGATTTGTTTTCGTTTTTGGAAATGAATAATGCGTGGAGCTGTATTTATAGAGGGGCAATTCGTTGGACGTCGCAATTTGCTTCAGTCATATGTCAAAGGTCCTTAAAAAATTGGAAAAATAAGAAAAGGGAAAGACGGTATGCTACGCACCCATTAATTTTAAAGAAACAAACATCTTTATATGCAATCCAGTCCTAATACCTACCATACATGCCTTGGCTTGATACTTATTCATGAATGTCAGCTCAAATCCTGTCGGCCAAAAAAGATTAAAAAAAAAAAAAAAAAGTTGAATACAAAAATCACTTATGTAGTCTTGATCAACCTATAAACAGCTGATGTAAAACTCAACATACATCGGTGCAATAATTACAATTCAAATCCATGCAAAAATCCAAATAATTCAAACAATCTAGGATATTACGGTTTGACACTAGTATATTATCTTAATAAGGTAAGCAAGCCCCCTTATGTATTTTGGGGACAAGATGATTATGTAATAATTTTTCCACTAGGTATTCATAATTTTTTTATTTTTTATTTTTGAATTGATGATAGAAATACACACGCTACTCATAATTAATATACACATTTTTTTTTTTTAATATACGATAGGATTTAAAATTTATGGTTTCCGTTGTATGATTGTTGCTCTTTACCATCAAGTTAAGACACTAATTGGTTTATTTTTGTGTATAGATGAGATTCAAATCTAAGTCTCTTATTTGATAGCAAGAGACATTTTGAGCTAATTGGAACCTACTAAGAGATAC